>OY747705.1:58167797-58390297 GCA_963556495.2 Valencia hispanica | reverse complement strand
AGCCCGGACTCAGCGCTGCTGGAGGCTATACAAAAGCTAACGGCTAAGATGGACGGCTTCGGTGAGCAGCTGAGGGAGAACTTGATTATGGTTGCTAGCATCACTAAGCTAGTCGAAATGAATGCTGCTGAAATAAAAGAATGCAAGAGCAAGATTGCAACATTGGAAAAGGAGATGCAAAAGTTGATGAAGGAAAACAAGGAGCTGATGGATAAAAACATTGTTCTGGAGATCCTCTGGGAGATTGGTCCTGAACTTACTGCCCCGATGGAGATGGTTGTCGACACAGTCCACCGCTTGGGCAGAAAGTCTGGGGGCAGACACCGCCAGATCATTCTGCAATTCACCATGAGACACTACAAAGATTTGTTCTGGAAACTCACAAAGAATTCAAAAATCTGCAAAGATCTCGGGATCCATTTCAAACAGGACTTGTGTAAAGCTGACAGGGATGCCAGAGCAGCGGCTTGGCCCAAGATGGAACAAGCAAAGGCGGCTGGGAAGATGGTTTATTACAGAGGTCATGTTGGCTACATCAACGGAAGCAAGGTAGATATTTAGACTGGAAAGATTTAAACTTAAGACAGCATGGAAACTCGTGCCAAACCAGAGGTTACACATTGTTGGCACGATATTCAGTTTTCTCCCTAGTAAAGTTTTTGCAGATTCTGTCTTTTTCTTTTCCTAAATAATATTTCATATATTTAGATTTTTGGACAGTTCATTTAACTCAGGTTTGATTTTGAGTATAATTTCCATGCGGAGTAATTAGAATGGTGAACTCTTTATCTTGCTTTCCAGTTTGGACAAGACTGTTATAGAAGACAGCAAGCATGGAAGCTCGTGCCAAACCAGAGGTAGCACAATGTTAGAACAATAATTGTTGTTTTTATCGTTCCTGGTTATATTTTACAGATTCTGCTTTTCCTTAATACCATTTTCTATACTATGGACAGTTCATTTAAGTGTATTTTTTAAAGTATATTTTACGTTGCATTCCATTTTGGATAAGACTGTTATAGAAGATATCAATGGGTTTATGCTTTGACGTTTGGGGATATGCATATGGCTTTTATTTACTGTTGGTCATAAGGGGCTAAAGTGGGAGACTATTTGAGGAGGTAAGGAGAAACCTCCAAAAACTAATTTTATTCAAGGTGTAATTTTTATTTCATCCTTTATACTTTATCCCCTTTTACTTTTAAGTCTGTCTGTTTCTGGTTTTACTTTATCCTGCCTGACACTGAACGAAGGAAATCTATTTTTCTATTTTGCAAAAATGAAAAAGTTCACTGTTGCTTTCTTCAAGAAACGCACTCAAGTCAGGAGGATGAAAAATTCTGGTCTGTACGATGGGGCGATAAAATTATATGTTGCCATGGAGCCAGTGATCAGCAGGAGTAGCTATTCTTTTGAAATGTTTACCTGGGAAAATAATAGAAATTTCCAGAGCCCTGGATGGTCACTGCGTAATCTGTGTTATAACTATAAATGATTTTTTTTTATTTCAGGTAATATCTATGGTTACAATACTATCTCCCAAAATAAAGCCATGCTTTGTGAAATCACTCACATTATTAGGAATTTAGGCAAGAAGTATTCTAGAGCTGAAATAATTTTGGGTGGAGATTTCAATATGGTGATGAACGAGTGGTTAGATAGATATCCACCTAGACTTCAATCCAATCATTTTGACCAGGTTATGGTCGACTTTTTCAATATGCTGAAAATTAAAGACAACTGGCACCTGGATAATCCAAATGCGGCTCAATTTACATGGTTTAAATTGGACAACTCTGTGCGATCGAGACTGGACTTTTGGCTCAATTCGGATATAAGATTTCAAGCTGTTTTAGAATCTAACATCTCTGCTGCCCCTTTAACTGACCACTGTATGGTTAAACTTGTCATAAAGTCCTCTGTCACCGTGTGTCATAAAAAAAGTTTTGGGAAATTGTGGCAACTATAACAAACACATGTAATAATGATAATTTATTATCTTATAGGGAGAAATGGGAATATTTTAAGTACAAAGCGCGCCAAATTGCCATTCGCACAGGCAAGGCCCTAAGCAAACAAAAAAAAGAAAGAGAATTAAGTATTATCTGTGAAATAAATTATATTTGCAAAAATCCTAATTTCTCAGACCAAGACAAACAAAAGCTTCTCCACCTCCAATCATCCTTAGATAATATATATATTGATAAGGCTAAAGGCGCATATATATACGATCCAGAGCTAGTTGGATAGAGGAGGGGGAGAAAAGTACTACATACTTCTGTAGATTAGAGAAAAGAAGACAAGAATATAATACAATTAAATGCTTGCTCATTGATGACAAAGAATGTTCTGACCCTCAACTTAATTCTCAGGCCGTATACCAGTTCTATAAAAAGTTAGATTTGTCTTCGTATTCTCATAATGACATGGAGATATTTTTTAATCATATAGAGGATCGGGTACCTACAATTGAGGACACCTTATATGTGATGCAGACCTTACAATAGAGGAAACGGATAAAGCGGCTAAATGTCTGAAATTTAACAAATCACCTGGTTCAGATGGCCTTACGAGTCATTTTTATAACCATTTCTGGAGCCAGATCAGAGATCTTTTGTTTAAAATGTTTAAAGAAATATTGGAGACGCAGGTTCTTCCCACAACTATGAAACGGGTTAATCACTCTTATCCCAAAACCAAATAAAGATCCTAAAATCTTAGATAATTTCCGTCCGATTACTCTATTAAATACAGACTACAACATTTTAACCCATATATATGAATATCGACTTAAATCTGGCATCAGCACAATTATTTCGGACACTCAACCCGGTTTTTTCAAAAGGCGTTTAATACATAATAATATAAGATTGGTACTTGACCTGTTAGAATATAATACCTTAATAGAAGATGATGGCTTCATTCTATTCCTTGATTTTTCAAGACATTTGATTCTATCAAACACCCATTCATGATCCGCACTACACAAGCATTTGGATATAAATGTGTTGATGTAATAAAACTCTTTTATATGGACACGAATAGTTCAGTACTGTTACCATCTGGTACATCGCCTAGGTTTTTTATTAACAAAGGTATGAAGCAGGGTTGCCCCATCTCCCCGTTATTATTTATTATGGCTGCGGAGATGTTAGCTATCCTACTTAAAAAGGCAGATTATGAAAAACTTAATGTTTTAAATTCCCAATTGTCAGTTATTCAACTAGCAGATGACACAACACTGTTTATGAAAAATATTGATCAACTTCCTCAGATTTTTCAATATATAAATCTCTTCTCTAAAGCATCTGGCCTAAAATGGAATATTAATAAATGTGAACTAATGCCTATTCATGACACCAAACTAACAACAAGTCATGGCATCCCTATAAAAAGAGCTGTCAAATACTTAGGTATGCATATCTCTAAAGACACCAATATGATGGAAAAGTTTAATATATGGGACACTTTACAAAAATGTAAATCTTTTATGAACCTATGGTTGCAAAGGGACCTTTCAATTATTGGAAGATCTCTGCTTACTTATGATCTCTAGATTTATCTATCCGTCGTATTCCATCTCCTTCCCTAAAGCTGCTATTAAAAAAAATCAATTTAATTTTTGACTTTATTTGGAAGAACAAAGCAAACTATATTAGAAAAAGTAATATGGTAAAAAAAAATAAGAAGATGGTGGAATCAATGCACTCAACTTTGAGTGTGTCAATGGCACCATTTAAATCAACTGGTTGAGAAATTTCATTAGTGACCAAAATAGTCTTTGGTTCCATTTACCCAAAACGGTCTTCAAAAAAGTTGGTGGCATCACCTTTCTCCTTAGGTGTGATTATGATATTAGAAAGCTCCATTTTATTTTGTGTGATGTGGTTGTTTAGTTCTTAGTTCACGATGTTTGTTTTGTTTTGTCGATGTTCCTTTTTCGTGTTTTGTTTTGTTTTTCCCCCTCTCTCTGGCGTCCTGTGGGTATGGAGGCAGACTTCAATGTCTTCCTGTGTTTTCTTTGTTCCCCTTCCTCTCTTGTATTTTCAACTCACCCTCTCTCATGACATTTTGTTTCCTACCTCTCTTCTACATCTTCCTTCTTTCTTCTCCTTAATTTTCCGTCTCCGTGTCCATAACATCAGGAAATAAAAACCCCAACAATTCATAATAAAGATTTTTCACACATATATCAAGTGGAGGACTATAGCAAAAGCTGTACTGCTCCGCTTGTGAAAGTAAATCTGTTGGGCTTCTACTTGGTACTCAGGCACCAATTCTGAGCTCCACACGGCCAAACAGGACACATAAAAAAAAAAAAAAAAGAAAGCTCCATGTTAAACTATCGCTTTTTCACCAACAAGTATTATTGTATTGGAAATTGATTTTTAAGCATAATTTTAGCCCCCACTCTACGCCCTTATGGAACTGTAGGTACATAACTTCAAGAAATAAATCCCTGTGTTATCAACATTGGATTAAAAAAAAAAAAATATGGTCAGTGTTACATTTGTTAGATGATTATGGCCGATACTTATCGTATGAGGTTTTTAGTACCCAATATGATCAACATAATAAAGATGAATATTTAAAAGTATTTAAATTGATCCCGGAATCTATCCGGTTAATGTCTCACAATTTAAAACTAAATAATAAATTCCTTAAACTCCCAGAAATTTTACTTGATGGTTTCTCCTTGAAAGACAGGAAAAAATGAACTACTATTATACGGAAGCTATTAATTCAAAAATTCCATTCGTGCTCTTCAAATAAAATTCCAATGTCATATTTTCCATCTACCGACACCCAAAAAAGAATTAGAAGTCACTTTTTCAAATTCCCTGTTGCTCCTAAAATTAAAGAGATGCAATTTAAAATTGTTAGTGGGGTTTATCCGTCAGGTGAACTCCTGCGACTTAGATTTAATCTGGACCATAATGGTTGCGCCTTTTGTGGAATGGAGGTGGAAACTACCAGCCACATTTCTGTTGACTGTGGTTATACAAGAGTTTTCCGGTGCGCGAATGGAAGGATGGTTATAATCTAAATTACAGAATGTACCTACTTTCTCAGAAGATTCTTTATTTGGTTTCATTACCTCAACAAAGGAAACTGACCTGATATTAAATGTCATTGTGCTTTTAGGTACATTTTTTATACATAAAAATCAGGCTTTGATAAATGCCCCAAATTTTCTTTCTTTTCAGAAAGACTTAGATCACTTTTTTAGATCTCTGAAGTTCATGGAGAGTGCTAAAGCAACAACTTTATGTACCGCAGTGGAAAACTATCTGTTAATGTCAAGCCCCTAACGTAATTATGATCTGTAATGTCATGACCCCCCCCTTTATTTATTTACTTTTTTCTTCTATGTGTTCTTGATTTTATGATCCTTTTATTTTCTAAATCTTTATTCAGCACATTAACCTGTCATGTAGCAAGGTCTCTCCGTCTGCTTGCACTGCTGATTGTTATTCTGTGAAGATACCATGTCATGTTATTGTTTATTCTGAAATTCTTAATAAAGAATTTGAAAAAAAAAAAAGTAAAAAAACACACAAGCTAACAGGAAGTTAGCCACACACAGAGGCTCTCTGGTTGAGCAGGTCATTTAGCGGGCTCATCACCGCCCCCTGCTGGGGAGAAGGCTAAACTCCATGCTAACATTGTTTCTGTGTATCGGAGCAGGACTTCTGGCTCTTTGGAGTTATCCATTCATAAGACTGACTCTTTTATGGTTTTGTTATTTTTTTTATGGACGGAGCGATGTTTTAATCCTAAAATGAGTGATGATTACTACATGTTAAAGGTGTAACCCAGCTACACAGAGAACCTCTGAGTTTTAAAGGCTATAGACTGAAAGAGAGAGAGAAAGCTGAATTATTGCCTTAGTCCGACTGAAGTCGAACCAAACTGGACTAACCCACCCACATAATGTGGTTAGAAAAGTGATTTTGAGACCGTGGAAGTGAGACTAACACCAGTACACAACGAATCTAAAGCCTAGTTTATGTTTATCTGTCTGTGGAGGTGAGGAGACGCGCAGCGTCATCATTCGTCGACACGAAGGGCTCTACTCCATCACTCACGCAACGACGGACGGAGAAGAGCCCAATATTTTAACTATCCGTCAAACGCAACGGACAGCAATCACCCCAATATCATTTCACCAGAACGGTGCTCTATAGTCGATGTCATTAGTAGTCTATGCAGGGTTTGGCCACTAGATGTTGTATATAACAAGGCCAGTTTATCTAATCTGGTCTTTTGGTGATGCTGAACACCAGGATGTGTAGAGAACAACAAAACAGACGTTTGTTTTTAGAGGATTCTATGAGCTGCACTTCTAGTAAAAAGCTTTCCAGCTCAATCTAAACTCGCTCTGTCGGCAATTGCTCCTTGACTAGATGTGCGTTTACAAGCTGAAGGAAATAAACTGTCACCGACCAGAGGCTTCACTGCTATGGTAGGCAGAAAAAGCTCTGCTCCCCCTGCTGTCCTGGAGGGGAATTGCTTCGCACCAACAGAGAAGTATAAAAGGAAAACATCTCTGTCGGTACGTGTTGGTGCAAACCTGCTGATGGAGAAGTACAAACTAGGCTTAACACAATCCAAGTACGTACTAAATGTTCTGTTCTGTCACAGGCCAGATAGAAGGATTATCGGTCTACGTTACCCCCTTATCTACTGCAGGTTTAGTCTGCAGAAAGAGACACGATCAGCTGATTAAAAATCAGGTAAGCCTTGGGTTACAAACAAGCTAGCAAAGCTAACCAACGCTACAGCCGCAAGATAACCACAAATAACTGTAGGAACTGGAGTTATGTGAAGGTTCGGTTCAACACCTTTTTGCACTCATGTTGATAAGCAAATAATCACTTTATTGTTCAGAAGAATACAATTCAATTTAAAAAAACTTTATTGATCCCAGAGGGAAAATAAATGTTGTTGTAGCTCATACTATTGAATTCCGCAAGGAGTTGCTGTAGATGATGATGGCTGTGGGCAGGAAGGATCTCCTGTAGCAGTCTGTGTTGCAGCGAAACTGTTGAAGCCTCTGACTGAAGACACTCTGTTGAAGTAGGATAGTCCCATGAAGAGGATGTTCAGGGTTGTCCAATATTAATAAGAAACGGTCAGCTTTACATTCAGAAAACATTAACCAGCTAGTTTGCTGTAGCGACTGGCTAAAACATAAATATGTAAAAAGGGCCTCGTGTAAATGTGATAATGGAGTTCAAAACAAAAGTTCCATGGGTCTCTCCTGTATTTTCTTTAAAAAAAAGAACAAAAGCATCCGGGTTTGTCTTTTATTTACACTGAATATGGTACTTTTTACTCATACTTAGGAATGATAATTGTGATTAATTCACAGCTACCCTGTGGTTAATTAGATAAAAATGTTACTCATTTGACGGCCCTAGTTAAATCATAATGACTCCAGATGTTAAAGAGGCCCAATAATAAGCTGCTCATTTTGTCCATGCTGAACTCGAACTGGTTCACTACTTCTAGACCCTCTTCATTGTGGTTCTCCAGCATAAAATGTGAATATCGTGCAAACGTTAGAGGTTTTCATAAGCTGTAAGCCATAATCATCACAATTATAACAAAGGCTTGAATTATCTCACTCTGCATGTAATGAGTCTATGTCCTATATTAGTTTCACCTTTTTAAGTTGAATTACTGAAATAAATGAACTTTAGCACGATATTCCAATTTTCTGAGTTTCACTTGTAGATGTTCGGATTTGTCTCAGATCTTGTTCGGTTTAGTCAGTCCTGTATCATCACAGTTTGAATTAAAACTTTAATAAACAGGACACGCGCACAAACCTGACTGGCCCTCAAATCCAAAGCCCAAAATGAAGTATTCTTTATTAAATTGATTAAAATTCCTAATTATGGGATTGAGTAAACCTTATGAAAGGATTGGAACCAGAGGATCGATCCCAAATGTCAGACATGAAACTGGCAAAAAAAAATTATACTTTGCCGTGTATCTCTGTTGAAAATGTAGACACTTGGTCCAGTTCTTAAACACTTCAAATATACTTTTTACTTGAAGAAAACTGATTTTAACATATTTAAAGTGTTCTTTCTCTGTGTGGTAAGAAATCAAAGCCAATGGATGCGTGAAAAGTGGACATGTCCTCAGAAAAAGGACGTTTGGTCACATTAGCATACAACTGGCAGAAGCTAACATGAAGCTATCAGGTAGCTGAAGCTAACAGCCAGCTACCAGCTAGCTGAAGCTAAGAAGCTGAAGTTAACAGGAAGTTGAAGCTAACAGATAACAGGAAGTTAACAGATAGCTAATAGAAAAGAGAAGGTAACAGGTAGCTATCAGGTAGCTGAAGCTAACAGCCAGCTATCAGGTAGCTAAAGCTAACAGCCAACTACCAGCTAGCTGAAGCTAAGAAGCTGAAGTTAACAGGAAGTTGAAGCTAACAGATAACTAACAGGAAGTTAACAGATAGCTAAAAGGTATCTAACAGGTAGCTAAAGTTAACAGGTAACTTACAGAAAGCTGAAAAAAAAAGGGGGCGCTGGTAAAGCCGGCTGCTACCTCGGTCTTCCAAATCCTGTTTGGATTGGTTGTACCGAAACTTCAATTCCCCACGGGGATTATTAAAGTATCTCTTATCTTATCTTAAATAACAGGTAGCTAACAGGAAGCTGAAGCTAACAGGAAACTAAAACTAAGAGATAGTTAACAGGAAGTTAACAGGTTGCTAACAGGAAGCTGAAGCTAACAGCTAGTTAACAGGAAGCTGAAGCTAACAGGAAGCTGAAGCAGCTAGCTGAAGCTAACAGGTAGCTAATAGCAAGCTGAAGCTAACAGTTAGCATACCAGCTAGCTGAAGCTAACAAGACGCTGAAGTTAACAAAGTAGCTAACAGGAAGCTGAAGCAGCTAGCTGAAGCTAACAGGTAGCTACCAGCTAGCTGAAGCTAACAAATCGCTAAAGCTAACAGGTAGCTTACCAGTTAGCTGAAGCTTACAGGAAACTCACAGGAAGCTGAAGCTAACAAGTAGCTATTAGGTAGCTAACAGGAAGCTGAAACTAACAGCTAGCTACCAGCTAGCTGAAGCTAACAAAAAGCTGAAGCTAACAGATAGCTAACCAGCTAGGTGAAGCTAACAGATAGCTGAAACACAGATTTATACAAAGAAATTGTTCTTTAGACCAAAGACGCTGAAAACAGAAACAGGAGAAACGCCTTCATATATCTGCATGATATCTGATTATTTATGGATCATAGGCACCCAGAGTTACTGGAGACAACACATTCAGACTCCTCCTCCCCCACCCCACCCCCCCCACACACACACACATAGTATGATGTCATTGTCTCTACGGTTGTAATTTGTCCATCTCTAGTCCACAGAGACGTGAGGACATGCTGAGGTCCATCCTGAGACCTGTAGAGACAGTCAGAGGATCCACAGAAGAAGAAGACGCCTCCTGGCTGGTGGAGGCTTTAGGTGGATGTAGATGTCCTTTGCTAGCTGTGTGTGCTCATGTGAGCCGCTAAATTACCTTTCCTTTGAAAGCGCTTTCCGCAGGTAAGACACGGGAACGGCTTCTCACCTGTGTGCGTCCTCATGTGGACGTTTAGATTCCCCCTCTGACAGAAGCTTTTCCCACAGGTCCCACACTGGAAGGGCCTTTCTCCTGTGTGCGTCCTCATGTGGGCTAGCAGGTTGAAGTTGTTGTTGAAACTCTTTCCACAGGTGAGACACTGGAAAGGCTTCTCGCCTGCGTGGGTTCTCATGTGAGCGGACAGTTCGTGGCTGTCACAGAAGCCTCTCCCACAGGTGTCACATGCGTACGGTCTGGCGCTGCTGTGGGTGCTCAGGTGGGCCGTCAGGTTACCTTTCTGGCAGAAGCTCTTGCCACAGGTTGAACACTGGAAAGGCTTCTCACCTGTGTGAGTCCTCATGTGGATGGTTAAGTTCCCTCTCTGACTGAAGCTTTTGCCACAGGTGAGACACTGGAAGGGTTTCTCACCTGTGTGGATCCTCATGTGAGTGGACAGGTCGTGGCCGTCACAGAAACCTTTCCCACAGACGAGACATGGGAAGGGTCGGTCGCTGCTGTGGGTCCTCAGGTGGGCCGTCAGCTGACTCTTCTGGTAGAAGCTCTTCTCGCACGTGAGACACTGGAAGAGTTTCTCGCCTCGGTGGATCTTCACGTGTCGCTTTAAATTATCCCTCTGGCTGAAGCTTTTACCGCAGGTGAGACACTGGAAGGGTTTCTCACCTGTGTGAGTCCTCAGGTGACATGTCAGGTTGCTGCTGCTGAGGAAACTCTTCCCACACACCTTGCATTCGTACGGCCTCTCACCTGTGTGGACCCTCGTGTGGAGACTCAAACTGACCTGGTGGGCGAAGCGCCTCCCGCAGGTGACGCACGGGAACGGCTTCTCACCTGTGTGACTTCTCAGGTGCACCACCAAGCTGAGCTTGTTTTTGAAGTTTTTGCAGCAGGTGGGGCAGGTGAAGGGCTTCCCAGCAGAGTGAATCCGCAGGTGTTTGGTCAGGTAACGCTTCTGGGCGAAACCTTTAGAGCACATTTTACAGAAATACAGGTTCTGATCCGTTTCGGGGGTTCTATCTTCCCTCTGGTCCTCGGCCTCCAGACAGGGACGCCTCTCATTCCTGCTGCTTCCTTCATGACCTCCAGCCTCCAGAGGGACTTCAGGGAGGATGTGGACTCCGTTGGGCTCCAGCTCTCGGCAGTCCGGTTCCTCACGAGCCGGAAGTAGCAGAAACGCATCGCTCTCCTCCTTCAGGACGATCTGCACCTCCTCCTGGCTGGTGCACAGATCGTCCGGCTCCTCTTTGATCTGCAGAGCTTCTGGTTGCTCCTCTCGCAGCCTAGGAACGAGAACATGATGGTGGACGCCTGAAGGGAAGAAGAGAAAAACATCTGGATCTGAGCTGAACACGTGCTGCCTCAATAATCGGATTCATTACATCAACTCCATCCGTACAGCTTTATTTACCCGTCATGTTTGGAGAAGTCCTTTATTTCCTTAAACGTAAAAATAAATATTCTCCAAGACGTCATTTAAATTATGAACTTTAGTCCAATTTTTATTGAATAATAATTAAAGTTAGAAGAGACATGGGCAGATTTATTCATGTGTTTTATGTATTCCAGCCCTCCTGCGTTTTATTCATCATTTCTGGGCCCCATTTAGCCCTCTGTAAAAACATCCTGGATAAGGCCCTGCTCACCAGGCCTAACGAGGCATTTTAAGCTTCGATAAGCATTAATACTGGGGCGATATGTAGAAAATTATATTTTTCATAGATATACATCATGATATACAACAAAACAACATTTTTGTCAATATTTTACATTTTGCTGGTACCATTAGAAGACATCAGACAGTTAATTTTGATTTAAAGATTTTTTTTTTCTCAAAAGTTCAACATGATCGGACATTATGAAACTGTTTCAGAAAAATTAAAATAAATCTTCAATTTTTTTATTTGATTTTTGATATGAATATTTTTTTTCATCGCTTTCTGTTCTTAAAGAGAAATAGCAAATGACAGAAAATAGATTTTTAAAACTTGCTTTTATTTCAATCCTTGGTTCCCGGAGTTGATCTGAATTTAAAGTCCAAATAAAGGAAGATAAGATGGAGGGTCTCTGGGAGGGCTGGCATCACTTTAAACTATGGAAACCCAAGAGATGCATTGGTGACTTTTTTTCTTCTTCGATATTCTCGATATTCCAAAAATATTCAATCTTCATTAATGGAAAATTCAATAAATTGATATAATTGATATATTACACTATTAGTACCAAAAAAACATTTTAATTAATGTGAGGTGCTGAATTAAAAACAGTTAAACCCAACAGATTTTGTTCTGACGAAAATCTCTCTCTGACTGCAGAGACCTGCTGAGGAAGGCTGTTCCCATGGAAACAGATTGAAATCCTAATTGATTCAGCGTGGTGTGATGAAAATAACCTGCAGCTCCTGTCAGTCGTCTGCAGACTTCAGACATAAGTCGTCCCAGAAACCGTTTCTTTCATCACAGAGGGTGACTGTGGCTCAGGAGTGAGGAGTTTGTCTTGTAACCGGAGGGTTGCCGGTTCGAGCAACCGCTCTGTCTGTCTCAGTCGTTGTGTCCTTGGGCAAGACACTTCACCTACTGGTGGTGGTCAGTGGGCCCGGTGGCGCCAGTGTTCGGCAGCCTCGCTTCTGTCAGTGTGCCCCAGGACAGCTGTGGCTACAATGTAGCTGGCCATCACCAGTGTGTGAATGTGCGCGTAAATGGGTGAATGACTGAATGTAGTGGGGTCCTCAAGTACTAAATAAAGCGCTATACAAGTACAGGTCATTTACCATCGTCAACGCGACATATTGTCGGAACAAAGAAAGTTCTGGTCCACAGAACCGTGGAGAGCACTGCTGGTCCAACACAACTCTCAGAAGTTCCGGGCTAAAGGAGCTGGCTGCTCTGTGCAAGCATTAGTGGAAAGTTGAGTAAAAGGAAAAACTAATTATGTGTTACAGAAATCAGTGACTTCCATGTGGAAGGATCATTTTCTGCTGCTGAATGTGGAAATGAGCTGAAGGTTCTGATCTGTGGTCCAGAGAACATGGTTCCTCATTTTACAGAATACTCCAGAACGTGGTCCACGATGTTGTAATTGACTCAGCATAAG
The DNA here is from genome assembly GCA_963556495.2 of Valencia hispanica. Classification (NCBI taxonomy): domain Eukaryota; kingdom Metazoa; phylum Chordata; class Actinopteri; order Cyprinodontiformes; family Valenciidae; genus Valencia; species Valencia hispanica. The sequence goes on along the minus strand of OY747705.1, from coordinate 58,377,604 downwards.
CAATAAGTGTCTGGTTTATCTGAGCATCAATAATTATAATCAATAAATTAATATTAATATAATTATTGATGACGTTCGAGTTTAATCTGTTTATTAAAGATAATCGGGGCACCACTCTCTGATTTGAGATACTTTTAAATAAACCAGAGAGTCAGTCTCTTCTGAAAAGCTGAGTCCGTCTGCGGGGACATTAATAACTGTACACACACTGACGAAAAACAGGAAACTTCTTAACTAAGGAAATTTATTAAGAAAATAGATCAACCTTACAGCCAAACATTTCATTTATAATTTCCATCTATTCTAACACATACAAAAATATGGAATAAAAACTGTTAACATTGAGGGGAGGGGTCACGGCATGTGTGTGAGAGACAGCGAGCAAATGAGGGGGTTTTAGCTAAAAACCCTAACCCTACACCCCCTGTAAATGGGATCAGCGCAGGGCCACGCAACCTGCCTAAACAATCACGCGAGCCAACCGCAGCGGACAATACAATATACTATTTCTCGTTGCAACCAACAAGTAAAATAACAATAAAAACACAAAGCATGCAAACATTCAGGGCCAGCGTACGGCAACGCCAATTGCCAATGAGAAACAGTGGTTTACAAGTTTACAAACTTATATCAACAAACAGAAAAACGGGATCTAACCCGTTGGACCTAAATCTCCTCTACCCAGACTCAGAGATGAACCAGGTTTATCCTACTTGTTGATGACTCTCTTCACAGTCCACGACGAATGATGTAGAACAGCCTGAGACTGTCCAGATAAGAGGAGCGGTTGCGCAAAACCGAGGTCAGGAAGCGGACATCCGATTGCAGGCGGTGAGCGAGTCAGGTCTGTCTAACTTTATAGAGTTCAGAAACCAGCAGGCTTCCTAGATACGCAAAGGGAAGCCGGATCACTTGGCAGATGGCACCTTGAAGTTTCAGGGGAAAGTTCGTTCCTGGTCCAGCAGGTTTGAACCAAAAAGGGGAAAGTTTGATGGCGGTAAAGTAAAACGTTTCCTTACTGCTCCGCGGGTAGGAAACAAAAGACAAGGAGTTTAGTGTTCACGCCCCCTTTAGCAACTCTGTGATGTCATCACTGGCCACAGACCAATGAGAATGGGTTAAGGGCGGTGCAAAGGATGCTGGGAGATGCAGTCCGTTCAGTAAAAGGCGATTGCTCCAACAGCCATCTTCTGAACCTCGTGTTAAGAACCTTGTTCCTTCTCGTCTGCTGCTCCTCTAAAACCCAGTTCTGGCCTGGTTCTTCAGGCGCTCCCTGTGTTACCAGTTTGTTGAGCTCAGTCCAGAACCCAGTTTAAAGTTCTAATGTAGGCCCATTGAGGTTCTTCATAGTAAAGCTCCATCAGTCATGTCAGAACTTTAACAACAGAACTCTGAGGTCCACTGATCAGTCCTAAACATCACAGTGGTAGAAGCTTTTACAGTTCTGGCTCAAAGGTTCTAGACTCATGGACCCATTTCTGTTTATTGTGTATTTAATTTATGCTTCATGGAGATGCTGGTTTCATTTCCTAGCAGGACTTGGTACCGGTCCACACTGTAGAGGTACCAGAAGCTCCTCCAATAACCATGGTGGTTCTGAGCTTGACTGGCCAGCAAACGGACCTGACCAGAATCTCACAGAACCTATGGAGGATTGTCCAGAGGAAGATAAGAGACCAGAACCAACAATGGAGATGAGCTGAAGGTTCTACCAACGCAAGCTGGGTTTCCAGAACCACAGGCTGGTCTCAGGTAAAAGGAGCCCGGTCCAGAACTGAGAGCAGAATCTGGTAGAACCAGGTTTCAGGGTTTAAACATCTTTTTCATTGGTCCGATTCTGAGGTTCTGGGAGCCTTAATGGAAACCAGAACGATCAGAATATCCAATTCCCCTTCGCGTGTCATTCAGTTCAATTCAAAAATACTTTATTGATCCCAGAGGGAAATTAATTGTTGTTGTAGCTCATATATTTAATTCTTTAAGGAGTTGTTGTAGATGATGATAGCTGTGGGCAGGAAACTGAAGAAGCTTACACACACACACTGTTACTGAAGCACACAGCTGTTTAACAGTGAAGCACAGGAGGAAGGCACAAATGCAATGAGTACAAAGTACATCATACATGATACCAAACCAACAACCACATCAACAGATTAAGAATAAAAAGTCTACTTTAAAGTGTGCCAGGTCAGAGGTTAATGATACAAAATGCTGAACTGTTCATAACAGAATCTCATAAAATGTTTAACTGTAAATGTCAACCAATAAAGTTTTGTTTTGATTCCAGGAGTAATTTATACAAAGCAGCCTCCAACCTGACCTGTGAACTTCCAAATATGTCTGTGCTTCACCTGAATGAGGTCTATGAAGGGATGCCAAGGGAAACTGCTCCTCTTATAACCACCATGGGAATCACAGGTGATGGACCACTGGTGGACAGCGCCTTGGGTCAAGTGCAAGAAGGAAGTGTCCTCTCCTATCTCCTCCCAGTATGGAGCCCAGCTAAAACATCCCACTGCATTCCACCACGACCATCCCTACCTCTGTCAAATTACCACTTGGGCCCCAGCAAGTGGTAATTTGTGCCAAGCCACCATCAGCAACTCCACATGATGTCTCTTGAAACATCACATGACATGGCACAAGGTAGCAAAGCTCACTGCAGGAATGGCACCTCTTAAAGAAGCCGCGTGTGGCATCCTCTAGATTTAGGTATGTGCAGTTTTCATGATGTCAACTTTTATACACTGACAAGATGTTACGTCATGTACACTAACACTGATCACTTTCAGTTTGTTGTTTTCAATGGAGATTGGCTTGAATAGGAAATATAGTTATAAGCACAACACGATTATCTTGGAGTATAATGTTAATTATGACTATACTTCAAACTTTGCCTTTAAGCAAACATTTTGTAACAACCACAGCCTAACAGACCGTAGACATTTGGATTGTACTTTTATTCTAGGCAGCTGGGTAGTTAGCCAGACCGTCACACTGCCTCCACAATGCTTGACACATTCTAAGCTAGGCTAAGATCGCTGCTGTCAAGCACAGTGGAGGAAGCGTGACGCTATTAGTTTTTGTTTCTAGTGAAAACAAGAAAAGTGATCGCAACCTTTTAAGTGAGAGTGTACATGATCACACGTTTGTTCATGTGTGATGTGTTTCAGAGCAGTTTGCCATGTCAGAGGACAGTCGTCTGCAGAGGGCTCGGCAGTCCGGATCGCTCGGTCGCGCCACCAAACAGCTGACATGAAACGAGGACTTGAGCTGGAGCCTAAAGCAATAGAAGAGTATTGTCTGGCGAGGGACATCAACCACTACCCATGTGGATTCATCATCATTCATCCTGATGCGCCATGGCTTGGGGCTTCACCAGATGGTTTGATCTACGACCCGAGAGCTGAACCTGCATTTGGACTGGTAGAGGTGAAGTGTCCTAATGTCAGAAGCCCCGTTGACTGCTCTTACCTCAGGGTCTCTGACGACATGCTTCAGTTAAAAGAATCCCATGCCTACTATTGGCAGGGGCAGCTGCTATTAAGCGGATTTGAATGGTGCGACTTTGTGGTCTACACTGAGGATGACCTGTTCATTCAGAGAACTTATAGAGATGATGAAGTGTTACGAGCAATCAAAGAAAAGGCTGATCACTTTTACTTTTATCTGCCCTTGCTTCTGGCATGAAAATTCTGTGACACTTGTATTGCAATTAAAAAATAAAATAAAATAAAAAAAGTAAAATGTAAATGTTGTGTCCCAAAAAGGCTGTGAGATCACCTTTATTTTAATGCATCAAAATGGTTTAGAACAGCAATAACAATATTATACTACAATAACTTCTTGTACTCTCAGATTTGATCAGTCTACTTGGTCCAAGCTTTAACCAGGGGGCGATTGTGATCATTCAGGAGGAGACACGCTACAATGTACAGTTGATTGATGTTGCCAAACATATTCAAAGGGATAACCGAATCAAAAAACTTGTGTTCTTTCAGTCTTCGAATTACACGCTCCACATGCACCCTATGGTGTGCGATGGCCTGCGTTTCTTTCACCTCGTTTTCAGGCATTTGGAGTCTTCCCGACAGAAAGGCAGGTCTTTACACCTTGCAAGGCACACAGTTGTCAATCAGGAAGCCTCAGTCCACCATGATCGCAGAGTCTGGACGGAGAAGTTAAGTCCTGATTCCACAAACAGCTGCTTGTCACTGATTGAACCAGCATAGAGAGGGGAAATAAAGGTCACGGGACCATGGGGTGCTATGCCAATCATTCCTTTTAGGGTACAGTGGGACTTGACTACACCTCACTGGGTAGTAAGGGAGAAAAGGGGGTTTGGCACCCCGGCTCAGTGCAGTGTGGATCACAGTGGTGTCAGCATTGTCTCTGAACTCTAAAGGTAGGTACTCTCTGATCTTCTCCTGTGTTATCCAGATTCTCTGTGCCCCCAGGACAGAAAGCAAAAAATTACTCCTTGTGAGAATTACTCTGCTCACAGTCGATTGGTGGATCTGATAGCGGTCAGCAAGTCCCTCTGCTTCAGTCCGAGGGCAAGATAATTCAGGAACATTTCATCCATTGGGTGTAGAGCCTGTCCCTTTGAAACACAAGATTAGTTATAAATGGTTGGCTGTAATACTCCCTGCCAAATCATTCATAGTATATGAAAGTTTTCACATTTACTTAATTATTTTCACATTTATTTAAAAAAAAAACGTGGAGAAATATATTAGTAAATTAGTAAATGTAATGCGTATAAATAAATATTTCATTATTTTCAAAGTTAATTATTCATTTATGTATTTTCTCATATTAACAGATTTGGCAGGGATGTTCTCTATTTGGGAAATCCCATAATTGCAAACATCATGGCCTACCAGGAGAGCCCTCTATCGTGCAGGGTCATCAGTAGTTGACCTGGTGTACTTCAGTGATGGCTGAATGACCTGGCAAAACCGCATCAGGTGGTCATAAGATGCAAACCTGGAAATAAATAAAAACTTTATTTAACCTGAGGATGTGTTTTTATAAATTAAGGTAAGCGGGGGAAAATATTCATGCAATGTCTGATTTTCAGCCATTTTTCACAAATGCCTCTTTATACTATGTAAATCTGTAATTTGTATGGTGCTTCTGCTGAACTAGACCTGCACCTGCAGTATAAAACCATCCTGTCAACCACATGTTAGACAGGGGTCCTGTTTTAATTTTGATTTCAGCATGTTTTAATTTCCACATATTCATGGTCTCTAATAGATAACATGGCAACCCTAATGCTTTTAAGAAGACATGTTTCCTCTTCTTTTTTACAATCAGACCACATGTACACGTTTACAGTTAAACAATTATACTACCTCCTGTGGTCTAAGTCTGCTCTTTTTTTATACTAATATAAAAATAGAATAACAGAGCCCCCCTGGTGACACTATACTAAAACAATGCATGCTGTGGCCATGTAAATATTACCTCCGCCAAAGAGGTTATGTTTTCATCAGGGTTTGTTTGTCTATTAGCAACATAGCTGAAAAAGTTCTAGATGGATTTGGATATTTTCAGGAAACGTCCACGGTGGGATCAGGAACAGGTGATTAGACATCGGGGGTGATCTGGATCACCGTCTGGGGGTGTGCTGAGCTGCTTTGGCGGAGGTCTGATCTCGCCAAGTTCTTTTCTAGCTTATTTTATTTCACTAGAGGGGCTCCATATGTACCTGGTCTAAAGGTATAACACAACTAGCAAATGCACGTACCTGGTGAAAAACCGAATGTCCACATCGGAACCAACAAATCGCTGTATCCCAAACCGTGAGAGGGACATTTGCTCCAGCACATTGTCCACGAAGGCAGGATCCGGACCGACACAGTAGTCGGGATCGTGGCCTCGAACTGCTTCCCCAGTCCGGTCTAGCTGTACGCTCGCAAACACAAGGTCTCCCCTCACCGAGAGAATAGTTGTTCCAGTTAAATAAAAGAGGAACCGCGCCGGGCTTTAGCCTCCTTCGGCTCTTTAACGTCCTGTGCAGTAAAGTGTCGACTGCAGACACGGGTGTGGTGAGAGGGTGAGAGTAGCTGATTGTACGTTGGAAATGTGTGAAAACTGATTGTTGAATTATATTTAGCTGAAGAGGTACACAAAGGAACACAGCAGTGTTCAGCTGTAGATGCTTCGCGCCGCTGAAACTTGTAGATGGCTTCATCTCTTACTACTAAACTATACTAAGCTATGCTATCTGTCGTCTCGATTATAAACCATATGTCATTCCTCTATTTACCTCAGTACTGGTCTTTACCGCCTCAACGCTTCACACAGACGTAGCCGGAAATGCTCTTACTGGCTTACTGAAAACCAGAAGTTCTACTAAACGCGCCGTGCATAAAGCCCATTCAGGTCACCTCCGAGGAGGGAGGACTGAAATAAAAGCAAGTTTAAAAAAATATTTTCTATCATTTGTAATCTCTTTTTGAGAATAGAAAGGAGGAAAAACAAATCGACTCATATTTTTAAAAAAATAAAAAATTCTAAGTTGGCATACCAAAAAAAAGATCTAGGATTTTGTTTTTAATCCATATCGCCCTAAACTCCTTAAAGGTTTCCAAAACAGTTCTACAACGTCTGAAGACATTTTCAACTTAAAAAAATAAAAATAAATCTTCAACTTTAAAATATCCAAATATTACCAGGGAATGTTAGAATATTTACAACAATAGTGTTTTGTTTTATATCATGATATAAATCGATATCAACTGATGTGAACAATATTATGGTGAGGAAACATTTTGTCCCATATCGTCCACCACTATTTAGAACCAACAGGGCCCAAAACGAAACATAATAATAATAATAATAATGTTATTTATAATGCACTTTACATTTCACTTAAATCTCAAAGTGCTAAAGTTTCTTGAACCAGGCTGTTTATTTCTGCTGTGACGTTTTAACATGGGAGCCAATGGGAACCTGCTCCTTCCTACAGCCAGCCCCCTAGTGGATGAGGGGGGGAACTGCAGGTTTCTGTCACTTCCATGTTGGCTTCACGTTTGTCCGGCGGACTTTGGCCCCTAGGTCTGCATACGCACCCTGACCTGAACGCGTTCGTGCTTTCGCTCAGTTGTGTTTAAAAGATGTTTAGTAGGAAGAGTAAGTTTAGCGCAGAGAAGGCTCTGAAAACAAAGATGGACAGATTCTTTATTAAAACCAGGACCAAGAAACAAGCAAAGCAACATGTTGAACTTTGGCCACAAACCACCATAATTAATTATCAATTCAATAAATTGTGTGGCATATAGCGTTATATCATTTAATTAATACTATAATGCAACGCCACATAACTTATAGCCCCTCGTCAGAAACCAGATCAGCACCAAGCAGCAGCCGTGAGCCCAAAGGTCCAGAGTGGACCGGTAGAACTTCTCAGAGTAAATAGGATTAATATTAATATGATGGTGTAGACCGGCTGTATATGAAAAGTGTCCTGAGATGTTAAATGATTCAGCACTGCATCATTTAAACTGAGCTGAACTGATTCAGAAGGCTTTGTGAAAAGGAGATATTTGTGCAGATAATTATGACCATTTAAAAAATGTGTTTTAGTGTCAGAGTCAGTAGTGATGAGGGGATTGATCCTGTCTGTGTGGAAGCGACAGGTAAACAAGCCAGCAACCAGGGTCGGACATGTTTCTATCAAACTTCTGTTATACAGAGAAATAAACAGGATAATGGCATCATTAGAAGAAATATGATGTTATACATGGAATAACACATCTACAGACTGCAGTGCAATTTATTTATTTATTCATAATAATTAGATCATTCCTAATATTTGATACTGTAGAAAAATTAGATTCTGATGTAACGAAAAATGTTGGAGATTTGCTCTTTAGCTAATATCCTCATATTTATGAAATCAAACTTGTGATTAAACGGTTTCATTGCAGAGGAAAAAAAAAGATGATGGTGTTATTAGGAAGTGCAACACTTTTATGTTAATTTATTATTGTTATTATTTTGTAAGGGTTCTGATATCTGCAAACACTTATTTGAACAGAATATAAATCCTGAGTTTGTAAAAATAAAAGGATGGATTGTAAAGAACAATGTTGTAGATCGGAACTCATTTGCAATGAAATGGATACATTAGAGAAAAATTAACTAAATTAAGACTTTACAGAACCATGTGATATTGTAGACTTAACATTTAGGCTAAAGTTATAATTACATGATTTAAAAAATTATAGGTTGTGATTTAAAGTGGGTCGGTTTAAGCCATGAATGTCCAGGGCTGAAAATGAAACCAAAAACTGATATTTATATATGTGAACATTTTAATAAAACTTGAAATGCATTTGTTAAATAAATGAATCTATTCTTATCCTAACAAATATGTAATGTTTTTACACTTCATGGTTTGGTGCTGAAGATATAAATCTCAGAAAGGAGCTAGTCGCTCTGAGCTGTTTGGATCTATGAAGCTTCTGCAGCTGAGTTCATATGGAGACCCTAATGATAAACCCTGATCATATCCAACCAGTCAGATATTATTAGGGTTTCTCTAGTGAGACACATCAGCAGAATAATCCACTTTATAACACTTGTTTAATTAGGGTGGCCATATTTTGATCCCCCCCCCCAAAAAGACTTTTTATTTTAACATATTTAAAGCATCTATTCTCCATACGGTTAGAATAAACAGTTAAATAAACTTGAGATAGGCTTTCACAAGTGCAAAAATAACATTTAAATCTCTGGAAATGAATAAATAATAGAAATAATTACTATTCCAAATTAGAAAATGTACCAGTCACATTAACGGTTCCCTTTTAAACAAAATCTGAAATAATATTCTGTGAAAACGAGTATTTTTTTTTACAATGTAATAAAAAGTTAAAAAGTAGCAGTCTCAAAAAGACAATATATTATATAGTCTATAATTTTCATCTTCAACTCTCCCTTTGCTCTGTATTAATATAGTTTTTGTGTCCGTGAAATCCGGGAACTTTGCAACTGTTTTCTTGTGAACATCCACATCGCATCGCTTTAACAGCCCGCTGTCTAAGAACGGATCAGAACCGTCCACTAGGCAGCAGCTCGGGGAGGACATCGGGTTAGAGAAAGGCTGTCTTATTGCATGCAACGCACCACTAGGTTTATTTATGCTTATTGATCCCTTTGAAACTTTCCTCTGAGCTACACATTTCTTTCTTGTAATGTCATGAAGTTATTAGAAAACCAGCATTGTCAACATTAAGGATTTAATTACTTTTTGCACATTGTCCCTGTTAAATAAACAAATAAAAACGATCAAAACTCGGACATTTTCATCAGTCTATGAAATCCCCCTGGATGGTTGGTTGGCCCCCTGGTCCCCATTTGATGACGCTGATTTATTCTCATAATATTCCCTGTTAGATTCTTGCTTCGGATCAGGGCGGTACGCTATAAGTCAGGGGCGGAGTTAGGGGGGCATCTACTTGGGCTCAAGCCCCGAATGTTTACCCAAAAAGCCCCAAATCTGAATTTCACTTTTGAGACGTTGAATATGGAACAATTTAATAAAAAGCTATATGTTTTTTCAAGTAATACTTCTAGGGGCATTTAGAGGGTTTGCAGAACGAATTACACAATTTCCCTACAAAATTATATTTGAATTAAAATAAAATATAAATTTTTACGGGCACGATGTTGGCATTATATTTACATCTACCAGCCAATAGCGGGCGTCATTGTGGGTTGCCTGTTAGAGTAAATAGACTGTTCGGCACAGAGAAGAATTGGGGGGGGGGGTAACCTGAGCTCCGACCGGCGACCGGAGGGTAAGTGTACCTCTGGGGTGAGGGGGTGCTTGTGTGATCGTAAGATCCAGAGACAGCATGGGTCGCACAGAATAATAAAACCCAGCGCACCCGACAAACAGCGCTTGTAGTGTGTATGTATTTATTTATTTATTAAATAACTAATAGATAATCTAACGTCAGTCAGCTAAGTAAAAAGAATGAATGATAGCAGGCTAACGATAGAAAGCCAAAGTAGGACTGTCAGAAATTATATGCATCTAATGGATAATGAATAGAAAAGCTAACGTTAAATACTGTTGTAAAATAAACGCATCAGTTGAAATGAGTCCTTACCCTGTACGATTCATCACTGGACATGGTGCAGGCTGGTCACGTCACGTATCGGCAGCAAACCGGCCATCCCGACAGCTGGAAACCTCGTTCTGTCATTGCAACTACCACCTGCGCTCACTAGATGTCGCTATGGTGTTCGGGTTCCATATTCAACCTTTAAAGCAACTATTTTTTTGCACATGCCAAAGAGAAATAAAAACTCCATCCTTATATTGTTAAAAGGTGTTTTAAAAAATCTGTTTTATATAGCTTTTTTTTTTTTTTATACTTTGAGGACCTGGCCCTCCAAAAGTCTCTGCACGGCCCTGATGGAGACAGACAGGTGATGATTTGATCTCAGCCCAGAGAGAGAGAGATTTATGGGTCATTCCATGAAATCGGTGCCTTTTCAGTTTTGAAAATTAAAATTGAAACTATATCTAATTTTTATTTTTTAAGTAGCCAGGAATCAAAGAATGTTTAAAATGACAGGAAATTATATCGTGCCATCTCAGGCTGTGTTATTTCATATTTTATCACTGTTTTCATAATCTTGTCAACTCTGTTACTGACATAATCTTAACAAAATACAATATTTCTAATTATAAATATGCAATATGTGGTACACATATTAGCAGTTCTTTAGTCTCTGTTTCCATTTAGATAATTTTTAATTGTGGATTTTTTTCTCCAATTAGATATTTGTCATGCAGAATATCAAATGCACCCTTATTTTGCATGGTGATCAGTCGCGGCTGGCCAATAGAGGGCGATAGCCCCCCCCCCGCCCCCCCAGTGTTTCCCAAGTGTTTTTTATTTTATTTTTTTAACAAAAATCACATATTCTAAGTTAATTGTCTGTTTAAATTCGTAACAAAGTATCATATATCAAAATATATATCATTTTTGGAGAAAAAGCGGCTGGGGCGACAGAAAGATCGCCCCAAGCAGTGCAGCAGCAGCCAATCACTGACAAGAAATGCTCACATAGCAACAGGAATTTATCCAATCAGCGTCGTTGATTCGGCCTCATGAAGGGCGATAGAGAAATCGCCCCAAGGCTGGTGTGAGGACGGGCAAGATATCTGGTGGTGACATTGGCAGTGTGATTTCTCTGCCACAAGGGGGCGCTGCTGTAAGAGTTAGCAGCTTTGTGTGTACCATTTTTTGTCTAAACCTAATAAATTATTTGTTTCCAGTTTGGTTCTAAACTTGTTTGTGCAATATTGTATTTATGTTTAGAATAAGAATGTCTCAAGTTATTAATATTGGCATTAAAATAATCAGTATTTCACATAGTACTGGTATCTTTCCATTTATGTTCAATTGTTTTGGGAAGATTATTGAAAATGACTTGATCAGCTATATGCACAGCTCCACTACTTCCTGAACTAAGTACAGCCCTTTTATTTCCTGTCTGTATTGGACAAACTGATTAATCCAGGTGTGTCTGACCTCAGTAGTAACAACAACAATGGTCAGACACACCTGGATTAATCTGTTTGTCCAATGATGTAAGACAGGAAATAAAAGAGCTGTACTTAGTTCAGGAAATAGTGGAGTTGTGCACAAAGCTCAGAAAGCACAAGTTTGATTTTAAAAAAAAAATAAATAAATAAAAAAAAGCACAGCCCCACCAAGAATATTTTTCACCAGCCGCCACTGATGATATTTTCTAGAAGAGAAATGTTGGAAAAATGGCCCTGTCAAAAATATAATGTAGTTTAAATTGCAATGGTAAGACTTTAAAGTGCATTTGAATTGTCTTTTTTTTAAATCGAATTAATGAGAACAACAGGGTTGACATTATGGTAACAGGGGTGACAAAAGTAATAGTAACAGGACACACATTCTTCTAGCTAAACTGCACATCTTTGTCTACACTACACTATATGAAGTTTTATCTTCCAAGTCAGTAAGTAGTAGCTGGTAAGATTATTTAGTATTTGATTGGCATTATTGTCTTAGTGAAGCACATATTTCTAAGAGGTCTATATTTTTCATCATTGTCATTCTATTCATTCATTATTGACAAAGTTACCCTTTCCCTTATCTTATTCCGGAATTGCGGCGCTCAAGGTGGCAGCATGTTGGAGTAGCTCTGTTACTTTGGTTCATATTTTTTTTCTTTTTTAAAACTTTAATTCTTCCATTTCTGGTAGAAACATTGTTTTTGTGGACAACTGTTCTCTCTGGTTTTGAATGCTGTGCAGCTGGAAGGATTTTTGCTGATACTTTTTATTTTTGGACATTTGTGATGATGCATTACCATGGCAACAAGGTGGTTTACAACTGGCAGCAGCTGATTAACATCACAAAAGCTCAAATAATACCTCAACTACAGCCACAAAACCCTGATGAGTTGAAAAGAAGACGCCATAGATTCAGAGCATCCTCTACATCAGACTGTCATACAACTACAGAGCGTCTTCAGTCAGAGGCTTCTTCAGATCTGCAGACTGCTACAGGAGATCATCCCTACCCACAGCCATCAGCATCTACAACAAATCTTTGAAGGAACTTGCATAATGAGTTACAACAACATTTAATTTCCCTTTGGGATTAATAAAGTAATTTTAAATTAAATTTAAATTTAAATTTAAATTTAAATTTAAATTTAAATTAAATTAAATTAAATTAAATTAAATTAAATTAAATTAAATTAAATTAAATTAAAATTAAATTAAACTAAACATAAATTTACAAGCTCAAGATGACTTAGCCAGCCTAGAATTGCTGGCCCCAGCTGGTTTCAGATAGGCAAAGGCAAACCTTTAATGATAATACAACAAGGGTCTGATCCTCGGCTGCAGAAGCTGGCTCTCGGGACGTGGAACGTCACCTCTCTGGTGGGTAAGGAGCCGGAGCTGGTGTGCGAGGTTGAGAGGTTCCGACTGGACATCGTCGGACTCGCCTCGACGGACGGTTCTGGCTCTGGAACCCGTCTCCTCGAGAGGGGTTGGACTCTCTTCCACTCTGGAGTTGCCCCTGCTGAGAGGCGCCGAGCTGGGGTGGGCATACTTGTTGCCCCCCATCTCGGCGCCTGTACGTTGGGGTTTACCCCAGTGAACGAGAGGGTAGCCTCCCACCGCCTTCGGGTGGGGGGACGGGTCCTGACTGTTGTTTGTGCTTACGCGCCAAACAGCAGATTAGATTACCCACCCTTTTTGGAGTCTTTGGAGGAGGTGCTGGAGAGTGCTCCTCCTGGGGACTCCCTTGTTCTGCTGGGGGACTTCAACGCTCACGTGGGCAATGACAGTGAGACCTGGAGGGGTGTGGTTGGGCGGAATGCCCCCCCCGATCTGAACCCGAGTGGTGTCTTGTTATTGGACTTCTGTGCTTGCCATGGATTGTCCATAACAAACACCATGTTCAGGCATAAGGGTATCCATATGTGCACTTGGCACCAGGACACCCTAGGCCGCAGCTCGATGATCAACTTGGTTGTCATTTCATCTGATCTGCGGCCGCATGTTTTGGACACTCGGGTGAAGAGAGGGGCTGAGCTGTCCACTGACCCCTACCTTGTGGTGAGTCGGCTCCGATGGTGGGGGAGGACGACGGACAGACCTGGAAGGCCCAAACGTGTTGTGAGGGTCTGCTGGGAACGTCTGGCAGAGTCTCCTGTCAGAAGGAGCTTCAACTCACACCTCCGGCAGAACTTCGAACACATCGCGGGGGAGGAGGAAGGACATTGAGTCCGAGTGGACCATGTTCCGCGCCTCCATTGTTGAGGCGGCTTACCGGAGCTGTGGCCGCAAGGTGGTCGGTGCCTGTCGTGGTGGCAACCCCCAAACCCGCTGGGGGACACCAGAGGTAAGGGATGCTGTCAGGATAAAGAAGGAGTCCTATCAGGTCTTTTTGGCTTGTGGGACCCCTGAAGCAGCTGATAGGTACCGGCAGGCCAAGCGGAGTGCGTCTCGGATGGTCGCGGAGGCAAAAACTCGGACGTGGGAGGAGTTTGGAGAGGCCACTTCCGTATGGCTTCGAAGCGATTCTGGTCCACCATCCGGCGTCTCGGGGGGGTTGCGGTCTGCCACCAACACTGGGATGGGTGCTGATGGTGTGCTGCTGACCTCGACGCGGGACGTTTTGGGTCGGTGGATGGAATACTTCGAAGACCTCCTCAATCCAACCGGCATGCCTTCCAATCTGGAAGCAGGATTTGGGGACTTTGGATCGGGCTCTCCAATCTCTGGTTCTGAGGTCACCGAGGTCGTTAAAAAGCTCCTCAGTGGCAAGGCTCTGGGTGTGGGTGAGATTCGACCGGAGTTCCTCAGGGCTCTGGATGTTGTGGGGCTGTGTTGGTTAACTTGGCTCTACAATATTGCGTGGACATCGGGGGCAGTCCCGTTGGATTGGCAGGCCGGGGTTGTGGTCCCCCTGTTTAAAAAGGGGGACCACAGGGTGTGTTCCAACTACAGGGGGATCACACTTCTGAGCCTCTCTGGTAAGGTCTATTCTGGGTTTCTGGAGAGGAGGGTCCGACGGATAGTCGAACCTCGGATCCAGGAGGAACAATGCGGTTTTCGTCCTGGCCGTGGAACACTGGACCAGCTCTACACCCTCAGCAGGGTCCTGGAGGGTGCGTGGGAGTTCGGCCAACCGGTCTACATGTGTTTTGTGGACTTGGAGAAGGCGTTCGACCGTGTCCCTCGGGGGGCCCTGTGGGGGGTGCTCCAGGAGTATGGGGTACCGGGCCCCTTGATACGGGCTGTTAGGTCCCTGTACGACCAGTGCCAGAGTTTGGTTCGGATTGCCGGCAATAAGTCGGGCTTGTTTCCGGTGAGAGTTGGACTCCGCCAAGGTTGTCCTTTGTCACCGATCCTGTCCATAACTTTCAATGACAGGATTTCTAGGTGCAGCCAAGGTGTTGAGGGGATACATTTTGGTGGCCTCAGGATCGGGTCTCTGCTTTTTGCAGATGACGTGGTCCTGTTGGCTTCATCGGAACGTGATCTACAGCTTTCGCTGGAGCGGTTCGCAGCCGAGTGTGAAGCGGCTGGGATGAGAATCAGCACCTCCAAATCTGAGACCATGGTCTTGAGCCGGAAAACGGTGGGGTGCCTTCTCCGGGTCGGAGATGAGGTCCTTCCCCAAGTGGAGGAGTTTAAGTATCTGGGGGTCTTGTTCACAAATGAGGGAAAAATGGAGCGAGAGATCGATAGACGGATTGGTGGGGCATCTGCAGTTATGCTGGCGCTTTACCGGTCTGTCGTGGTGAAGAGATTTACCGGTCGATCTACGTTCCTACCCTCATCTATGGTCACGAACTCTGGGTGGTGACCGAAAGAACGAGATCACGGATACAAGCGGCTGAAATGAGTTTCCTCTGTAGAGGGTCTGGGCTCTCCCTTAGAGATAGGGTTAGAAGCTCAGTCATCCGGAGGGGGCTCAGAGTAGAGCCGCTGCTCTTCCACATCGAGAGGAGTAAGTTAAGGTGGCTCGGGCATCTGGTCAGGATGCCTCCTGGACGCCTCCCTGGTGAGGTGTTTCAGGCACGTCCCACCGGGAGGAGGCCCAGGACACGCTGGAGGGACTATGTTTCTAAGCTGTCCTGGGAACGTCTTGGGATTCCTCCTGAGGAGCTGGAACAAGTGGCTGGGGAGAGGGAAGTCTAGGTGTCCTTGCTTAAGCTGGTGCCCCCGTGACCCGACCCCGGATAAGCGGAAGAAGAAGATGGATGGATGGATGGATGGACAACAAGGGTAAACACAATTTTGTGTCATCCCTGTTACTCACGTGACAAATCCTGTTACTGTGGAAAGGTAACAGGGTTGACCATTTTAAGCTAATTTGACTGTGGCTAGCTGAAATAAATGCTGGCTAAAGTGCAAGCTATGCTCTTTGAAAGGTAATTACTTGTAGATATTGATCATATTTTGAGAAAACAAAAATTGTTCTGGTTTCTATGTTAAAGAGTGGTATGCTCGTCCCCCCTGGTTAAACCCTGCAAAAACATCAAAAATAGTCCATCAGAAAAGAGAGAAATATTTTTTGTCACTGAGCTGTTAGCATCCTGGTTCAGAGATGATGCAACCTCCTGTCAATCATGTCAAATCTGGAATGTACCATTATTTTTCTAGGGTTTTTTCATTAGGGTAACAGGGTTGACATGAAGTTAGGGGACAGCGATAAATTGGTAAATATTTATAATGATAAATATATATTATTACCAAAAAAACTGTTTTACAATAAGACCATACCTAAAACAATATCTAAATGTGAAAATGTTAACATTTTACAAATTAAAAGTCCTGTAAACAAACAACAATAACAGTGAGGGACAGGCCAAAAACCTCAACCTCATAAGCATAAAAGTGATTTTAATTATTTTAAATAATATTTAATTGACTTTAATTTGATGTATTAAGGAGAGAAGATATGGTAAATTGTATTTTTAAATTACATAATAATTTGCTGTCATAATTCTATGAGTAATTACTTCTTGGGGATGCAAAAGGCACCGATTTCATGGAATGACCCATGTAGATGGTCATTATATCTATCTGAAGTAGTTTCATCAAATTTGAGGCTAAATTAAAAAGTGAAGAAGTTTTATTTGTATGATTTAAATTGAGGAGATTGTGGTTCTGATTTATTAGAATCCTGACAGGTTCTGATCCACCTGAACCCACTGCGGTCTCCTCCTGATGGTAGATATCAGTTATTAAACCCCCAGTCCACTCTGATCAGAACCAGCCTGGACCTACCTGCGGGGTTCTGGCCGCTCCGGGGTCTCCAGGTTCGGTCCAGCAGTCTCCGCTGACGGTGGATCTCCTCCTCGTACTGGACGATGGTTTTTTCCAGCTGGGTGAAGATTTCTTCAGCAGCAGCAGTTAGTCTCTCTCTGATAAACTCTCTCAGAGGCTCAGCTGAACACATTGTTGCTGCGCAGACTCAGAACACACCTCAGCACGCAAAGCTAACGCACAAGCTAACCGGAAGTTAGCTATAGACACAGAGGCTTCCTCTTTGGTAAAGAGGTCGTTATCGGGGTCACCATCGCCCCCTGCTGGAGAGAAATGAAGCTCAGAATACAATCCTGGAAGTGGGTGTAAATACTTTATTTTGTTTTGTTTTGTTTTTCCTTTATTCAACTTTAAACAAACAAACGAGGCACTGTATCAATTGACAAGACAACAAAACAAAAGCAGAGTTAAGGCAGGGGCTCAAAACACAACTAAACTGAAGGCAGACCAAAGAGACACCAGGCTTTCACATCCTTCATAACCACTAAGGATCTGTACAAGAAGTTAAACTCATTTCTCCAGTGGGCTAAGCATGGGATAGTCTTAAAAAAACAACATTTATGTATAAAAGATTTTCCAACTAATATCAAAACATTGAAAACAAAAGATACATTCCGCTTATCACACAGACCAAATCGGATTACTTTCCACGTTAATGGAGGGTCTCAAACTTTGAATGGAGCCAGCACCACGAATCTTTCCAGAAAGACTGCACAGGATTACATGAGAAAAACAAATGTTCCAAATTTTCAATTTCTTTTTCACAGAAAACATAACCGTTCACATCAAAGTTAAATTTGGACCATAAATATTCATTTGTTGGGTAGTACTCATTTACAATTTTAAAATGCACTTCTTTCGTTTTAGGAGGGAGAGGAAATATAAAGTTTTCTAACTACTTCAACCTCCTCAACCTTTAAGTCTTTCATAATATACTGTCTTTTCACTACATTAGGGTAAGATTCTTTCAATAGCAAATTTCTAATCATTTTGTTTGTGCATGTATTGTTGAATATCTTTGTTTCTGCTATATGGAGTTGTCTCATCTCAGGTGATGTCTTACAATAAAGGCAATCTTCTTTAATCATAGATTTTAAAGAAGCTGGTATAGCTCTAAGGATGTTATTGTACTTTTTTACTGTACAGTTAAGGTTAAATCTTGTACAGAACTCATTATGCTTCAGCCTATTTCCCCAATCATCCATGAAATGGGCAACAGCCCACACCGCTTTTGATAGCCATTCATCCATATACACAGATTTTTTTTTACATATCTTGATGTATCTATTATTCCATACCGGTGTGTTGTGTGGTGTGAAATTATGATTGTACATTAACTTCCAATAAAGAAGAACCTGCTGGTGAAAAGCAGAAAGTTTGGCTGGTAAAGAGCTACATTCAAAATCACACCGTAACAGAAAATCTAAACCCCCCATTTTCTGAAAAATCCCATTGGGAACAATAAGCCAGTGTAAATACTTTACGTTCACTAGACCCACCCAGTAGTGGAGTTGAGGGGGAGCGGAGGGGGACGCCGCTCCCATCAGAAAGAAATACGACATATAACGTCCCACCAGTAAAGGTCCCATCCTCCATCTCCATCCCTTCCATTTTACAGTAAATTCATCCATCCATCCATCCATCTTCTTCCGCTTATCCGGGGTCGGGTCGCGGGGGCAGCAGCCTAAGCAAAGAGACGCAGACTTCCCTCTCCCCAGCCACTTGTTCCAGCTCCTCAGGAGGAATCTCAAGGCGTTCCCAGGACAGCCGAGAAACATAGTCCCTCCAGCGTGTCCTGGGCCTTCCCCTGGGCCTCCTCCCGGTGAGACGTGCCTGAAACACCTCACCAGGGAGGCGTCCAGAAAGCATCCTGACCAGATGCCCGAGCCACCTCAACTGACTCCTCTCGATGTGGAGGAGTAGCGGCTCTACTCTGAGCCCCTCCGGATGACTGAGCTTCTCACCCTATCTCTAAGGGAGAGCCCAGACACTCTGCGGAGGAAACTCATTTCAGCCGCTTGTATCCGTGATCTCGTTCTTTCGGTCACCACCCAGAGTTCGTGACCATAGATGAGGGTAGGAACGTAGATCGACCGGTAAATCGAGAGCTTTGCCTTTCGGCTCAGCTCTCTCTCCACCACGACAGTGGTGGTACTTAAACTCCTCCACTTGGGGAAGGACCCCATCCCCGACCCGGAGAAGGCACCCCACCCTTTTCCGGCTCAAGACCATGGTCTCAGATTTGGAGGTGCTGATTCTCATCCCAGCCGCTTCACACTCGGCTGCGAACCGCTCCAGCGAAAGCTGTAGATCACGTTCCGATGAAGCCAACAGGGCCACCTCATATGCAAAAAGCAGAGACCCGATACTGAGGCCACCAAAACGTATCCCCTTAACACCTTGGCTGCGCCTAGAAATCCTGTCCATAAAAGTTAGGATCAGGATCGGTGACAAAGGGCAACCTTGGCGGAGTCCAACTCTCACTGGAAACAAGCCCGACTTACTGCCGGCAATGTGAACCAAACTCTGGCACCGGTCGTACAGGGACCTAACAGCCCGTATCAAGGGGCCCGGTACCCCATACTCCCGGAGCACCCCCCACAGGGCCCCCCGAGGGACACGGTCAAACGCCTTCTCCAAGTCCACAAAACACATGTAGATCGGTTGGGCGAACTCCCACGCACCCTCCAGGACCCTGCTGAGGGTGTAGAGCTGGTCCAGTGTTCCACGGCCAGGACGAAAACCGCATTGTTCCTCCTGGATCCGAGGTTCAACTATCCGTCGGACCCTCCTCTCCAGAACCCCAGAATAAACCTTACCAGGGAGGCTCTGAAGTGTGATCCCCCTGTAGTTGGGGGAGCACACCCAATGTCCACCCAATATTGCAGAGCCGCGTTAACCAACACAGCCCCACAACATCCAGAGCCTTGAGGAACTCCGGTCGAATCTCATCCACCCCCGGAGCCCTGCCACCGAGGAGCTTTTTAACGACCTCGGTGACCTCAGCACCAGATATTGGAGAGCCCGACCCAAAGTCCCCAAACCCTGCTTCCAGATTGGAAGGCGTGCCGGTGGGATTGAGGAGGTCTTCAAAGTATTCCATCCACCGACCCAAAACGTCCCGTGTCGAGGTCAGGAGCACACCATCCCCACTGTAAAGTGTTGGTGGCAGACCGCTTCCCCCCCCCGAGACGCCGGATGGTGGACCAGAATCGCTTCGAAGCTGTACAAAAGTCGTTTTCCATGGCCTCTCCAAACTCCTCCCACGCCCGAGTTTTTGCCTGAGCGACCATCCGAGCCGCATCCCGCTTGGCCTGCCGGTACCTATCAGCTGCTTCAGGGGTCCCACAAGCCAAAAAGACAAAATATAATACAGTTATACAGTAAATATTGTGTGAAAATATAAATCATAAATAGGCGTAGCGAATATGAAATAATTTCATCATCAGAAAATGTTAGGTCTCCGCATGTTGAGCGAAAACAAACAGTCTAATAACATCCGGTGGACAGGGGCACGAAACGCAATGATGCAACATGGTTAATGCCTGAGAGTAGTCCAGGTGAACCCAGTTTTCGTTTCATCTCGTTCCGACCTCTGGCATCTACAAAAACTGTTTACTTCATAAAATCCAGTTTTTTTATGATCGACGTTATAATTCGGGACTAGTTTTCACCGTAGTGAGAAAGGAGTGATACGGCTGCTATGTATCCGTTTTAGACCAAGAGATGGATTTAACATGAAATCCATGTCTTGTTCATGTTTCATGGAAGTTAAATGCATGTAACACATTTTAGATACATGTTTTTACTCTGTTTTGTAAAAGTTTTAAAGAAGTTTTCATCATGACCTTAGCTGTCTCCATATCCGCATACGTCATCACGTCGGTTAAACTCTTCTTCTTCTTCTTAGGTTTTTTTGGCGGTTGGCAAACAACAATTCGGTGCATTACCGCCATCAACTGGCTTGGAGTGTGGACTGGAAAAGTACTCAAGAAAAAACAAAAAACAAAAAAAAACTTATATCCTATCATACACATCAGCTCTTTTTAGAAACTGAAATAAGGCACTAATACTTTTACATCCTGAATTCCTTTGCAAAATATCTTTTATGTCTAGCTTCATCTTATTTCTTCCCAAGTTATAAATCAGTTGTGTTCTTTCTTCTGTATTATTTTGACAATATAGTAAAACATGTTCTATAGTTTCTTTAACTCCACAATGATGACATTTTCCTATTTGGTGCATTCCTATAATAAATAAAGTGCTATTCAACCCAGTATGCCCAAATCTAAGTCTAGATATTATTATCTCCTCCCTCCTGTTCCTCTCTGTCCTTCTCATTTCTCCTGTTTTCCTTTGAATAGAATAAAATCTTCCTGTCCTTTCCTCCTCCCATCTTTCCCTCATTTTCTGTTTTATAATTCCTTTCATTTCAGCTCTACTGATTTTAATGTTTAAGTCTACTTGATTTCTTCTTGCAGCCTCTTTTGCTATTTTATCTGCCTCTTCATTTCCAAAAATCCCATAATGTGCTGGAAGGTTAAACTCTGCCACTGCATTGGTCTAAAACGGGTACGTAGCAGCCGTGTCACTCCTTTCTCACTACGGCGAAAACAAACTAGTCCGGAATTAAAACATCGATCATAAAAAAAACCTGCACTATTACAGAAGGAGAACTTTTACTTTTGAACTAAGTGCGAACATATTTATTTTATGAAGTAAACAGTTTGTAGATGCCAGAGGTCGGAATGAGATTCATTTTCTAAAGACATTTTCGGGGTTCACCTTATGGCCTAGAGAGCAGCAAAAGCTGCATTACAGAAGTGCAAACATGCCCAAATGAGCAGCTGGTCGCTATTGATCTCAATAATTAATCTAGTCTGCTTTTTGTTATCTAAAGACCACCCGACTCGCCACAGGTGTGCGCACAGATCCCAGGATGCTACCCTCCAAACTAGCTAAAATGAACGGGCGACCGCCCACATCTCTCCTGTTAATTAGCTTGCTAAAATACATGACTTGTCATTCAGTCAAGACACGCATGGAGCTTGCTGAATCTGCACTAGATGTCGACTCTTTTTACACATCCTGCCATTATCGGCCTAGGAAAAATGATCAGGTTTTTGACCGTTTATTAATTAATTAATTTATTAGCTAATTTAGATTAGCGCAATCTGCTTCACACAGCCCATTGATTTAAGGTGGTGCACCTTGTCAGAGTAGATCTGACAGTGCCGACATTTAGCCATAATCAGGACGAATGTGAACAAGAGCAAGAAAAACTGTAGAAAAAAAACATGATTATGAAAGTGTTTGGAAACTGCTATGAGCATGTGGATTAAGTGAGAGTTGTAATGAATAAAATAGAAATGCCTCATTTTGTTGGGTCTTTCATGTTAAATTAATCCAATACTTTGTTTTGTATAGGTCTAGTTTGCACGAAAAAACGTCTTCTGCATTATTTGCTAAGGCTTATTTGCAAGGTGCTGGTTTCGGCTTTGCTTCACAGATATATAAAGCCTCCATTTCACCCGATCTTGTTTAATTCTAATACAGGCTATTCAGTTGTAGTCCCTTAACATTCCCGCCAATTCGGTGATACAAAATACTCTATAAATACCACCTTTTTAAAAAATTGAAATCCAGATTTTTTTAATAGGCGAAAAAAATGACCATCCCCCCTGAATTTTTTTAAATACTCGACTACTGACTAGACCAGTCCTGAGTTATGATCCAACTGTCCAAAAGTAAAAATGTGAGAGCAAAAACTCCCTCCAGCCTCCAGGATCAGATGGAATAATGGTCCCAACAATAGGTCTACAAAAAATAACCAATCAGAACCAGCCTAACAGAGCCGCTCTAACACAATGTCACCAGGGGTGGCGCTGTTCTAGAACTATAGAGACTTCAGTTTGTATCTTGATCATTTTCTGATGTGAATTACTTTTAGTTTTTCATGTGTTGATCAGAACTGCTTGGTGGTGCAGATGTTGCAGTGCAGTAAGGAGGTCCAAATACTGACCAGGGCCCAGAACATCACCGGAACCAGAACTCCAGAGCCAGACAGAACCGGGCACTGTCTGGGCTTATCTGGTGGTACCAGGGGTGATAGGAACCCTTTCTGGGTGCTGCTATCAGCTGAATCTGGTCGATGAACCGGTTCTGATGAAACTCTCGTCGTAGAAAGTAAATATCTTCTTCCTTCCATAAGGATGAGGCCGAAGTCTGGATCGGCGTTCCTTATATATTTTTTTACATCCAGTTGTGTTCATGAGCCCGTCTGGGCCAACCCTCGAACTCTCTCGCACCCCAGATCATGTCTGCTTTCTCTGCAAACAGCTTCTGCCTTCAATCTAACAGTGTTGTCATTATTGAAAGGTTAACCTAAACACTCCTCACTGCAGCTACATCAGACTAGGTGAAAGGCCTCTTCACTGACTCTAATCATTTATGCCATATTCCCCAGATGCCTTCACTACTATGTAATTAATCAATTAACTGACATAACCTTGAAATATTTCTGTAACACCTCGCACTGATTTACCCTTCTCTGGAAAGGCCTCCCTCTGTTTTACGAGGTCAAAGGTCAGGGACCAGCAACAAGCAGACAGACGGACCTCTGTTTGACCGGAACCACTCTGGATGGAACCAGAACAGATGATTGAATCTTTTATCATCTCATTTTAAATCTAATAATGTCATTCTGTGGATATTTTCAGATCTTGTTTCTCAAAGTTAATGATTTCCTACAATGAACACGATGATGATGCCTGACCTCTCAGATCTCTGGAAGAATCTGTGGTGTGTTAAATACTTATTTTCCCCTCTGTTTCTGTCTCTCAGTGAAGCCTGAATCTCCAGAACAACCCTGAGGAACGCCAGGAAGTTCAGATGAATGTCCTTATTAGTTCTTAAAAAGTACAAATTTTTGTTTTATTTCCACATTTAATCTCCTGGTTGGTTGAAACAGTTCCAGCACCAGAAGAATAGACACGCTGTGATTGGCTGAAGTCATGTTGGACTCACACTGAGGCTTTAGGAAAAATAAAA
Source organism: Valencia hispanica (assembly GCA_963556495.2). Lineage (NCBI taxonomy): Eukaryota > Metazoa > Chordata > Actinopteri > Cyprinodontiformes > Valenciidae > Valencia > Valencia hispanica. The sequence continues at coordinate 58,353,693 of OY747705.1, read as the reverse complement.
CAGACATTATTCAAAATCATTTTCAAACCTTTAATGAAATGTTTAGTTTTTACAACTCAACTGGAAAACAGACAAAGAAAAAAGCTGCAACAATCCATAGATGATGCTCTCCTCTGGATGTAATATCAACCTTTAATCTGATTGGCTAAACACCCAACATCAATTGTACAAAGTCTGATTGACCCAAAATCAGCTAAAGCCAGAGCTTACCGGCCTAGTCAAAGTCTGGGCCTAAATCCAACTAAGAATGTCTGGCAAGCCAGGAACTGATGTTCACCAACTGAACCCAACTGTTCAACCACTAGAATCCAAGTTCTGGTCCAGTTTGATCCAGTTCCAGCCCACAGATGGAGATGATTCAACATGAAGCAGACATGTCTTTACTGGCCACCAGGGGGCAGAACTGAGGCCATCAGGCAGAAACCAGAGGATCCGATCAGTAGGCGAAGGTCAGGAGTTCATCAGAACCTCAACCACCTTCTTACTGAGCAACACCTTCCATCCTACAGAGACACACTCATCAGTCCTCCCAGCTGATCTACGACTAGAACCCAACCAGGACCTGATGGACCTTTTATGCTCCAGCTTCTTCTCCACCTTAACGTTTGGTTCCATCATCAGTTTCCTCCTGCAGGAGCCTCCTCCGTCTGCTCCGAGGTTCCTTCCGAAGGCTCGTTCCCGTCTGCAGAGCCAACCTCCTGATCCGATCCCTGACCCACTAGAGCTGAAGAACGTTCTGGGTGGAGGTCCTCTGTTGGACCATCAGGGACAGACGGAGGAGAAGCATCGTTCACACGTCCTCCTCCGTCCCTCCTGCTCTTCGTTCCTCTGCGTCTCCTCAGGCCCAGGCGGAGCAGGCTGCGATGGACCGTCCACTCAGACATCTTACGATCAGAACCGGCGTTGACCTCCTCAGCGATCTGAGCCACGGTGGCCTTCCTGTTGGACTGGACCAACTGGGCCAGGCGTCGCTCTCCGCTTTCATCGATGAGCCTTCTCCGTCCATGACCCAGTCGCTGGTTCACCAGTTTCCCCTCTCTGGACCACTTCTGAAAGGTGCTGACCACCGCTGCTCGGGAGCATCCGACGATGGACGCCGTTTTGGAGATGCTCTGACCCAGACGGCGGGCCATCACTATCTGACCTTTCTCAAAGTCGCTCAGATCCTTCCCCTTCCCCATGTCTGCCTAAAGGCTGAAGGACTGGACGCTTCCTTATGTTTCCATGTTGGATTCCCTCGCTGTGTCTCTGCTGCAGGAGGAAGACTCTCTGATCTCCTGGAGACTCCTAGCTGAACGTTCTGCAGAGAACCACAGGAAGCAGAGCTGTAAAGGAGCTGCAGGTGGAACCTCCTGAAGATCTCCTCACCTTCTTCACCATGAAGAGGAACCTGGCTCCAGAAGCGGCATCCTGCAGGAACTACAGCGTCCCTGCAAGGACAAAAACCAGAATCTCAGTTTTCCATCAATATGAACAGAGCCACACCTCCATCTAGTGGCCTTTACATGTAATTACCTCATATTTCTCTGGATTGGCAAAACATTCTAGAATAGAGACGTCCTCTACTACAGAGTTACACATTTCAGGTGAGACAACAGCAAAGTGACAGGAAGCATTTAGATTCATACAAGAAAAAAAATATATATATAAAAAGCAGGAGGAATTCAGCTTCTGATTGGTGATGTTCAACAGAAATGTTCAACAGAAAGAAACGATTAAAATCTCACTTTTTTATAAAGTTCTTCTATAGACGGCAGCTGGACTTCTTGAGTCCAGAATGCTTCAGGGCTGAATAAGTCTTTAGCCACTCTGTAGCTAATCTGGTGGGATGCTGAGGGACATCGTCCCTTTAGAAGACCCACCCATGTCTAGCTTTTCAAAGGATTCATTCACCTGTTATTTTTTTAAATCTCTGTGATCTCTAGCTTAACCCTCCTGCAATCTCAGCTTGGTATTCAGTCAGTGAGGTAGATGTGATTGGGGTCCCTGGATGTGCAGCCGAGGGCCCAGGGGAGCCCTTGAGGTAGGAACAAGAACACTAAAAGAGGAGGATAACCTGAGAGCCCACTAGAATGAGTAAAATAGCCAGCCCCCAGCCATATATTATCTGAGGATTATGAAATCCGGGATACCAATGGAGGGTCTCAGGACCTACAATAAAATCTCTTGGAGCCATAGTCCAAACCCCACAGGAAGTCGGCCATGTTGAATCCAACCCACCATCTTGTCCTATTGGTAATCGTCGTATTTGAACGAACTCCTCCTAGGGCTTTTCACTCACAGACTTCAAAACGCTTGAGGAGAGACGGAAGGCATTGGGGATCAAAAGTTTTTTTTTTAATTCTGTGTCAAAGCTAGTGGCCGTGGCTAAGCCTCAAACGAGGGCTTCTCGCCACACCCTGAAATCAGTAAAATAAAAAAAAAATCTTCAATAATTTGGTGGGCGTGTCCGATTTCCTCCCCAGCGCCCCCCTGGTAACATTTAAAGAGTCAGCAATACACAGTGCTTTCAACCAGGATTGTGAAATTTAATGAATGTTTGTAGTTTACGAAGACCTTTGAAAATATTTTGAAGCCAGGGTCTATACCCCACAGGAAGTCGACCAATTTGGTCCAAAGTTGCTATTTTTGGCTTTTTTAACACTTTGTCATGCAGATTTCATCAGCAGGCTCATTGGAGAGGCTGAGGTGGCGTTGAGGGGGCAGTGCATGGGTCAGGCGGTCGCGACACATTGATATAAGATGGCGCCGCGGACGGCCGCCTCGATTTGTTGGTGCGCTTTGTTTTGTCTCGTTTTGTGTGCGAACCCCGTTTTTTGCTTTGGTTCCCGGCTCTCTCTCACCAGAAAAGAGCTTATAAACACTCGGGGAACAACCCCCGGGGGTTTGTTTCCCGAGTTTCTTGCACCCACGGCTGTTTTAATGGACATTCTGGTCAAAGGTGCGCTCACCTTTGTGGCCTCACGCCGACGCAGAGGGAAACGAGCCGGTGCGCTCGTGCGCCTTCGCCAACGAGGAAGACGAACGCCGCTACCAGGAATATTTCTTTCAAACGTTCGTTCACAGGGCAATAAAATGGTCGAAATCCAGCTTCTGTTGAGGAGGAACAAGGACTTTTATTCATCATCTGTTTTGTGCTTCACCGAGACGTGGCTGTGTGGGAACATCCCAGACTCCGCGCGACAGCTGGATGGTTTCCAGCTTCACCGCGCGGACCGTGACACGTGGCTCTCCGGCAAAACAAAGGGTGGAGTTATTTGTTTCTACATCAACAATGGCTGGTGCAATGATGTAATGGTGATGAAGCGGCACTGTTCTCCCTCCCTGGAAACTTTTATTATTAACTGCAAGCCATTCTACTCCCACCGTGAGTTCTCTTCGTTCATTCTGGTCGGTGTTTACATTACACCGGCGACCCAACGTGCAGGACGCGCAGCGCGCACTCGCCGACCAGATACTGGATGTGGAGCGGACCTATCCGGACTCCTTAGTTATTGCCCTCAAGGACTTTAACAAAGTAAACCTCAGCCACGAACTCCCCAAATACAGACAGTTTATTAAATCTGCAACCAGGGAGGGGAACACTCTGGATCACTGCTACACAACAGTCAGTAACGCCCATCACACCGTCACCCGCGCTGCACTGGGTCACTCTGAACATGACATGGTCCACCTGATTCCTGCTTACAGGCAGAAATTAAAACTTTCTAAACCTGTGATGAGGACATCAAAGAAGTGGTCCAGTGAAGCTGTGGAGGATCTGAAGGTGTTTGGACTGCACTGACTGGGATGTTTTCAGGACTGCTTCCACCAGCCTGGACAAATACACAGAAGCTGTAACCTCATATATCAGCTTCTGTGAGGACTACTGTGTGCCATCACGCACCAGGGTGACTTATAATAATGACAAACCTTGGTTTACACCCAGACTCCGGCAGCTGAGGCTGGAAAAGGCTTTTAAGAGTGGCAACAGAGCAGAGTACAAGGAGGCCAAGTACAGGTTTAGCAGGGCGGTGAGAGAGACTAAACGATTGTACTCAGAGAAGCTTCAACACCAGTTCTCCTCCAATGACTCTGCCTCTGTCTGGAGAGGGCTCAGGCAGATCACTAACTACAAGCCAGGAGCCCCCATCTCTGCTAACGATCGTCGCCTCGCCAACAACCTGAACAACTTCTACTGCCACTTTGAAGATAATCTGGTCAGCACTCACACCATCCCCCACCCCACTTCCAACCAACACCAGCCCCCCAGCTTTACTCCCCCCACCAACACAACAGAAGTGGAACACCTCCCATCATCACATCTACCCTCCACCTCCCCCCATCCACCGCCGACACCTCTGTCTGTCCTGGAGAGAGACGTTAACAGGCTCTTCAAGAGACAGAATCCTCACAAAGCTGCTGGGCCGGACTCCGTGTCTCCATCCTGCCTAAAGCACTGTGCGGATCAGTCGTCTCCAGTGTTCACGGACATCTTCAACTCCTCACTGGAGACATGCCAAGTCCCAGCATGCGTCAAGGCCTCCACCATCATCCCAGTTCCCAAGAAAACAGGATCCACAGGATTAAATCACTACAGACCCGTTGCCCTGACCTCTGTGGTCTTGAAATCTTTTAAGCGCCTGGTACTGTCTCACCTTAAATCCATCACTGACTCCCTCCTGGACCCTTGCCTACAGAGCAAACAGGTCTGTTGATGATGCTGTCGATTCAGCCATCCATTTCATCCTCCAGCACCTGGACTCCCCAGGATCCTACGTCAGGATCCTATTTGTGGACTTCAGCTCTGCATTTAACACAATCATCCCGGCTCTTCCACGGGACAAGCTTTCTCAGCTCAACGTGCCGGCCCCCACCTGCCAGTGGATCATAGACTTCCTGACAAACAGGAGGCAGCATGTGAGGCTGGGAAAGCACATTTCGGACACCAGGACGATCAGCACCGGCTCCCCCCAAGGCTGCGTTCTTTCTCCCCTGCTCTTCTCGCTGTACACCAACAACTGCACCTCCAGCCACCAGTCCGTCAAACTCCTGAAGTTTGCAGACGACACCACCCTCATTGGACTCATCTCTGGTGGGGATGAGTCTGCCTACAGGTGGGAGATTGACCACTTGGTGACCTGGTGCAGGGAGAACAACCTGGAGCTCAACGCTTCCAGCCTTTCCTGTGGGCGGTCCCAAGCCAAGGTGGGCGGGGTCATAAATAATAACTTTTCCTGTGACATAGAAGAGACTGGCTTTTTGACGTGCTCGTTTTGGCTGTTTCCTTCCTGCGGCTAATGAAGGCAGGTGGGTTGGTGAACTTTCATCTGCAGCATGCTGATGCAACTCAGAATGACCGACCGGATTTTAAAAAGAACAAGTATTACACGGTTTCTGGCAGAAACATCTTCAGATGTTGCTACATTATGTCCAGATAATGTTCTTTCCTCATGATGCCACCAGTCCCTCAGCTGCATGATGCTGCCACCACCGTACTTCACAGTTGGGATGGCTTGAAGACTGTAATGATGGTCATAATGGTCAGAAACTTCCGCTTTACATCAGACCACATGCGTGGAGACATTTCCATATTGACGTTGCTCTTGGTTTTATGACTTCTTCGTCTCTGAGCGCCCTTTCAGCCCATGTCGGTACAGGACACGTCTTACTCTGGATAATGACTGTCTCACCAGCTTCAGCAGCATCTTCATAAGATCCTTGGCTTTGGTTCGGATTCACACCAGAACCCAGAACTCCGTTAAGTTATGCAAAACACATTTTACTAAGTCGTTCAGTTCTGAATGTATATTTTTCCGGATAAAAAAAGCACAAGATGAATAATATTTTCTTTTTTTTTTCTAATCTTTTTCTGACTAATCGACACACTTCACATGCAGTATCACGACCTGCCACCAGGGGGCTCACCGCATCAATTAATGGCGATTAAACAAATTCATAAAGTGGCTACAAAAACACGATCAAAAAACTGATATTTACCATTAAAACGAAAAGCCAGCCGCCCCGACAGCTTTTTACAACAAATACTGAACACTTTAGTCCGAGTGGTAGAAGAGAAATGGAGACATTTAGAAAGAAAACAGGGGAGGAGGAGCAGCAGCGGCTCCATGTTGAGCTCACCTCTCAACAGCAGGAATGTGAGGAGAACTACGGAAGCTCAGGAGGCACAAGAGGAGCGAATCTCCCACTCAATGAGAAGAAGGTATTTATATTATAAAAATTCCAAATTCAAAAGAAAGAAGATTTTAGTAATTCGTTTATTGAGATTTTGCTAAACTGTGTATCAATGTGTGTCAAATTAAAGTAACAGCGCTGACTTTATATCATGAAGCTTGAAGTAGAATATACAAAAAGGATATTATATTATAGAACCAAACCATATTTTCTATCTGTCATTGGAATGGTTATCTCCTATTGTACCCCTGGATGGTGATGAAGATGATGATGATGGAGAAGGAAAAAGAAGAAAAACACAAAATGTAAAGGCCATTAGATGGACGTGTTTCCCCGTCCATGTCAATTTAAACTTTTCTCCCTGGTTCCGCTTCATGGTGAGGAAGGTGAGCAAAGATCTGCAATAGAAGCAGCAGGTGATGAGATCTTCAGGAGGTTCTACCTGCAGGGATCGGATCAGCAGGTCGGTTCTGCAGACAGAGGAGGCTCCTGCAGGAGGAAACCGATGATGGAACCAAACGTTAAAGTGGAGAAGAAGCTGGAGAATAAAAGGTCCATCGGGTCCAGTTTAGGGTTCTAGCTGTAGATCTGCCGCTCAGATTCTGGGTAATGTAGTCCTATCAGTCACTTCCTGGTTGCTGCTGCTGGTAGAGCTGAAACCTTCTCCATCCGTGGTCTCCATGTGGACCAGACCACATCCAGGTCAAAGCTCTTCCTCCTGGGAGCTGAACTGTTTCTGTCAGTCAGATGTTTTACAAGTTGTGACGGTTTCTCTGGATCAGAACCGGCACTCAGGTCCGGTTCGACTCTCGCTCTGTCCAGATAAATGTCACTCCAAATAAGAGAAGATCCAAAGCTCTTGGACTTGGGAGGTCCAGGCCCGTCTGGTCAGAAGGTTCTGGAAGATGTGATTCTGGTTGAACGTCGTCGGCCATCTCGGGTTCATCCCAGAAGTCCAGAACCGGATATTTAACGGTCCTCGTTTTACTGGTTAAAATCAATGAAAAACAGTCTGAATTCTAGACAAGAGCAAACACACACACACACTCCAAGCTGGACACCATGTGGCAGCCATGTCTTATTATGCATCATAATGAACTAGAATATCATCTAAAAGAATATTCACTATTTTGAGTGAAAGTCATATATGGATTCATTCCACACAGCTAGATTAATTTCTGTTCATCCTGACAATAACAGTTTCACTTTCCCACAAAGAGACCCATAAAAATCTCCCCATCTTGGGTTCTGTGGCAGCCCACTAAACCTCCAGACCTCATTTCCAAATGAAATCCAGGATCTGAGGAGAGTCTGGACCACGGAGCCACAGTTCAGACCCGTCTCTCCTGGGCCCAGGTAAGATCCACGGTAAGATCCACGGATGGTTTAAGGCTGGGAATGCAACAGTTGGGATGAGGTGGCCATAAGGAGGTTTTCCCAAATGCACCGGTCTGTTTTTTATTGTCATTTTTTAATGTAATGTAACTAGATACCCACCTCTGGTTGTGGCGACATAAAACATATTATTAGCCTATTTAAGCATGTTATTAATATTATTTGTAGTATAAAAACATTATATTGTTATTAGAGCTGGGCGATATGGCCACAAATCTATATTGCAATATATAATCTAAAGCGTGTGTGGTAACGATATCTATTTCGATATATTCTTTTCTTTATATATGTCAAAATGACTATTTATGAACGTTCTCGTTGCAGCAGAAGAACAACTTTAAAAAAAGTTTAGAATGTAATTTAAAGAACATTTATTGTGCAAAATGCATTTTAAAAATATTCAAATCTTTTTTCCAAAAAATGCAACACAAAAATTCTCACAACATAAAGATGAAGATAATTTACATAAATTAAAAGCTGAATGTTATGTTAAGTTTTTTAATAAGTTTAACATTGTTCACTTTCCTGGTTACTTATTTATAAATTTAATAATCGCACAAAAATAAAGTTGCACATATTTGAATTAAAAATACTTCAAGTTTAACAGGTTTAGTCAGGGTAGGGATCCGTTAAATGGAAAACAACACATTTTAAACTTGCAATATGTAAAGACGAACACTGAACATCAGCATTTATCCTCCTTGATGACATCATCAAAATGCACAATACCGGTAGGCCGGTATAGTCAAAAACTCCCCCTTTGGCTAAATTTATATCATTTCTACCTTATACATTTTATATTGCCCAGCACAATTTGTTATACTACCAATCGAAGTATTTTTGTTAAAATGATGGTTCCACTTGCATCCTTTGAGCAATCAGATAAAAGGCCTCTCCAAACCAAGCTCCCGGGCTGAATTTCAACACCAGCCCACCTCCGGTTGCGACTGCTCGCTCGGTGTGTTGCACATTTTCCTTCCACTGAACTTTCCATGGCTTGGGTCCGTCACTCTGTGAGCAGCCAGCTTCTTCAGCAACCACCTTTAAGGCAGTAAAGTCAGCGGTTCTCCTCCAGTCACAACACACCAGAACCTGTTCCTTTTTTCTTTTCTTTTAACATTTATTTAAATCTCCGGACGATTTTTAAACTGTTTTTCTAACGCTCGACGTCGTTTCCCATTTGGCCACGGCGCTTCTAACTGACGTCATCACTCCGCGGCAGCTCCTGGGCTAGCATAGCGAGGTTACATAGCGCTGCTGACGTCGGGATTACCTGGCGCTTTCTCACCTGAATCCGGGAGACATCAGGTAGGAACGAGCCGCCGCTGTGTTACCGGCTGTGATCCGGAACCACGAAAAGTCTTAGTCCGACGGCGGAACCAGAACTTTTACCGCAATGTGAACGGTTCTTAGCTCCGTGGGCGCTAGCATCGTGAGCCGGCGAACTCCGCCTAAAAAAACAATAAAACTAATAAAAACTCAGCCGATCGTTCACTGCGCAGAAATAAGAACCCGAGCTAATGCGCCAAGGTAGCGATTAGAACATGTTCCTCTGTTCGGCGTCCTGGGAGATCTCAGATGTTCCCAGTTAAAGCCGCCAGCATCTAGAGGAAGGCTAGCCAACATTAAAAGAACCAGGACGCTTCCAGGTGATGATTCTGGCCCAGTCCAGAGTCAGCAGCCGGGTTCTGGATCATAAACCGGGAGTAGATCCAGCTTCAGGGCCTAGAGGTGCCAGAACATTCTTGGAGCTAATCCCTGTTAGAACTGCGTGGCGCCTCAGGAAGGAGTCCACGCAGGGAAAAAAGAAAAAAAGTCACGGAAAATTCCTCGTTTTGAACGTCGCCACAGAAAAATGTCCGCTTTTAAAGCGGCATCATGAGAAAGGTCCACTAACTAGAGTTGATGTCACTACTGGTAAAGGTTGCGGGTTTGAATACTGGTGTGTTTAAAGACAGAACATGGTGGGAATTCTTAGTTTTCAGTCCCTGAATGACTCTTCAGTGATCAGTGGGAAAGATGACTGGTTCCTGTCAGGTTTGGATTCAGTGATCATAATCTATCTGAGACCCCGCCCACATGGCTCTGTAGTTACCCCCCCAGGCCTGTAGGGGGGGCTAAACGTGGAGAATTAAGCCTCCACAATAAACGGAACAAGAAAATTAAATTTAAAAACAACTTTATCCCAGAAGGAAACTAAACGTAGTCATAACTCAGATCATCCAAGTATCTTCAAACAGCCGTTTAGTGGAGCGTGATGCTGTGGACAGGAAGGATCTCCACTAGCAGTCAGTCTTGCATCAAGTCTGAAGAAGCCTCTGACTGAAGCCCGTTTCTGTATAACAGTCTCATGGCTGTCATGACACGCTAACAGCTCGATATTCGGGCAGCAGAGACTATATTTCCTGGATGACTCGTGTGTATGTGTGATGCGTTTAGGGGTCATAGGTCAGGTTAGAGGTTAGGGGCCGGCTCCTGTTTTAGAAGCCAGAAGGAATCAGTAATCAGGGCAGACTCTGATCCAAGCTGCTCCCTCTGTCCCAGGTGTGTCTCCTTCAGCGAACGCCCAGAGAGTCCGGACTCTCCGCCGCCATGACGGACACGAAGCGCCTCGCCTTCTCCATCATCCAGTTCCTCCACGACCAGCTCCAGGCTGGAGACCTGTCCTCGGACGCCCAGGAGAGCCTGGAAGGTGAGTCCTCAGGTGTCCGCCGGAGAACCTGGCTCCAAACCGGTTCATAGTACAAGAAGAGGTTCTGCTAAGCCCCGGGTCACATAAGCAGACAGATTTCTGATCTTCATTCTTCACAGCCTGGGGACCATTTTACGCTTTTCCAGGTTCCTTAAAGCTCCTCTGCTGACGTCTTCTTCTTCTTCTCCAGTTGCTGTTCAGTGTTTAGAGACGGCGTTTGACGTTTCCACCGATGACCAAAGTCTGGCTGTCCCCATGACGTTACCGGAGATCTTTGCCTCGGCTACAGCCAGGGTGAGTCCGTCCTGCAGCTCCATGGTGGAGAGAGGAGGTCCTGGTGGATCTCCAGAGGAAACATGTTTTCTCCACACATCTTCTCACAATCTCGCCATCAAGTCTCGAACTGAGAGCCCATCCTTCCTAACGCACACAGATGTTAGATTATTGTTGCTGGAATCAACAATAACTCAAGTTTCTTCTCGATGCAGTCAGTCAAAAACTGCTGAAGAATGTGATGGTAACAGCAGAAAACCTGCTGAAATGTAAAAAATTTGCAGAAGCAGCAGAAAAAAAGCAAAATTACGGGGCAAACTTGTCTGCTATCTGAATGTGTAACAAGTTTAAGTTGACACAAAAACCTTGTGGAACAATATAAAGTCGGTGCATAACACTACTTCTGCTACTTATTTTATTTAAAATTTATCCAGGAAGAAAATCCATTCAGATCAGAAAATCTCTCAAGGATTTCCTGGCCAACATGAGAAGCTGCACAGTGTGAAAGTGCAGTTTTAGGCTAAACTGTATAAAGAATCAAAACAATAAACAGGGAAGTGAACTGAAGCTGATGGAGTTCAGTAAAAGCAGGAAATATGCTGTAGTTAGCTAAGACGTTAGCTAATATTCCTCCTTTTGTTTGGACGCAAACGACTATTTTTCATAACATTACCGTTGTCTAGTGCGCTAACAACAATACGTAAGCTAATGTCAGCTAAATTGCTAAAGTGCTAACTTTAGCATGTTGAGAACCATTTACACACTTCGTCACATGCTAAAAGCAGCGTAAAAACTACAATTAGCTTCCAAAGCTAATGTTAGCTAAAATACCAAAAAAACCGTACCATACCAAATTTATTTGTAAAGCACACTTTAAGAAACTGTTAGAGAGCCAACCAAGGTGCTGTACACAAACAAGAATACACAGAAAACATAAGAAATAAACACACAGGGGGCAAAAGCATATAAATAAGTAAAAACTAATAGAGACAGAAGATTAAGAAGAAGGAAAGGCTAATGAGTAAAGGTGGGTTTTTAATCGGGACATTAGCACAAGGGTTATCAGTAGCATCCATACTAACATTAACTACCTTTCTGTAGCGATGGGACAAATGAACTCAAAGCGTGCGTCAAGAACGGGGAAATCACGTGACCGAGTCCTCGGTTTGTGCGGGTGACCTCATTGGTTCATTCAGCGTGTCACTTCCTCATAACCGCTTTGAATCTCGAGGCGCACTGTGGTGTTGTCTGCGTTTGTAGTGAGTTATTGAGCTAGTCAGTCAGTTAGTTGGTTAGTTAATTGGTTAGTTCTAGATCTTTCTTGTAGCCTTCTGAGGAGAGCTCTAGGCTGTAGATTCTTTTACACTTGGTAGTCGGTTAAAAGTCCAGGTGTTTGTTTGTGTCAGTTTACTGTAAATGATGCCACTCCTGTTTGGTGTGGGCACTTTATTCTGCAGTCGCATAATCTAAGTTTATATACCAACAATACAACTCCATTTTACAGCCTGCAAGAAAAAGGAAATCTTCCCCATAATGGGAATATAATGACCTGATCACTCATAATAAGGTGTGATAGTGTGAATAAATTAAAGGATACACTATAGCCTGTAGCTCCACATCAAAGGAAAAAATACCAGAGCAATAATTTTCTGACATTTTGATGCTTGTTTGGGGTCAAGTTTTTAGCAGATGTTTGGTTATTATAGAGATGTGGTTTTCATTAACTCAGTTTTATTTAAAAATGAAAGGGTGTTTTTTATTGGCTTAGCCTGCAAAAGCTGTACACATAAGTTAGCTACAGCGTATGGCTTAGCCTGTAGTACATTTGATCATACAGCAGATGGCAGTATTTTGAACCATTTTGTGATGCAATGTGTTAGAAAGCTCGTTAAATCACTGGGCTTCATTTTTCCCCATCACTACCTATCTGGAGTGCTAACAGCAGGCTATAAGCTCAAATTTGCTGAATAGCTAACGGTAGCATGTTAGCTAACATTAGCTTTAAAGTTAATATATGCTAAAATGCTAATAATAGCTAGAATGCAAATATTAGCATGTTGGCTAACATTAGCTCACTCCTTCCAGAATGCTAACTTTAGCTTTAAAGTCAAAATATGCTAAAATTCTAATAATAGCTAGAATGCAAACGTTAGCATGTTGGCTAACATTAGCTCACTCCTTCCAGTATGCTAACTTAAGTGTTAAAGTCAAAATATGCCAAAATGCTAATAATAGCTAGAATGCAAACGTTAGCATGTTGCTAATTTTAGCTTTAAAGTCAAATTATGCTAAAATGCTAATAATAGCTCAGATGCAAATGTTAGGATGTTGGCTAACATTAGCGTACTCCTTCCAGTAAGCTAATTTTAGCTTTAAAGTCAAAATATGCCAATGTGCTAATAATAGCTAGAATGCAAACGTTAGCATGTTGGTTAAGATTAGCTCACTCCTTTCAGTATGCTAACTTTAGCTTTAAAGTCAAAATATGCTAAAATGCTAATAAGAGCTCAGATGCAAACGTTAGCATGTTGGCTAACATTAGCGTACTCCTTCCAGTAAGCTAATATTAGCTTTAAAGTCAAAATATGCTAAAACGCTAATAATAGCTCAGATGCAAACATTAGCATGTTGGCTAACATTAGCGTACTCCTTCCAGTAAGCTAATTTTAGCTTTAAAGTCAAAATATGCCAAAATGCTAATAATAGCTAGAATGCAAACGTTAGCATGTTGGTTAAGCTTAGCTCACTCCTTTCAGTATGCTAACTTTAGTTTTAAAGTCAAAATATGCTAAAATGCTAATAATAGCTCAGATGCAAACGTTAGCATGTTAGCAAACTTAATCTGTCCTGAAAACAACAGCCTCTAACCTAAAATTAGCTAAAAAGCTAATGTCAGCTAAAATATTTAAACAACCATATTGGCTAACATTCAGAGTAGATGGCTTCGGTGATGGTTCTGGTTCTGATGGCTTTGGGTTCTGTCTTCCAGTTTCCAGCTGAGTCACAGGCCAACAACAACACAGCGCCGACTTCCCCGTCAGAAGAGCAGAAAGCCGAAGCGGAGAGGTTGAAAAGCGACGGTGAGTTCTGGAGCGTCGTGCAGCTTCAGGTTCTAGTTGGTTCTGGAGCGGCAGGACAAGCGTGGCTCTGGAGGAGAGGTCTCCATGCTGAGCTGCTCCAGATTCCCTTTAAATCGGGTTCTCGGAATAATCCCGCCAGCCTGATCCGGTTGCTGGAGACCGGGTCCAGATGTTCTTGGATTAACATCTGTTGTTCTGATGTGATGAAGTCGATGCGTGTTTATGTTTTGTTATGTTTTGTTTCTGTCCGTTGGAAGTGAAACAGAGATCAGAACCTGTTCAGGTCCAGTCTGGACTAGTTCTCTGTCTGGTTCTGTCTGCAGGTAACGACCAGATGAAGGTGGAGAACTTTGCTGCAGCTGTAGAGTTCTACTCCAAGGCCATCGCCCTGAACCCTCAGAACGCCGTCTACTACTGCAACAGGTACCTAGATGCTGAACGTAGAGCTACGCTCTCTAGACAGGGTTCTGTAAATCCTCCAGGGATGATCCACTGTAGTCAGTCTTATAGGGATGATTTACAGGTAGCAAAGGTCGGTTCTGATCCGGTTCTGATGCTGTGGTTTCAGGGCTGCAGCGTACAGCAAGCTGGGGAACTACGCCGGCGCCGTGCAGGACTGTGAACGGGCCATCAGAATCGACCCGAACTACAGCAAAGCTTACGGGCGGATGGGGTGAGACTCGGACGGGCGGAGCTTCCATCCGTCTGTTCATCTGTTTGTTCATCCTTCCTTCCTTCCTTCCTTCCTTCCTTCCTTCCTTCCTTCCTTCCTTCCTTCCTTCCTTCCTTCCTTCCTTCCTTCCTTCCTTCCCATTCTTCTTTCCTTTCTTCCTTCCTTCCTTCCTTCTGTCCTTCCTTCCTTCCTTACTTCCTTCCCATTCTTCTTTCCTTCCTTCCTTCCTTCCTCCTGTCCTTTCATCCTTCCTTCCATCCATCCTTCCTTCCTTCCCTTCAATCCTTTCATCCTTCCTTCCTTCCTTCCCATTCTTCTTTCCTTTCTTCCTTCCTTCCATCCTCCGTTTCTTCCTTCCTTCCTTCCTTCCTTCCTTCCTTCCTTCCTTCCTTCGTCCTTTCTCCATTCCTTCCATCTTCCTTTCATCCTTCCTTCCATCCTTCCATCTTCCTTCCTTCCTTCCATCCTCCCTTCCATCTTCCTTTCATCCTTCCTTCCTTCATTCCTTCCTTCCTTCGTCCTTTCTCCATTCCTTCCATCTTCCTTTCATCCTTCCTTCCATCCTTCCATCTTCCTTTCATCCTTCCTTCCATCCTTCCATCTTCCTTTCATCCTTCCTTCCATCTTCCTTTCTTCCTTCCATCTTCCTTCCTTCCTTCCTTCCTTCCTTCCTTCCTTCCTTTCATCCATCCTTCCTTCCTTCCTTCCTTCCTCTGTTTCTTCCTTCCTTTCATCCTTCCTTCCTCCGTTCCTTCCTTCCTTCCAGCTTTCCTTCCATCCTTCCATCCTTCCATCTTCTGTTCCTTCCTTCCATCCTTCCATCTTCTGTTCCTTCCTTTCATCCTTCCTTCCTCCGTTCCTTCCTTCCTTCCTTCCTTCCTTCCTTCCTTCCTTCCAGCTTTCCTTCCATCCTTCCATCTTCTGTTCCTTCCTTTCATCCTTCCTTTCATCCTTCCATCCTTCCTTTGTTCCCTTCATCCTTCCTTCCTTCCTCTGTTCCTTCCTTCCTTTCATCCTTCCTTCCTTCCTTTCATCCATCCATCCTTTCTTCCTTCTTTCCTTCCTTTCATCCATCCTTCCTTCCTTCCTTCCTTCCTGTTTCTTCCTTCCTTTCATCCTTCCTTCCATCCTTCCATCTTTTTATTCCTTTCATCCTTCCTTCCTCCGTTCCTTCCTTCCTTCCTTCCTTCCTTCCTTCCTTCCTTCCTTCCATCCTTCCATCTTCTGTTCCTTCCTTTCATCCTTCCTTTCATCCTTCCATCCTTCCTTTGTTCCCTTCATCCTTCCTTCCTTCCTTCCTCTGTTCCTTCCTTCCTTTCATCCTTCCTTCCTTCCTTTCATCCTTCCTTCCTTCCTTTCATCCATCCATCCTTTCTTCCTTCTTTCCTTCCTTTCATCCATCCTTCCTTCCTTCCTTCCTTCCTGTTTCTTCCTTCCTTTCATCCTTCCTTCCATCCTTCCATCTTTTTATTCCTTTCATCCTTCCTTCCTCCGTTCCTTCCTTCCTTCCTTCCTTCCTTCCTTCCATCCTTCCATCTTCTGTTCCTTCCTTTCATCCTTCCTTTCATCCTTCCATCCTTCCTTTGTTCCCTTCATCCTTCCTTCCTTCCTTCCTCCGTTCTTTTCTTCCTTTCATCCTTCCTTTCATCCTTCCTTCCATTTTCCTTCCTTCCATTTTCCTTCCTTCCTTCCTTTCGTCCTTCCTTTCATCCTCCGTTCCATCCATCCATCCATCCTTCCTTCCTCCGTTTCTTCCTTCCTTCCATCTTCCTTTCCTTCCTTCCTTCCTTCCTTCCTTCCTTCCTTCCTTCCTTCCTTCCTTCCTTCCATCCATCTTCCTTCCTTCCTTCCTTCCATCTTCCTTCCTTCCTTCCTTCCTTCCTTCCTTCCTTCCTTCCTTCCTTTCATTCATCCTTCCTTCCTTCCTTCCTTCCTTCCTTCCTTCCTTCCTTCCTTCCGTCTTCCCTTCCTTCCTTCCTTCCATCCTTCCTTCCTTCCTTCCTCCGTTTCATACTTCCTTCCATCTTCCCTTCCTTCCTTCCTTTCTTCCTTCCTTTCATCCTCCGTTCCATCCATCATCCATCCTTCCATCCTTCCTTCCTTCCTTCCTTCCTTCCTCCGTTTCATACTTCCTTCCATCTTCCCTTCCTTCCTTCCTTTCTTCCTTCCTTTCATCCTCCGTTCCATCCATCATCCATCCTTCCTTCCATCCTTCCTTCCTTCCTTCCTTCCTTCTTTCCTTCCTTCATCCGTTTCTTCCTTCCTTCCTTTCATCCATCCATCCATCCTTCCTTCCTTCCATCTTCCTTTTCCTTCCTTCCTTCCTTCCTTCCTTTCATTCATCCTTCCTTCCTTCCTTCCATCTTCCCTTCCTTCCATCCATCCTTCCTTCCTTCCATACATCCTTCCTTCCTTCCTTCCTTCCATCTTCCTTTCCTTCCTTCCTTCCTTCCTTCCATCTTCCCTTCCTTCCTTCCTTCCTTCCTTCCTTCCTTCCTCTGTTTCTTCTTTCCTTCCTTCTTCCCTTCCTGCTTCCCTTTCTTCCTTCCTTCCTTCCTTCCTCCGTTTCTTCCTTCCTTCCATCTTCCTTTCCTTCCTTCCTTCCTTTCCTTCATCCTTCCTTCCTTCCTTCCTTCCATCTTCCCTTCCTTCCTTCCTTCCTTCCTTCCTTCCTTCCTCTGTTTCTTCTTTCCTTCGTTCTTCCCTTCCTTCCTTCCTTCCATCCTTCCTTCCTTCCTTCCTCCGTTTCATACTTCCTTCCATCTTCCCTTCCTTCCTTCCTTTCTTCCTTCCTTTCATCCTCCGTTCCATCCATCCTTCCTTCCATCCTTCCTTCCTTCCTTCCTTCTTTCCTTCCTTCATCCGTTTCTTCCTTCCTTCCTTTCATCCATCCATCCATCCTTCCTTCCTTCCATCTTCCTTTCCTTCCTTCCTTCCTTCCTTTCATTCATCCTTCCTTCCTTCCTTCCATCTTCCCTTCCTTCCATCCATCCTTCCTTCCTTCCATACATCCTTCCTTCATTCCTTCATTCCTTCATTCCTTCCTTCCTTCCTTCCTTCCTTCCTTCCATCTTCCTTTCCTTCCTTTCCTTCCTTCCTTCCTTCCTTCCTTCCATCTTCCCTTCCTTCCTTCCTTCCTTCCTTCCTCTGTTTCTTCTTTCCTTCCTTCTTCCCTTCCTGCTTCCCTTTCTTCCTTCCTTCCTTCCTTCCTCCGTTTCTTCCTTCCTTCCATCTTCCTTTCCTTCCTTCCTTCCTTTCCTTCATCCTTCCTTCCTTCCTTCCTTTCATCCATCCATCCATCCTTCCTTCCTTCCATCTTCCTTTCCTTCCTTCCTTCCTTCCTTTCATTCATCCTTCCTTCCTTCCTTCCATCTTCCCTTCCTTCCATCCATCCTTCCTTCCTTCCATACATCCTTCCTTCATTCCTTCCTTCCATCCATCCTTCCTTCCTTCCTTCCTTCCTTCCTTCCTTCCTTCCTTCCTTCCTTCCTTCCTTCCTTCCTTCCTTCCTTCCTTCCTTCCATCTTCCTTTCCTTCCTTTCCTTCCTTCCTTCCTTCCTTCCTTCCATCTTCCCTTCCTTCCTTCCTTCCTTCCTTCCTCTGTTTCTTCTTTCCTTCCTTCTTCCCTTCCTTCCTGTCTAAACTCAGCAGTAGCTCAGGGTTTTTTCTTCTCCCCCTTGTGGTCAGGTTTGGTACTACAGTGCATATTGTTCCTTCATATCATCAGCTGTGTTTATTAGACACCGTTCTGGTTCTGATTTCCCGCCTGTTTTAACCGTGTTGTCCAGAACCATGTGGGTTCCGGCCCGGTCTGATGAACTAACAGAACTCGAGGTAATTATCCTGTGTCTGGGTTTCCCTCCTGACGTTTGTCCGTCCGTCTTTCTCTGGGTTTCAGCTTAGCTCTGGCCAGCCTCAACAAGCACACCGAAGCCGTCGGCTACTACAGGAAGGCTCTGGAGCTCGACCCCGATAACGACACCTACAAAATCAACATGAAGATCGCCGAGGAGAAGATGGAGACGTCGAGCCCGGTGAAAGAGGAGATGACGGTGGTTCTGTGAGCGCTCGCTCTGTGTGTGTTTACTGACTGTTTGTGGTTCTGGTTGTTAGTCTGCAGGTTTGGGGGGAATCGACCTGGCTGGTTTGCTCAGCAACCCCGGCTTCATGAACATGGTGAGCAGAAATCACGATCTTTATTCGTCTCATGGGAAATCAGAGCAAATCTTAAATTAGTCAGAGGCAGAAAGGCTTCCTACATGACCGACTGTCCTGTATGTTGCTTCTACCAAGGCAGGGAGTTATTAAATGAAATAATTTCCTTTACATCTGAAGTCCTGCTTTTAAACTTCATCATATTTACACAGCTCACAGTAACTTCTGGCTTCCTGGTGAAATTTATGATTTCATGTCATGAAACTAGAGGTTTCCTCGTCTCGCGCTCAAACCGAACCTGTCCGTGTCTCCAGAACGGGTCATGTGACCCCGAGCATCAATTCCAGCTCGACTGCGTCGCCTCCGGCTGGTCACTGCAGGACTTATCAATGTGAGCAGCGCACAGAGCCTGGTTCTGGCGCTCCGGCTCCCCCTGCAGGTCGTCCGGACCTGGTGCCTCTCACCGCTCTGGTTCTGCAGGGTTCTGTTCACCACGAACCGGTCAGCAGTGAGGGACATCCACTGGCTGGGAGACCGACTTGTAATCTGAGGGTTGTAGGTTTGATTCCAGCTTGCGCCCAACCCCAAGTTCATTCACCGATCCGCGTATCGGATGTGAATCAATGAGGTCAGCATGACTAGAAAACCATCCTGTGTCTCTCTGCTGCTACCTGCTGATGACCTCTCGTCCGGGTCAGAGGTCGTCTGGAGGACGGCTTAATTAAAGGTTCTGACTGAAGCAGGAAGCTTATTGGTCGATTCAGTCGTTAAGCTCCTCGTTAGAGAACAGGTGGTTGAGCTGAAACGGTTAGCGATTCAGAGGTTAGGGGAGGTCACCTGGAGGTCACCTTGCCTTCCATGTGTGTGAACAGGAAGACCGTTTTAACCAATAGGGAGGCAGGATGTTCAGCTGTTTGATCTGTCGATTGTCTCTGCAGGCGTCCTCTCTGATGAACAACCCTCAGGTTCAGCAGCTGTAAGTTTCTCACCTTCATCCCTCTGTTCTCCTCCTCCTCCGCTGTTTCTCCAACCTCATTTCCTATTTCCGTTGTGTCTCCCAGGATGTCCGGGATGATGTCAGGAGCGTACGGTGGACCGGGAGTAGGTGGAGGTGCAGGATTAGGTGGTGGAGGTGGGGGTGGGGGTGTTGGCGGTGTTGGCGGCGGCGGCGGCGGTGGTGGTGGCGGCGTCGCAGGAGGAGGAGGAGGAGGAGGAGGAGGCGGAATGGGAGGAGCCTCAGCAGCTCAGGGACCCGCAGATCTGTCCGGCCTGATCCAGGCGTGAGTATCTCTTCCTGCGGTCTGGCCTGAAAGCGGTCGTGTGGATGTTGACTGCTGTTTGTTGTTGGGCCTGCAGAGGGCAGCAGTTCGCTCAGCAGATGCAGCAGCAGAACCCCGAACTCATCGAACAGCTGAGGAGTCAAATCCGCAACCGAACGCCAAGCGCCGGCAACGAGGAGCAGCAGTGACGCTTTCTGAACCGTACGCATCGGTAATCTGCAGATCAGTGCTGATCCATAAACTTAGATTACTCAGCTGCATGTGGAGGTCAGAGAATCATGACGGTGCCACCACCATGCTTCAGTTTTACAGCCTCACCGTTTGCCTTGTCCAGCTTGACCATGTGGTTCAGTCAGGGAACAAAGTGTGTAATGACATTTAAAATCAAACTCTAATTATATAGCATAAAAATGTATAATAAAATAAAAATATTTTCTCTTTATTAAACTCAATGCTTTGGCATTCTGCCAAACTCAAGACAATCTGGATGTTTTAGTCAATGCAGGAAAACGATGATATCAGATAAATTACTGTATTTTAGTATTTATGTGGGACACAATGGTGGGGGCGGAGCTCCTTCTGTTCAGCTTCCAGCTGCTGCTGTAAAACAATGCAAACGTCGCCGACTAATTACTGGAAGAAACGGTTTTAACACAAATTATTTCAGCCAGACGTCCAGTCTGCTTAAAGTTTATTGTTAGGAGAACGGCACCAACGACTGCAGCTAAGCGGGGTCCTTCTGCTCAGTTAACATCTGTGGTTGCTAACAGCAACCGATGCTAACGGAAGTTGGTAACCAGCTGGCATGAAAACACGTTGTTCTGTAACACCGGGAAGCTGAAGCGTTCCCAAACCGGAGGCTTTAACAACGGAAGCGGACATTAAAGTTCCTACTGGTCAGAACTTCTGCTAGCATGAGGCTGGATGTTTACAGAGTCGAATCTGTTTCTGGCTAAAGTGCGACGTAGGTATAATTCTGTGTAGAAACTCGGTACGCCTCTGTAACGTCCCGAAAAATCTGGATACATGTACCGTTACACCCCTAGTAGATGTTAATGTAAATCTGTAGATTTATGTCCATGATGACTGTGGCCTCTGACCTCTGACCCCCCCCCCAGCAGTATCTAATTCTTGTTGTGAGAACTTAGCTGAAGCCTGAGTCTGTTTCTTTCCTTTTTTTTCTTGTCTTTCTTTAATATTTGTCTCTGTCAATGCCATGTCTTTTTTTTTTTAGAACAAATGTACAACTTCTTCTTCCGTTCCAACTCTTACTGCTTAGATTAATTCACTGCTGCCACCTAGTGGCCAAAAGGAAATAAAAAGAACTCTGAATCCCAACTAGAGCAATGAATGAACTATTCCCATTTTCTTTCAGATAGAAACCTATTACCCAGCTTAAGCATAAATATGTTGCAACATGTATAACAACATCTGAAAGCTATAATGATTCTTCCTGTCTGTCTGTTTCAGGTGGGCAGCGTCCGACTCGGGGGGCTCCTTGCTGATGTGGATTGTATAACTCAAAAGGACTTTTAAGGAAATGTTTTGTTGTTCCATAACTGTATAACGGCAGCATGAGAGAGAGTGAACACCAGAACCTCGCCTCGGTTCCTGCAGCTCTCTGTGGGTTCAGACGTCAGCCTTTTCCACCATCAGTCCTTCCAACAGCAGATTGTGACTGAAGAAGCGTTTTCTGTTTGTTTCTGTGGGTCTGTGAGAAAGTAACTGGGTTAGTGTAAATGAAGTGAGAAGCTCTGGGCCACACGGAGCTGCAGGAGGGAGGCTGTTTGAACACACTTTCATTAAAAAACAAAAAAAAGAGCATCTCACCATTTTATACCCTCCTGTCTGAGCTCTGATTGATGTTCTCGCCGTAAAAACGCAGACGACCTGCAGCTTTCATGAAGCTTTATCATCTCCAGGTTTGTTTCGTCACGGTAACGATACCCGAGGTATAACGAGATGGTTGAAATGTTGAGCTTTCTACCATCCTCTGGTGCTCAGTGGGCCACATATCTCCAGCAGAGATCTCAGCAGTTCCTCAGACACACGTTTGATGTAATCTAGTTTCTACAACTGCTGTTCTGTCTGATGCTTTTATAGCGTCGTCTGTCAGTTCAGCCTGCTTTATCGAAACTTTATTGGATGTTTTTTTTGACAGGTCTTTGCTTCGCAGAAAAAACAAAGAGTGTATAAAGAGGTCAGCTGATTTGTCGAAGGCGTTCGTGTCCGGTCTGAACCCAGGAGGAGTCGTTCTGATCCCAGATAAGAGACGCATTTACCGTGTAACGGTTTTTGAGACTATTCAGATGCGCTTCTTGTACATTTTTTAACACTTATTTCTTAAAGGACCTGCATTTTGTGTCTGACATGACTGATTTAAAATCTCAGCAAAGGTGTTTTTTTCTGCCTTTACATTTAGTTTAAATATCCAACATGTAGGCCTTTAATTATGGAAATTTGGAGTTCTCTCTTGCAAATTTGCGATTTTTCCACAGAGAATTTCTTCTTGAAAATGTGAAATTATTCTTAGACTTTCTGATTCTTTTGACAGAAATGTATTCCAATTGTTTTTTTTTTCTTTCATCTACACTGGCCCTATCACACCAGATTTAACAATCTAACTTATTACATAATTTTATGAACGGTAAATATTAGGGATGTGTATCGGCAAAGATCTGATGATACGATATGTATCACAATACTGGGGGGGCGATACGATATATCGCGATACTATGAGTAACATTATATATTGTGATTTTTAAAACTGTAGAAAAACCGTCCCATCATTCTAAACACTCCAACCTGTTTCATACTTTAACACATCCAGTTTTATTACAAGATCTAGTTGATCCACTGGAACGAAGGTGAAAACAGCCACAAACTACCAGCTATACTTTTAATTTTTTCTACAAAAATTACTGTCATCATTGATGGTTACATTCAAATCCTACAAAATAAAAATCGATATAAAGCGTTTTAATATTGATACAATATCGTGAGATAAAATATTGCGACATATCGGTGTGCCGATATTTTCTTACCTCCCTGGTAAATGGTCTGCATTTGTAAAGCGCTTTGTCAGTCAGCGCACCACAAAGCGCTATACACTACATTCACACACTGAGGGCGAGCTGCTACATGGTAGCCACGACTGACAGCGGCGCCACCGACCACGGTGATTTGGGCGGGGTCTGAGCCGGTCGACCATGACGGTAGGAGACGCGAACACCTTCAGAGCTTCACAGAGGCACCAATAAATGTTCCAGAGCTCTTTAGTTTTGGCTCATTTATTATTTTGGAGAGACAAACGTTCACTTTGGAAGGCGCTAAAACATGTTCAATGCAGGAAAATTCATGCGTGAATTTAACAGAGTAGTACATGAACATGGGCTCGCACAAATACCAACACACAAAGTTTAAACTCGCTCATTCTCCAAAAAAGGTGGCAGTCTGGAACCGTCAACTACGATTTAGTTAACATGAAGGGTTGGTCATTGAGCGTTTTCAGGGAGGCAACAGTTTGTTAGCTAGGCAGCAACTTCAGAGTTTCTAACATTAGGTAACCAACACTTCAAAGCTTTAACAGAAAACAACATAAAGACATTTTTAGAGAAAGGAAATGAGTGAAAATGCAGAGAACTCTCATCGCCTGGAAGGTGAGTTCTAAAGTAAAGTATTTTCTTCGTATTGCAGCCAACCAAACAATCCAGAGTCTCCTCTTCAGGTCACATACTTGTTCTCCCTGATGCTGTCTCCATTTCCGTAACCTAAAACACTGTATTGGATTGTTCCTCTGTTTTCCATAAGTATCATATGAGGTACTGGATCAGTTTGTAACACAGCAGTAACTTCCAGGTTGGTAAAACGGCGCAGAACTGCGAGAACCTCGTCTTCTAGAGAGTTAACAACTCATGTAAACAATCATGTTTAGCCGCCGGAATCCTGCCAACATGGCGGAGAGGGTGAGGATATGGAGGGGAGGGGCTCTGTACCATGACAACTCCTCACTCTCAATAGAAAACTTCTTTTAACAATTCTAGTGATTGTATAAGGCATTCAATTAGGTCATGTGTTTATAATATGCGATATAATACACCAGAACATACCGCTTGTAGTCTAAGGTTTGCTGAAATGGTTTGATTTCAACGCGATTCTGTAAGCTTCACTGCTGCGGGTGAGTTTTACCCAAAGGTTTGTTGTTCTGATGGGTGTAGTGATCTGTCAGAACGCCTGGAAACTACTGATAATATTTCCTGAACTACGGATATCTTGTAATGGAGACTTTGTGGAGAGACAGAGATGGAGGAAGATCAAACCATCTCCTCCATGGAGTATAATGGGGAAGATGAGGAAGATCTTTTGCACACACACAAAAAAAAAAGAATTGGATGAACTTGAATCGCTGAAAAGGACCCGGCTAGAGTTTTGTTTTTGCACAGAGACGTTGCTCCATCCCAGCTCCATCGTCTCTGCCTGGATTTCTGACTATATTCAGCAGAACGCGATTTAAAGAGTGAAGACAAAGGAGGTGGATTAGCAGCGCTACTCAACAACACATGGTGTAGTCCAGGTCATCCTGGTCCTGCTTTACTGCCTGCTATGGCTGCAGGATTCTGAGTGAGTCCAGGTCATCTTGCTCCTGGTCTTCACCACACCAGGGTATTGACGGGACCTGGCCCTGTATCGCTCTGTGCTCTTCCAGCCTTTAAAGCAACTTGTTCTGATATAATCCTCCAGCTGCAGTCTGGTGAAGCTTGGTGAGTCTAGGAGCAGATGTGCTGAAATCTGTGCTAACCAGAGGTGGGTAGGAACTAGCTACATTTACTGGAGTGACTTTTTGGAGAGAAGAAATTACTTTTGAAGAGCAGTTTTGCTATGCTGAAGTTTTTACTTTTGAGTAATATCATTATGATGAAGTGTTGCTACGACTGAGTAAAATCTCTGGATGAAGAACAAACATGTTTTAACCACAAATACACCAGACACAGACACACACCTACAGTTTAATAAAGGAGACCTCCTGTTTCTACACGAGCTTTGGGTTTCTCATTTAATCCCCTCTCTGTTGAACTTGTTGCATTTTGAGGTGAATACACAGTAATCGCCATAAAAAGTTCTTTTTACCTCAGTTTAGGCAAGGTAATTTTATTTGTATAGCACACTGAACAACAAGGTGATTCAAGGTGCTTTACATGATTAAGTGATTAAAAACAAATCAAAACAAACAAACATGGAATATAACACTGGAAAGTAAAAGTAGTAAATTAGAATGATACACAATAAAGCAAGAGAGCATGAACACATTTGATACATATGACATCAATCATTTACTCAAAGGCAGCTCTAAACATGAGTTTTTAGTTGTGATTTAAAGGAACTCAGAGTTTCAGCAGCTTTGCAGTTTTCTGGAAGTTTGTTCCAGATAAGAGGAGCATAGAAACTGAAAGCTGCTTCTCCATGTTTAGTTCTGAGTCTAGGGATGTTTAGTCGGCTAGAGTTGGAGGACCTGAGTGGTCTTGGTGGTTGGTACCGTGACAACAGGTCTTCAACATATTTTGGTGCTAAGCCATGTAATGATTTATAAACTAGTAGGAGTATTTAGAAGTCTATTCTCTGAGCTACAGGGAGCCAGTGTAAGGACTTTAGAACTGGGGTGATGTGCTCTACTTTCTTGGTTCTAGTGAGGAACACGAGCAGCAGCGTTCTGGATCAGCTGCAGCTGTCTGATTGACTTTTTAGGCAGACCTGTGAAGACGGTGTTGCAGTAATCAATCCGACTAAAGATAAACGCATGGATGAGTTTTTCTAGGTCCTGTTGCGACATCAGTCGTTTAATCCTAGAAATGTTCTTCAGGTGATAGAAGGCTGACCTTGTTATATTTTACAATGTATTCAGTTTCTACTGTAAGTATTGGTATTATATTGAACAAATTGACTTAGAAAAGTCTTTCTTCTGCTTAAAATCTGTTATGTAATTGTTATTTGTATCTTTTTTTTAATTTATTTTTGAATTTTTAAAATACCAGAATTAGTCCATAACTTTGTTTTTGTCTGTTTGATGACATCATCTTAAAAATATTAGATCAGATGTTACTCAATACTCAAGTAACCTTTTTACCAAATACTTTTTTACTCAAGTAAATTTTTCGACGGCTACTTTTTACTTGAGCAAAAATATGTTGAAGTAGCGCTGCTCTTATTGGAGTACAGTTTTTGGGTCCTCTATCCCACCTCTGGTGATAACTGCTGAAGAACGGCGGCTGCATCAGAACTGAACGCTACAAGTGAAAGAAATGTTTTCTGGATCCACTGAGAAACTTCAGGCTGCAGAGGAGAAACGTTTGGAGTTTAAGAGGATCCAGGTCACATCAGACTCTTGGGTTTTAGCATGAGGAAAATCATCCAGGGACGGAGAGGATTGTAGTTCTGTGGTCAGGAAACTGCTCTGACTCCGATCTGAGAACATCTGAGGAGCTGCAGATGGTCCTAAAAGTTAGGAGGAGAATCAGAAGTAAGGAGAAATCTGGGCTCAGCTCCTAGGAGACAATAATGGCTCCCAGTCAGCCAGGATCTGGTCCAAATCACGCAGGTCTGTGATGCAAACCCTGAGCTCAAATATGAAGGTTTGTTCATACAAATCTGTGAAACTTTTTTATGATATTACGTAATATGTAATAACTTATAGTTAATTAATATGTAATAACTTATTACATATTTTTTATTAATAAAAATATGTAATAAGTTATTGCATATTTTTATTATAAAAAATAAAAATGTCGGAGCATAAAACACAATCAGATTCAATAAAAAGTAAAATATATATTAATTGGTGGAATAAAAGAATTCTCTTCTGGATCCGACGTCATCAGGAATCCACCAATCAGCGCTCACGTTGGGCGTGACGGTGAAGCGGAACCGTTTCGATGCACCTGCCGGAGGGAGGACGGACGTTCGCGCAGGTAAAAAGAAAAACGGCTTTGGTTCTACAGTTCGCGGTGGAACCGGTACCGGTGGTTCTGAAGGAGCTCTGCCGACCTTCAGCGACCCGGTCCGGTCCGGAGCCGCTGTTCTGACCCGGCGGCCCGGTTCCGACTCAGCTAGCCGCTGTTAGCTGGACAGCTAACCGCGGTTAGCCGCTGGTATTAATAATAATAATAATACGTTTTATCTGAGGGCGCCTTTCTAAAAAAGCCCAAGGTCACCTTACAGAGAAGCAAGCAACCAGAGAAATAATACAGAAACAATAAAACAATGAATAAATAAATAATAAAAAGAAGCAGAACGAGAATGTAAAGTGAATCAGGCCGTTTGAACAGATGAGTTTTTAGCTGCGATGTTTACAAGATGTTAAAGGAAACTGGAACATTCTGTGTGTGAATAAGATCCAGCAGGGAGACACATCTGTAATAACACTAATAAAGTGAGATCAGTCTTACATACAAAATCTCTTCATTTATTCTATGATTCTCTTATTTTCCCACATCTGAACTATTGTGTGGAAATCTGGGGAAACAGTTATAGAGTAAACATAGATCCTGTTTTTCTACTTCAAAAGAAGGAGATTCGAATTATAAATCACGCTAACCAACAAACTCTGTTTGTCCATTTAAAAACTTTAAAACTATATATTGTTGATTTGTGGCGTATCGTACTAAACCTTTCACCTTATATCCAAAAAATGCCTGAACTTAGAAAAACGATGTGTTCTTTAAGAAGCACTGGGATGTTTAAAACAAAGAAAATAAGAACTAATAAAAAGGGGAGATGTGTTTCAGTGCAAGGAGGGAGTTTATGAAATAATCTTGATAACTTAAAAACTTCTAATAGTTTCAAAAAGCGGTTAAGTTTGCTTCCTGTGGCGTTGATATGATCAGTTCATGTTTTACATTAGTTTTTCGTAGACTTGACAAATATATCTATGTGGTACGTATGAGCTATTGATGCAGTTGATTGTTTTTGTTTAATGTGTTGGGTGGGAATAAATAAGTTCGACTTCAGCCTTTAATCATGTCGGTCGTGGATTGTGAATAGGTGTGTTTTAGTGATTAGTGATCTCCATTTCTTGTTTGTGAACACAATCCTGGCCAATAAAACTGACAAATAAGTATGTAAACTGGAAAGGGTTAGGGTCTAAATATTTTACTTTTATTATCACACTGAAAAGAAAAGAAAACTATTATTTCTGAATTTTGTCCAGTATGACTTAAAAAGTGAAACGTATTATGGTTACTTGTGAATTTTCTGATTCAGAACATTAATTATTTCTATTGTTGATTAACTTCCAGATATTTTAAAGTCATCTTTGTACTTAAAGCCTATCTGAGGTTTTATTTAACTGTTTATTCCAACCATATGCAGAAATGCTCGCTTTAAATATGTTAAATCTAAATTCTAGGCTGTTTTGGGAATGAAAAAATATGGCCGCCCTATTGTAGGCGCAGAACCTGGAAACATGATGATGATGATGATGATGATGATGATGATGCCGGATCAAAACATTCCTGCTGGGGACGGGAGAGACCAGTTCACTTCCTGCTTCCTTGTTGCTCATCGCTCTACTTTTGACCTCTGACCTTTCTCTCCACCAGTGCTGCAGTTTTTATGAGTCATAAAATGTTTATAAAAAAGTTACATTATCCCTTAATTGAGGCTGAAATCCTGTTTGGACCCGTTGTATCTGGTTGCGATCAGCTGCTGCTGCTGCGGTTTGAAGGTGAAGGAGCGGAGCTCCAGCTGGTTTTACTGGTTTTACTGGTTTCCACTGACGCCTGTAAATGTTTCCGTCTCCTCCAGCAGTGAAACCAGCAGAGACGCTGCAGCAGCACCGATCAGACTCATGTCTCTCTGCCGCTCCTAGCGTCACCCCGCAGGATGCAGATCCTGGTGGCCAAGCTGCTGGGCCTGCTGGGACTGTTCGCTCTCATGCTGGCCGGCATCCTCGTCCCAGTGCGCCTCCTGCTGGTGGACCACGAGAAGGCCCGCAGGTACAGGCGGGGGCTGTCTCTCTGCAACTCGTTTGGAGGAGGCGTGTTCCTCGCAACCTGCTTCAACGCCCTGCTGCCGGCCGTCAGAGACAAGGTGTGATACACGCACCCACCCACAGGAGGCGCCACTTTCACCCACAGGAAACTGGTTTTAATAAGCCGCAGATTTTACTCAGATTCATGCATCTTATGGAGGAAATGGAGCGAAAGACGAAAGAAACACAAAAAGAGGAATCAGTAGTTATGGTTCCATAAAGAATGACTTTTTTCATGATCAAATATCTAATTAAATCTTTTCATCTCAGCAGCTCAGATCCTGATCTTTTCAGTCTCTTTCAGAATGAGTTGTTTATGAGGGCTCTGTCACGTTTATGCAAATTAGTGGTTGCAGACCACGCCCACCCACCTTGTTGCTAGGCTGCGGGTTTGCCACACATGAGAATAGCATGGAATTAGAATTTGTGGGTGTGGTTTTACAGCTGAGGGGCGTGGTTAAAAGGTGAGGGAACACAGGCCACGCCCATCTACTTCCATCCAGTCCCCTACTGCCAAAAAAAAGAAAAGAGAGAGAGTCAATGGAACGATAAAAGTTGTCTTCTCATTCCGTTTGAAGTGCGGTATGGATTGAACATTTTATGTCTGTGAATTTTAAAGTGACAGTGTGTCGTTTTTACCATTAATCTCTGGAAATATCCATCGGAATGTTGTTGAAAATGAATAAAACGATGTCCAATTGTTGAAAAATACTGACGGCTTTTGCAACATATAACCATAAAAAGCGGGTCTAAAATACATGGGCGTTGGTCCAAGTCTCTGTGGGACTCCATATTTCCTTCTACATGAGCCTATGGGGACAAAACGCATTTAGACCGGACTCTACCTCTATCTCTTGAAAAAGTGATGCTGTCAATCTAAATGTAAAATATCGACATGAGAAACCGAAGAGAACAAACTTTAGCGATGCTAGCAGCCAGATTCATGTACAAAAAAAGAAACGATGTTAGACTTAGCCTACAAAATGTTGTAAACTTTCACCATTCATAAATGTTGCTGTTTTACACACTTACCTCTTCGCTCGTTGCCAGTGATGAAAGAGAGTCTGATGCTGTCGTCATTTTGATGCATATATGATTTTGCTGAAGGTTGAACGATCTGGCGATGTAGTAGACTCGTTTGAGAATTACGCAGCGACACTCCCAGGGATTTTGGGCCTTTATGGCCATTCGTTGGTAAGGTCGTCCCACGAACTAGTGCAGCTGCGAGTAGTCGACCTAACCGATGAGGTCGAGTATGAAATATCGTCCACGTCAGTTTTTGCCGTCGAGCATAAAGTTTCAAAGGACCAAAACAACATATTTCTCCCAAACCACTAGATGGCGCTGCACGCTTTAGTCACAGATGACGGCCTTCCCGGTGCCGCTGACGCTTAGCCTTCCTCCCCGACCACAAAAACAAAACAATCATGGCAGAAAAAGAAGAAAGTGCAGAGCCGGTCGGTAAACGTTTGAGACCAAAAGGATGAAAAGTGTGGGTATATTTTAGGCAAAACAAAAATAAACGAGTAGTTTGTACCCTCTGCAAGGCTTCTGTGGCCTACCATTCTGTTGCAATGCACGAACATCTGAAAAGGCAACATACAGGAGCAAAGAAATTAAGACCACCACCGCAAGTACTTTAAATAAAATTATATGCCTACTTACCATGCTTTTCAGAAAATATCTAAAAGATTTGATTGCTTGAATGATAAATTAGTGACACTTTTGTGTGGTAATTTGTTACTTCTATGTAGAACACGTAGATATTTCTTATTTTCAGCAACTCTGGTAAAGCCTGCCTCACACGACAGCGATCTATTGAGCTTAAAGTCATTGGAGGTCGTTTCCTCAGCAGATAGCTCGCTGTGTGGCCCCTCAAATACCTGCCTTTCAGTGTTTTATGAAAACATTGTAAAAGTTATGAATGGCTCAGTTTATGTTGTACATGTTGGACTTGTATTTATGCTTCTGTAAGAAGTTGCTTTGAAAAATGAATAGCTGATGATACGTCGAGGAAACATTTTGCACTATTTTGTTAAGAAAGAAATACAGTTCATGGTTTAGTACAAATGAATTACCTAAATGTTTTCTTTATTCCAAAGCGATATGTTTGTTTACCTCTTGTTCAGTGTTGAGCCATAAGCTGCAACATGAGTTGCCTTTGATACGTTTATTAGCATAAACAGGTGCATATTTTTATGTGGTGGATTTAACACTTTATTCCCAGATGCCATTTTTATCTGGAACATTTTGCTTCCATTCATTTGTTTTGTGAATTGAACGGTAATGTTTACTGAAAATTTAAATTCTTAAACAAAATAATAGTTTAGACGGATCGATTAGTCGGTAAATTAGTCGGCAGATTGATCGAAATAAAATTAGTCGTTTGTGGCAGCCCTAACACGAACACATAAATACCGCTTGCGGTTTGTACGGCCTCCCATCGCCAGGGAAACTACACATTGTCACTTTAAAGACACATTTTGATGCAGAGAAAACACTAATTTTCGCCGGTTAAAGTTACTTTAGGTTTTGTGTGAAAACACATAGTGGACTACAACTGAAGAAGAAGAAAAATGGCGGTGAGTTTAAGGAGCTTCGCATCCTTCCTCCAGGACGAAGGAAGGAGCATTAAACCCCTATAAATGTGGAAAGTAGCAGCTATGCTGGGGGAGAAACAGTCGCTCTACAACACAGATGTCAAACTCCAGTCCTCCAAGACAACTTTTAGACACGTCTCTGTTTCAGCACACCTGATTTAAATAATTAGCTCATCACCAGAACCTTTTAAACTGAGGTACAGCATGTGTGTGATTCAGGCCGTGAGGCAAAGCCGACCAGAAAATAACTTTTATCCCTCCGTTGACTTTTATTCATGTTTTTATTCGGTCAGGGGACCCAAGACTTATGCTCGTTATATTCAGATTCTGCTTATTGTGATAAAAATTAGCCCGAACAAATGGATGGATTGTTTTTACTCATGTTTGGAGTGTTGATAGAGAGAACAGAGAACCAGATGGTTAAATAAAAAAAGAAGGAAAAAATGTGACATTTGCATAATATGTCCTCTTTAACGAAGAAAATTATGAAAATGAATAAATGAATGATGGAAACGGTGGTAGCTAGGGGGTTTGTCGATTCACCGTAAATCGATTAATTACGATGTGAAATGTGAAAAATCGAAAGCGATTCAAAAGTGTTCAAAAATCTGTTCTTTTTCATAATAATCAAATGAGAAAAACATAAAAGTCATTGTTAGGGGACGGACCGGAGGAAACATCATGGCTGTAGCGTGAAATGCACAAAATCCAGCAACTATTTTTCACTTTAGTTGTGAAAGAAGCGTCTCTGTTGTTGTTTATCATGTTAGCAGCAACATGTTCCACTTTATCGGTTCTGTCCGGGGCGTCCTCCCCGAGCTGCAGCTCATGTTTACCAGACGTCAGCCCTTTAATTCTGAAACAGGAAGGAAATGTCCTTCATTCCATCCCATAATATGTGGCAGAGAGCAGCGTACTCATAGCTGGTAGATTAGCTTCTGTGTATGACAGGTGGCAAACATCCCATTGGTCAATCTGACACAGAAACTATGAAAACGCTGCAGAGTTAAAGTTCTGGATTAAAGTAGAGTAAAAACTTTAAGTGTCTTTGGGAGAATTCAGATTTTTTTTTCTGATTTCTTTGAATAGAAAATAATACTTATTTTCTCAGAATATAATTTAAGATTTTTTTGTCATTTTTGTCCCGTATGACTTAAAAAGGGAGCTATTATTGTTAAAGGTGTATTTTCTATTAAAGAAGATTAATTATTTCTATTTAGATTTTAAAGTCATTCCTGTAATGGTTGACATGTAAAAGCTGATCGGAAGTTTATTAAATTTTTCTTTTTAACCAAATAGAGCAGGAATACTTTAAATATGTTAAAATCAAAAGTTTTCTGTAAGTAAACAGAAAATGATTGATGTGTTTAAGGACCAAGTTTCCTCTTTTATGGAAATCAATATAGGGTCGCCCTGTATTATATTTAAATTCCCAACACACATTTCCTTCAGCTTTCATAGGAAATATGACCTTGATATGATTATGAAGCCTATTGTGGACATGTGTTGGTTTATTTGCAGAATGAAGACAAAATGCAAATATCCAACAAAAATAATGGTTTTATAATCTAATTGAAATGGTGAGGGACCAAAGATGGAACAGCCCTAGTGGTAGCCAATCAGGGCTCAGATTCTACTGAACAGAATAAACATTAGCTCCACCCACTGTTTGCCGATTATTAATTATTATGTGGGGTATAAAGAAGATGTGATTAAAGCGTAGAGGAGGAGGATCAGAAGGTTCTGTTTGGCTCTTTGAGCTATGAGAAGTTGAGGAACCCTGTCCTCTCCGGTGTCTGTCCAGGTGGACGGCGTCCTCCAGCAGCTGCAGATCAGCAGTGGTTACCCACTGGCTGAGACCATGATGATGGTGGGCTTCTTCATCACCGTCTTCGTGGAGCAGGCCGTTCTGACCTTCCGGAAGGAGAAACCGTCCTTCATCGACCTGGAGACCTTCAACGCTGGCGCCGGCTCCGAGGCCGGCAGCGACTCTGAGTACGACGCGCCCTTCATCCCTTCGCCACGCAGCTCCGCGGGCGGAGACGGGCGGAGGGACCGAGGACACCGTCACGGACACTTTGGCCCCGCAGAGCTGGCGGGGGCGGGGCCTCTGAGGCTTGCCGGTCTGGTCCTGGCCCTGTCGGCCCACTCCGTGTTCGAGGGGCTGGCGCTGGGCTTGCAGGAGGACGGCGCCAAGCTGGGCAGCCTCTTCCTGGGCGTGGCCGTCCACGAGACGCTGGCCGCTGTGGCCCTGGGCGTCAGCGTGGCCAAGGCGGCGGTCGGCATGAAGGACGCCGCCAAGCTGGCGGTCGCCGTCAGCCTGATGATCCCGCTGGGGACGTTGGCGGGGATGGGGATCGAGTCGGCGCGGACGCTGGCGGGCAGCGTGGCGTCGGTGCTGCTGCAGGGGCTCGCCGCCGGAACCTTCCTGTTCATCACGTTCTTCGAGATCTTGTCGCCGGAGCTGGACGACAAGCAGGACCGGCTGCTCAAGGTGCTCTTCCTCATCCTGGGCTACGCCGCGCTCGCCGTGCTCTTCTTCATCAAGTGATGATGGGCGGCGCTGCTGATCTGCAGTCCTCCTTCCTTTTCCTGTTGCACCCTCTACGGGTTGAAGGGAGTTCATGAAACTTTGATTGTACTCAGAAATAATAAACATGAAGGATTTTAACTGCTGAGATGTTTGACCTGATCCTCTGAAACCTGCAGCTGTTAGCTTCTGTTAGCAGCTGTTAGCTTCTGTTAGTAGCTGTTAGCTAGCTGTTAGCTTCTATTAGCAGCTGTTAGCTTCTATTAGCAGCTGTTAGCTTCTGTTAGTAGCTGTTAGCTAGCTGCTGTTAGCTTCTGTTAGCAGCTGTTAGCTAGCTTCTGATAGCAGCTGTTAACTTCTGTTAGCAGCTGTTAGCTTCTTTTAGCATCTGTTAGGAGCTGTTAGCAGCTGTTAGCTTCTGTTAGTAGCTGTTAGCTAGCAGCTGTTAGCTTCTGTAAGTAGCTGTTAGCTAGCTTCTGTTACCAGCTGTTAGCTAGCTTCTGTTAGCAGCTGTTAGCTTCTGTTAGCAGCTGTTAACTTCTGTTAGCAGCTGTTAGCTTCTTTTAGCAGCTGTTAGCATCTGTTAGCTTCTGTTAGCAGCTGTTAGCTTCTGTTAGTAGCTGTTAACTTCTGTTAGCAGCTGGTAACCTCTGTTAGCTTCTGTTAGTAGCTGTTAACTTCTGTTAGCAGCTTTTAGCATCTGTTAGCAGCTGTTAGCTTCTGTAAGTAGCTGTTAGCTAGCTTCTGTTAGCAGCTGTTAGCTTCTTTTAGCATCTGGTAGCAGTTATTAGCTTCTGTTAGTAGCTGTTAACTTCTGTTAGCAGCTGGTTACCTCTGTTAGCGCAGCACCTAGTTTCACCTGTAGGGGGCGTGAACGCATTGCAGGGACCCGGAGGAAGAACCTCAGGGATTTTCTAACATTTGTATAAAGATATTCCTGAAATGTTTTGACTCATTTTTAACAAAGACGATTCTGAGCTGAACTCCAAGCCAACAAGCTGCTGGTCGGACCGGATTACCAGAACCAGAGACCCTCAGATCCTGTTTTTAATCAAAGAGTCACTTTTATTAATTCGACGTTTGTCCCTGAACTTCGTCTGTCAGGCGTTAAACGGTGCGTCGTTGTAGAAGATCTCCCTCAGGTTCTACAGGTTCTGATGGATGGGAATCTCGTCAGGAGGGACTACCGGGTTTATGGGATCAGAACAGCTTCCTTAATGAGAAGCATCTGGATGAAGCCCGAACCTCTCATTCTGGACCTGCAGAAGCGGGGAGGTCCATCACCATCAGAACCAGCATCTCTCAAACTTTCTGCTACTTCTTACGTTCCACCTGAGAACAAAGAGAAGAACCGACCTGCTGGAGATGAGAAGATTCTTGCTGCTGATCCGTCTGGAACCCTGAAGCTCATCAGGAACCGATGCCAGATACCTTCAGCCCTGCTGGACCCTGGAGATCTTTAGGTCCATCTGCTGGTTCTGCTCCTCAGGTTCAACAGGGCTATGATGGTGGACCTCCAGGATCATCTGTGACGGATCGGACCTCCAGGATCCAGCAGATCCTGATGGTTCTGCTAATAAAAAGCAAGTTTTTTGGTGAAGGCCTGGACCCTTTGTGGTCCCTGCTGAAGATCTGGGCCGTCCAGGTTGAATCCATGAAGCTATTCTCTGCTCTGTGCTGTATCTGTCATGTTCTGGGAGGTGGAAATAAATGGATCAGAACCAGAATGTGAGCTAGAGTGATCCATCAGAACTTATTGAAGCTGCTCCTGCAGCTCTGAGAGCAGAACCTGGAGCTCCTGTTGAGAACTGAGTAAACTGGTAGTAAACAGTCAGTAAGCTGGTAGTAAACAGTCAGTAAGCTGGTAGTAAACAGTCAGTAAGCTGGTAGTAAACAGATGGAAGTAAACAGTCAGTAAGCTGGTAGTAAACAGATGGAAGTAAACAGTCAGTAAGATGGTAGTAAACAGTCAGTAAGCTGGTAGTAAACAGTCAGTAAGCTGGTAGTAAACAGTCAGTAAGATGGTAGTAAACAGTCAGTAAGATGGAAGTAAACAGTCAGTAAGATGGTAGTAAACAGTCAGTAAGCTGGTAGTAAACAGTCAGTAAGCTGGTAGTAAACAGTCAGTAAGATGGAAGTAAACAGTCAGTAAGCTGGTAGTAAACAGTCAGTAAGATGGAAGTAAACAGTCAGTAAGATGGAAGTAAACAGTCAGCAAGATGGAAGTAAACAGTCAGTAAGTTGGTAGTAAACAGTCAGTAAGATGGAAGTAAACAGTCAGTAAGATGGAAGTAAACAGTCAGTAAGCTGGTAGTAAACAGTCAGTAAGCTGGTAGTAAACAGTCAGTAAGATGGAAGTAAACAGTCAGTAAGATGGAAGTAAACAGTCAGTAAGCTGGTAGTAAACAGTCAGTAAGCTGGTAGCAAACAGTCAGTAAGATGGTAGTAACCAGTCAGTAAGCTGGTAGTAAACAGTCAGTAAACTGGTAGTAAACAGTCAGTAAACTGGTAGTAAACAGTCAGTAAGCTGGTAGTAAACAGTCAGTAACCTGGTAGTAAACAGTCAGTAAGCTGGTAGTAAACAGGTGGTGACATTAGAGAGGAACATCTCCTGAGCCACTGATCTTAGGCTGCATCATCTCTTTCTCTCTAGAGGTGAGAACCTGTTTAGTTCCACTTTACTGTCGTTGTAAAGCAGCGGTGTCCCAAGTGTGGCCCGGGGGCCATTCGTGGCCCTCGATGACAGTTCAAGGCCCAACTGTCAGACATTTAAACACAAAGTCAGGGTCCATCTTTCACTGATGGGAGCCATTTAAGGTGAGTTTTCTTAGAATGTAAAATATAAGCTGTAATAAAGCATTCGCCTTTTATCGGTCAGCTTTCTGTTTTTAGTTGAACTAAATGATAAACAGAACCAGAATAATCCAGTGACTTTACCTAAAGCCCAGACGGGGGCGCTCCCGTTTATTATCCATTATTTATACCGTGTGTCCTTTTCAGGGTCGCGCCACTAAGCAGCCCAGATTTGGCAAAATAAAGCAAGAAGATTTTTGCTACTGGAAAAAAAAATCGATGATCAGCCTGAAAAATATCAGCTATATTTTGTTAGGAACATTTTAATGTTTCTGATACCTTTTCTAAAGAATTCACCCTGTGCTCGTTCACATAAATATTACCTGGTCATTGTTGAGCAGATAAGTTAATTATAATAAAACATTTTGTGGGCTGTGGGTACTTCCTATTTGACATGACACAAAAAGTTTGGACACCCCCAGAGTTCTCTCTACCCAGAGGTGTCCAGAACCTAACAGAACCACTCATTTACTATGTGATATAAACACAAATCACAATAAGTTAGGGATATTGTTATTTACATGAGTGCTATTCCTATTTGTTCTGACTTTAAATAAAATAAGTAAAAGTATCCTTTGATATTACTAATAATGAATGAGAAGAAACGCCATTTTCATTAGTGTATAATTTATTACCCCCAAAAATGTAGACAATAACAAGGGTAGCTCCAAATAACACAATTTGACAGTGTCAGTAGCGAGTGTTTCCACCATTTGCCGCTATGACAGCTTGATGGTGGCGTCTCGTGCTCCTCACTAGCCTCATGATGTTTTCCTGAGGCGATGCTACATGCAGTTCTGCCAGGTCACGTGGGGGGGTGAGGTACGATCATCCAGTCTCTGCTTCAGCTGGTCCCAAACGGGCTCTATGGGGTTAAAGGTCAGGGGACATTGCTGGCCGTACCATAAGAGGCACTCCGACTTCCTGAAGTTGAGCTGTGACAATTCTAGCCTGATGTGGTGGAGCGTTTTCATCCATGAACAGAAGGTTGGGGGATGATGATGGGTTCTATGACATCTCTGAGGTAAGAACACGCAGTGACTGAGCCATCTACAATAAACAAATCAGTTTTGCGCCGACTGGTGATGCCTGCCCAGACGGTTACACCAGTAGGATTGATTACTGTAATGTCCTGCTTTCTGGTCTTCCCAAAAATAATATCTCAGGTTTACAGCTTTTACAAAATTCAGCAGCACGTGTCCTGATGAAGACCAGGAGGCGGGAGCACATTACACCTGTCTTAGAATCACTGCATTGGCTCCCCGTAGGTTTTAGGATCCATTTTAAGGTTCTTTTAATAATTTTTAAGTGTCTTAATGGTCTTGGACCTTCTTATCTTTCAGAACAGCTTTTACCGTATGAACCTTGGCGGTCTCTGCGCTCCTCTGCAGCCGTCTCCTTGTCATCCCAAAGTCAGGACACACACTCATGGCGAGGCGTCTTTCTGTTATTGTGTTCCTCACCTCTGGAACAGGCTGCTGGAGAACCTCAGGGCCGCAGAGAACGTTCATGTTTCCAAGAGCAGGATCAAGACTCACCTTTTTAACATATAGCTTTTAACTGATTATTATTTATTAAATCTGTTTAATTACTCTGCATGTTTTGATAGAATTTCTTTTTAGCTTTTAGCTGGCTATTTATCAAATATTGTTTATCTGCTTTGTATTTTTATTTGATCATATCTTATAATTGTTTTAATTTTAATATTTTAACTTATTTTAGTGTTCCTTCCAGTGTTTCCTCTGTGGGAGCCCTCTGCCTCGGGGGTGGTGGTCGGCTGTGGCTGCCTTGGTGCTCTCCAGGTGGTGCTTGGGTGGAGGTGGGGGTACCAGCCCTCCCTCCTCTGGGCTCCCTGGGTCAGTGCCTTGGCTGCTGCTGTTGATCTGCTGCTGCCGGTGTAGATGGCTCCCATGATGACGTTTCCTGGCTCATCTGTACTCAGCCCGTTTTGGTTTTGTCTATTGTTGCTTTTATGTGTGTGCGTGCATTGGAGATGGGAGATGGGGGGTTATAGCTGTGGTGATGTTTTTTACTTTTGGGTTTTGGGAAGGGGGGGTTGTGGCTCATTTTAATCTGTAAAGCACTTTGAGAAACTTTGTTGTGGTTTGAAAAGCGCTTTATGAATAAAGTTTGATTTGATTTGATTTAGGTACTGGTCATCGTTGCGGTCTGTCACGAACTCTGCCAGTAGTTCTGTGTCTTGATGGAAGTCTGCTGATGACACTTTGAGACACACCAAGTTCACCCGCAACATCTGACTGCCGGCACCGACCTGAAGGCGCTATGGCCAT
This sequence comes from Valencia hispanica, assembly GCA_963556495.2. Classification (NCBI taxonomy): domain Eukaryota; kingdom Metazoa; phylum Chordata; class Actinopteri; order Cyprinodontiformes; family Valenciidae; genus Valencia; species Valencia hispanica. The sequence continues at coordinate 58,314,675 of OY747705.1, read as the reverse complement.
TGAGTGAGTGACGTCGTGTTTACGGCTGTTTGAAGGATGAAGTTGGATTGACATACTGACTATACCAGCTTCTTAAACTCACAGAATGTTGAAATTGATGGCACAATGAAAAGGGTTGTCTTTGGTATTTTTTGGTGTTGGTCCCAATATGTAAGGCACACTGTGCACAGTGAGACCATTAGGTGGAAAACACAAAATGAGACGCGTCAATCACCCCAATACAATTGCCTCCCTACCCCAAAAATCTCTGAAGTGAAACAAACACCATATGTACGACCTCCACTGAGTCTCTCACGATATCCCTAACTTATTGTGAGTAGTGTATATATATATATATATATATATATATATATATATATATATATATATATATATATATATATATATATATATTGTGTATATATATATATATATATACATATATATATATATATATATATATATATATATATATATATATATATGTATATATATATATATATATATACACAATATATATATATATATAATCAAAAACAGACTGACACATGATGATTTCTGTACGTTTCTATAATTCTCTGCAGATTTGAAACATGAACGGATCTGGCGTGTTTTCAGGATGTAGACTTAGATCACTGGATCTTTGTTGATCTGTCTACTGTAAAATGAAAGTGAAAGCACGGCATGGTGGTTAATGAAAGACGAACAGCTTTTAGGAAGATTTTAGTTTGTTGTTTTTCAAAATGAAACGTTGCCTTATCGTTTATTAAGTGTCTCTGTATGAAGAGCATAGCTGGACATTAACTCTGCTGCCATCTCTGTGACCTCTGAGCACCTTCCTGCAGGAGTGAAAAGGAAACAACAACAGCTGCCCCCGTCCACCTTAAGCCTCTTAAGGCGGTAAGTCGTCTTGCAGGAGAGCTCTGCTCACTGATTATTTAATCCTTCCATGGCAGAGCGGAGCTTCTCCGAGGCTCTCGCAGGTTTGTCTCGGCGCCAGGACGAGCCCACCATGGAGGAGCTGCTGCTGCCGAGCGGCGGGGAGGAGACCCGCTCTGACCGGGGTTCTGTCGGTCCCGGTGCCGCTGGGGAAACCGCGGAGGACCGGGTCAAGGCCCGCTTCATGGCCGGGATGAGGAGGGTACGGTGGAGGAGCGTGAGGGACTTCTGCAAGAGGAACGGGCTGCTGACCCTGTCGGTCATCGCTGTGGTCACCGGCTGTACCCTGGGCTTTATGCTGAGAGGAACCGAGCTGTCCACACAGGTACAGAACCGACCCGCTTCAACTGGAGGCAATGAGCCCAGTGCTTTAAACCAGAACCTTTCTAAAGCGGGGCCAGCTCACCTGAGAGGGGGCGGCACAGAAACCCAAACCGTCAGCTACTGCAGCTACGTTTACATCAGGTTTATCTGTGTAGAACCAGCAGAACCTGTGTTAAACTGGGTCTGCTGGAGTTCTGAACCGTTCTGTCCAGGAAGAACCCCACACCGCAGTTCTGAAGCTGTTCTAATCAGAACCAAAGGACCACCGATAGGTTGTGTGAAGAACTCTGATTAGGGAGAGTCGATGTGTTGAAAGCAGAAATGGGTCAGAACATCTCCAGACTGCAGTTCTGTTGGGGCCTCCTGGTCTGGGTCAGAACTTCTACCGGTCTGCAGTGATCAGCATCTAAGTGAGGACTAAAGGTTGGCCCGTAAGTTTTTATCCGACAGACTAGGTTCTGTAGCTCAGGATGCAAAACGGTGGTTCTGAACTTCAGGCTCATTTTACTGGATCGGCTGCTGCTGGTACCAGAGACCACTCCTTCAGGAATCTGTTAGAGTCCCTGGGGCACTGGGTCAGGATGGTTCTGATGATCTCGGGTCTTCAGGAAGACTGGTCCACATCGAATTCTGCTTCTCTCTGTCGGTATCGACAGAAGAACCACCCCAGAAGACCTGAGGGTTCTGGACGGGCTGTAGAATAGGAGAACATCTGATGGACAAACTGGACCCAGATCCTTCAGAGTTCTAAATACCAGTAACAGAACCTTAAATACAGTTCTCAAGTGGACCGGTAGCAGAGCTTTCTGTTCCTGGTCAGCATCCCTGCAGCTCTGTTCTGGTGGAGCTGGAAGGGAGCTGAAGTTCTGATAGGAGGACCCTGAATGTGGAACCGGAAGCGGAACGACAGGTTTTAAAGGTTCTGGAGGCCTGGAGGTGATTTCAGTTCAATGTTGTTACCCTGATGTTGTGTTCAGGTTTCTCCCACAATGGAAGTGACCTTTGAACTCTTTGAAGGACAGGCTGCTCCTGTCGAAACGCTGCCTGGGAGCTTTAACAACATTCAGTAATCTGTACCTGTAAGCACCAGCCAGGCTTCACCTGGACACAAGGACAACGTCAGCACCAGCCGAGCCGCAGGGAATCCGACACAATGATTGCATCAGATACGCCAGTTAAATATGTTAATAATCCATCCAACTAAATCAAAAATATTATGTTTATAATCATTTTCTCAGTGCTTTATGGGTACATAGAAAACTGTCAGGGATGCGAAAACTAAAGGTCAGAGGTCAAGTTCTCACTGAGCCAGTAGCAGAACAGACTGGGTTCAGATGAGTCCAAAGCTGCTGATTAGAGAGATCCAGCCTGAAGATACAAATGGATGGATGATGAAATAATGGAATGATGGAGGGATGAATGATGAGGCCATGAGAATATCATTAGTAACCTTCACCAGTGTTGTTTCAGTCAGTACGTTTACATGCACAGCTAAATCGAGCTTTTTGGAGTAATCGGACTAAAGACTTCCCTCCTGCAGCGAGCCGAGTCCCAGTTTGCATGCTACTCAGAAAATCGAATTATTGAAAGAAGTGTGCCGACCACCGCAAAGGTAGGTGGCAACATGCAACCCTTCGTGTGGCATTCTACCGGTTCGCGTCACACACTCAGGGTAAACAAACACTTGTGGAAGAGAAGCCAACATAGTAAAAAAAAAAAAAAAAGGATGACGACAATGCTGCGGCACTGTACATTTGTTACATTCTGTACTGTTTGATCGTATTACACGCTAGCTGCACACAGAGTCTCGTGCTTTTTTTGTTGATTACGGGGCTTCCGAGCTCGTCATTTCCTGGAGGGGCGGGGCACAGCTCCTGATAGCTCGACTTCTCAAGGTCAGAGTATACATGCAGAGAAATTCAAATTTCTAACCGCATTATCTAGCTGCAGTAGTCGAGCTTCTAAAACTCCAGTTCGGTTCGACTCCAGCCGGACTATAGCCGGTGTATACATGCATTTTAGAAGTCTGATTTCAGTTGGACTAAGGCAATTATTTGAATTTCTCTTGCTGCATGTAAACGTACTGAGTGCTATGATGAGCTCTAAAACCTGACTGAAACTCTTCAAACAGCTCGTTACTGTTTAGATGCTCACAGACTTGATTAGCAACAATTTTCTCAAGGATTTTGGATAAGAAAGGAAGGTTAGATATAGGTCTGTAATTCACTAAGTCATCTTGATCAAGGGAAGGTTTCTTGAGTAAAGGTTTAATTACAGCTATTTTAAATTCCTGTGGTACGTATCCGTTTACTAAGGATAGATTCATCATATCCAAAATGGGGCCAGGAACCAAATGGAGCACTTCCTTAAATAATTTGGTTGGGATTGGGTCCAACATACAAGTTAAAGGTTTAGATGAGGCTAATATTTTTGATCATTCTGAAAGCTCGACTCAATCAAAACAGCCTAAGCACAAATGAGGTTCTACAGTTCTATCCGATACTGCCTCATTTACTGAGGAAGAAGTAATCATGTTTGGGAGGATGCCAATGATTTTATTTTTAATAGAATTTATTTTATTTATAAAGAATCCCATAAAGTCATCACTACTAAGAGCTGGGGGAATAGTTGGGTCAGCAGACCTATGACTCTGTGTAAGTTTGGCAACTATACTAAAAAGAAACCTAGGATTAGGATAGGATGGACGCTGTATTCCACTTTATTCATACAGATCCAGGATCACCTCAGATCCATTCTCATGTTTCTACAGGAACCTAATCAGTCAGTCCGGATCCACACACAGACGGTCCAGTTTGATCATTAATCCAAGACAGAACAACCAGAACTCAGTGGTCCACAGTGGTAGCACTGTTGCCTTGCAGCAAGAAGGTCTTTCTGCATGGAGAGTTTTCATGTTCTCCCTAAACTCTTCCACCTCATAAAGCATCACAATAATCCAGCCGTTCGACATCATCCATGGGTCTCAGCTGGTTCTGGGTCTTGGATGGTTCGGGTTATTTAAGCTCTGAGGGGTCATTAGCCTCTGATTGAGATATTAGGGTATAAATAGCGCCACCTATCTGAGGACTTTCCACAGGAACAGTCACTGCAGGTTCTTCAGGAGAAGGTTGGAACCTGAACCCGAACACCTGTTGGAGCTGTGCTGCACACCTGGCCGGGTCACATGAGTAAACCAACCAAACATTCAGTCACTGTTAAACTGCCTCCCAGCAGGTTCTAATGGGGTTCTAATAAGCAGATCTGGACCTGCGTATCTGCTCTGGTTCTGGTGGTACTGGCTGGTGGGTCCAGACCAAGAGGTTTCTACAGCTCAGAAGGTAAAACATGTTCTAAACATCCAGTCTCTGACGGTTTCTCTCCTCAGGCCAAGATCTACTTCTCCTTCCCTGGAGAGCTGCTGATGAGGATGCTGAAGATGCTCATCCTTCCTCTCATCACGTCCAGGTAGGAGCAACCAGAACCGGGTCGGCAAATTCTAATCAAACTGTTTAAGAATGATTCTACTAGGAAAATTCTGGTTCTGTGTGGAACCGGGTTTACCTGCTGACAGAGTCCAGAGTGGGTACCAACTGCAGGCTTTGGTCCAGAGGAAAGCAGCTGATGCTTCTAGTGAGTTTCTAGTTGGTTTAATCTGGATCCAACAGAACCAGAACCTTTAGAGTTAGTAAAAGAGCCAGGGACCCAATCAGCTCCCAGACTAACCTGAAGGGGTTCAGGGCTGTGATGATGAATTTATCCCAGATGTCTCTGAGCTGAGAGCATCTACTGAAATACTGTAAAACAGAACTCGTCATCACTCCTCCACCTCCATGCTTCACAGCTGGTAGGTAGGATGTGTTTGTGTTTTACAGGTCAGTTTGATTTCCTCATCCTGGTTCTGTCCATCATGGTTTTATCCGTCATAATTCTATCAATCACACCCGGTTACGCCAATCGGAGGTCACTAAATTGCATAAATACAGTAAGATTGTTAATCACGCTGGCGGTAATGACACCCGGTTACGCCAATCACAGGTCACAAAAATTAGTGTTGCTTCGGTGTGTAAGTTTGCCAAAACAATGTCGGACTTTCTGGTCCCCCTGCCTGATCGGACCAGTGATGACATGTTTAGCCGCATGCTGTCATTCCATCAATGGTTGTCTAGGTGGTGTCCTGCAAACGATGTGGGCTACATTGATAACTGGAGAACATTTTGGGGAAAACCTGGTCTGATCCGGAGAGACGGCATCCATCCCACTTTGGATGGAGCAGCTCTTCTTTCTAGGAATATGGGTGGATTCATTAGTCCTCCAAAACACTGACAACCCAGGGTCCAGACCAGGAAGCAGAGTCGTAGTTTAACTCACCTCTCTGCACTTTTGTACTGTTACCCCCCCATTACCCTATAGAAACAGTGTCTTGCCCACAGCCAAAAGTTAAAGAGCAAATCATGAAAATCTCATAAACATAAATACAACTTTGACTAAACAGAAAAATAAAACTATTGAATGTGGTTCATTGAACATAAGATCTCTCCTCAAATACTTTGTTAGTAAATGACTTAATTTTTCAACATCAAATTAATTTGTTTTGTCTCACATAAACTTGGCTGCAGCAGGAGGATTATGTTAGTATAAACGAGTCGACTTCTTTAAATCATTGAAATTTTCTGTCCACCATGATTCTGTCCAACATGGCTCTGTCCATCATGGTTCTGTCCACCGTGGTTCTGTCCACCATGGAGCTGTCCATCCTGGTTCTGTCTACCATGGTTCTGTCTATCGGGGTTTTGTCCATCCTGGTTCTGTCCATCCTGGTTCTGTCTATCGGGGTTTTGTCCATCCTGGTTCTGTCCATCCTGGTTCTGTCCAACCTGGTTCTGAACATCACTGTCCCAGAAGGCTTGTCCTCCATCCAAATGAAGCTTTGCTAACCTCAGTCGTGCTGCTATCTTGTTTCTCCTTCAACCCTTTCAAGGTCAAGTTTAGTTATATAGCACGTTTCCAACAGAGGCACTGCCCAAAGTGCTTCACAAAATTATACAATAGGAAAAAAATGACAAGAAAAGAAATGCAAATTAGAAGAACAGACATAAGAACACTAGTAAAAATCAAAAAACGTACTTAAAAGAAAATTTCCCAAGCTAAGTCTGATTAAAAGCCAAGTCATAAAAATGTGTTTTCGATAAAGTTTTAAAAGAGACCAAGGATTGAACAGACCTCATATTAAAAGGAAGACTATTCCAGAGCTTTGAAGCTACCACCGAAAAAGCTCTGTTGCCACGGGACTTGCATTTGGTATTCGGCACCACTATATACAGCTGCGAGCTGGACTTCAGGGTTCTGGCTGGTATGTGAGGCAAAAGAAGCTTCAACAGACTAGAGGGGTCTGAGCCATTAAGGCATTAAAAGTAAACAACAAGACTTTAAAATGAATCCTGAAGGAGACAGGAAGCCAATGAAGCGACTTTAACACTGGGGTGATATGTTCGGTCTGTTTGGTGGCTGTCAACAAGCGAGCCGCTGCATTCTGGACCAACTGAAAGCGACCCAACAATGATGATTCCAGAATCAGAATCAGAATCAGCTTTAATGGCCAAGTATGACACATACAAGGAATTTGACTCCGGCAACTTTTCTTTCCAGTACAGAACTTAAATAAGTGAAATAAATACAAATAAATAATAAAGGATAAAATGTACACCAAACCGCGGTTATTTCACAGTGAGTATGTACAGCAGTGCAGAGTTATAGTTTATTGTTATGTGAATGGACTCACACTTTGGGACTACACAGAGTTCATCAGAGCGACAGCCTGGGGGAAAAAACTGTTCTTGTGTCGGGTGGTTTTGGCGTACAACGCTCTGTAACGCCGGGCTGATGGGAGGAGCCTAAACAGATTGTGGCCAGGGTGTGAGGGGTCTGTGGTGATTTTTCTGGCCCGCTTCTTGACCCTGGACTGGTACAGGTCCTGAATGGAGGGAAGATCAGTACCTATGATCCTCTCTGAGGACCTGAGTGTTCTCTGCAGTCTGTCCTTGTCTTTTCTGGTGGCGGATCCGAACCAGACAGAGATGGATGAGGTCAGGACAGACTGGACTATTCCTGTGTAGAAGATGGTCAGCAGTTCCTGAGGCGGGTTGAACTTTCTGAGCTGACACAGAAAGTACAGCCTTTGCTGGGCCTTCTTTCTTATACAGTTAATGTGGGAGGTCCACTTCAGGTCCCGTGTGATGGTGGATCCTAGGAACCTGAAAGACTCCACTGTGGGGACTACCCTGTTGATGATTATGAGAGGAGATGTTGATGGGGATCTCTTCCTGAAGTTCACTGTCATCTCCACAGTTTTGAGCGGGTTTTGCTCCAGGTGGTTCTGACTGCACCAGAGGACCAGCTGTTCCACTTCCCCTCTGTATGCAGACTCGTCACCATCACGGATGAGTCCAATGATGGTGGTGTCATCTGCAAACTTTAGGAGTTTCACAGAAGGATCCCTTGACGTGCAGTCAGTGGTGTAAAGGGAGAAGAGCAGTGGGGAGAGAACACATCCCTGGGGGGCGCCGATGCTGAGGGACCGGGAGCTGGATGTGAAGTTACCCAGTTTCACCTGCTGCCTCATGTCAGTCAGGAAACTGGTAATCCACTGACAGGTGGAGGGAGGCACGGTGAGCTGGGACATTTTTTGATGGAGGAGCTCTGGGACGATGGTGTTGAATGCAGAGCTGAAGTCCACAAACAGGACCCGAGCGTAGGTACCTGCAGAGTCTAGGTGGTGCAGGATGTAGTGGAGAGCCATGTTGACTGCGTCATCCACTGACCTGTTTGCTCTATAGGCGAACTGCAGGGGGTCTAGCAGGTGATCCGTGATGTCCTTCAGGTGGGTCAGCACCAGTCGCTCAAAGGATTTCATGACAACAGATGTCAGGGCGACTGGTCTGTAGTCATTTAATCCTGTGACGGGGGACTTCTTGGGAACCGGAATGATGGTGGAGCGTTTGTGGCAGGAGGGGACCACACACAGCTCCAGGGAGTTGTTGAAGATCTGAGTGAAGATGGGAGCCAGCTGTCCAGCACAGACTTTCAGACAGGTCGGAGACACTCCATCAGGACCTGATGCCTTCTTAATCCTCTGTCTCTGAAATAGTTGACGTACATCCTGTTCGCAGATCCTCAGCGCAGGCAGGGGGTCAGGTACGGGGGTGGTTTGGGGTGATGCTAGGCCTTTTGTAATGGAGATGGTGGGGGAGGTGGAAGGTGTGAAAGTCGTTTCAAACCTGGAGAAAAAGTCATTGAGGTCCTCAGCCAGGCGGGGGCTCCCCACAGGGTGGGGGGATGGTCTCCTGTAGTTGGTAATGGTCTGCAGGCCCTTCCAAACTGCAGAAGAATCGTTGGCAGAAAAACGCTCCTTCAGCTTTGCACTGTAGTTCCTTTTTGCTGCCTTGATCTCCTTTGTCAGCTTGTTCCTGACCTGCTTGTACAGGACCCGATCTCCACTTCTGCAGGCCTCCTCCTTGTCCTGGCGTAGCCGTCTCAGTTCTGCAGTGAACCATGGTTTGTTGTTGTTGAACGTGCAGAAGGTTTTGGTCTGCACACACATGTCCTCACAAAAGCTGATGTAAGATGTCACAGTGTCGGTCAGTTCGTCCAGGTCTGAGGCTGCTGCTTCAAAGACGCTCCAATCAGTGCAGTCAAAGCAGGCCTGTAACTGCATCTTTGACTCATCAGTCCATCTCCTCCCAGTTCTTACTACAGGCTTAGCAGATTTCAGCTTCTGCCTGTAAGATGGGATGAGGTGGACCAGGCAGTGGTCAGAGAGTCCCAAAGCAGCACGGGGGACAGAGCGATATGCATTCTTTATTGTGGTGTAGCAGTGGTCTAAAGTGTTCATGTCCCTGGTGGGACACGTCACGTGTTTTCTATATTTAGGCAGTTCAAGTTTGAGATTTGCTCTATTAAAATCCCCGAGAATGATTAGCAGAGAGTCCGGGTGAGTTTTCTCGAAGTCTGTGATCTGGTCGGCGAGGTGATGTAACGCCTCCGTTACGCACGCCTGCGGTGGAATGTATACAGCGACCAGCACAAACGAGGCGAACTCCCGCGGTGAATAAAATGGTCTACAGTTTATGAAAAAAGACTCTAGGTGAGACCGATGTACAATAGTCCAACCTACAGGTAACAAACAGATGGATGACATGTTCGAAAGTGCTGGCTGGAAGGTATGGTTTAACCATTGCCAAAACCCTTAGATTATAGAAGCCTGATTGGACGGCAGCACTGATCTGCCTGGATAACTTTAAGAGCCATCGATATAAACCCAGAGACTCTTGACTATCGTTTTATTGAAGGCAGACAATGGGCCCAAAAAGGAGCCAGAGACAGCATTCGATGTGGAGTTCCCAAAAAGGACAATCTTGATTTTATCATCATCAAGTTTGAGAAAATGTAAAGCCATCCAGGATTTAACATCCTCGAGGCATTTTAGTAAATAATTAATGGAATCTACTCCTGCCTTTAAGGGTAAGTAGATTTGAAGGTAGTCCGCAGAACAGTAAAACGAGATATTATACTTACGAAAGATAGATCCAAGAGGTAATAAGTATAGCCCAAACAAAACTGGACCTAAAATGGAACCCTGGGGCACGCCACATTGGAGTGGGGCACTTTCTGAATTAAATGGACCCACGTAGAACGACCTGTCAATCAGGTAAGAACAAAACCATTCAAGGGTCGTGCCCCTTTGCCCAACACAATACTCCAACCGGGATAAAAGAGTATTGTGGTCGACAGTGTTTAAAGCTGCCGTCATATCCAACAGCAGAAGGGTGGCGGAATAGCCAGAATCGACTATTAAAAGTAAGTCATTGAAAATTGTAAGTAAAGCCGTCTCAGTACTGTGCCGAGACCTAAACCCAGAATAAAACTTCTCAGCCATATCATTAGAATCAAGGTAAGCTTGCAATTGCTAGTAAACAATCTTCTTAAGCACCTTGGAGAGAAATGGAAGCTTAGAAATAGGCGTATAGTGAGATAAAATAGAGGAGTCTAAACTGGGTTTTATTCAAATAAAGGAAGCACAGTGGCTTGTTTGAAGCATACTGGAACACAACCAAAAATAAGAGAAGCATTTATTACATCCAGGACGTATGGCTCAACCATCTCCAAAAGACGTCTCAGTAGGACACAAGGCAAAGAGTCCGGAGGGCTCCATGAGGGCCTTAGAAGCTAAACAGCCTTAGTTATATCATTGAGAGAGACAGGTCCAAGCTGCTTTAAAACACCTGGGCACTCAGGAGAGCCACTGGGATCTGGAGCAATGAGCATCAAGTCACTTTATCAGTAAAAAAGGCTAAGACCCTATCATGTAGAAGTTGTGATGGAACAGCACCTCTTGAGGCACAAGACTTGGAGATCCGGTTAAAAACATCAAAGAGAACATGAGGTCTGAGACTATTGCTGGCCACAAGATTAGACATGTAAGTAGATTTTGCCATCTTAACAGCTTGCTGACAGAAGGAGAGGTGATGCCGTAGTATCTGTAGGGAAATATGTAACCCATCTTTTTTTCCATCTCCTCTCTGCACGTCTGCAAACCAGTCTGAAGGCTCAGAATGAGGTTTAGAGCTAGCATTCCTGAGCGGAGCAATTTTATCATGAATGCCAACACAAGTTTCATTAAAAAGATCAGCCATAACATTTACATTGTTCGTATGAGATTGTCCGAACCCATAAAAGCATTAGAAAACAAAGTAGCTGTTGAAGAATTAATAATCTGCCTTTTACGCTCAGGAATATGGGGCTTTTCCGCGGCGCCACAAATTTTAACAGTAAATAACACTGGGAAATGATCTGAAATCCGAGGATGTGGAATATCAGTGATGCAGATGTCCAGTCCTAGAGATAAAACTAGACCCTTTTCATCTGTCGGCCCAGTCATCCACTGAGTCAGATTGAAAGAGTCTAAAAATCCTTTGCTAAAGGTGAGGAGTTGCAGCAGAGATGAATGTCAAAATCGGCGACTATAAAAATACGATCAGATTTAAGAACAGCGTCAGACAAAAAGTCAGTAAACTCTAAAAAAGTCCTTATTTAACTTAGGAGGATGATAAATCAGTGTGCATAGCACAGGAGAAGTCAAGTGAAGCTGAAGGAGCTGAAGTTCAAAGGTGGATAAGGAGATCGGCTGCAGCGGATGCTGGAGTTAAACTCCGTGGCGAGGCCTCCAATTCTACTTACTGTCCGAGGTAGGCTAAGGAAGGAGCAGTTTGGTGGAAGGAGTTCAGAAAAAAATAACTGACTAACCGCGCTACTGGGCCCATGTCTCCTTCAGGAAAAGAATATCCAGTTGACTTGGTATTTAAAAATCATTTAAGATTAATGTTTTGCTGGTTAAGGATCTGGCATTGAATAAAGCCATTTTGTAGCTGGTGACATCCACCTGTTGGATTCGGACTTGGATCAGGGAGCGTAGGTTGCTAAGCATCACACCACCCTTATGCAGGCTTTTCCCGAGTGTGGGGAGGATGCTTCAAGCTAAACTCCCTCGGAGTGGCGGGCCAGATCCGCTTGAGGAAGCCAGTGGATGGTACAGTTGATCCGCGGGATCAGCGTAGCCGGGCGCTAACTCTGACGAGGACGCCCGTCGCTTCCCTCGCCTCCTAGGTCGTTTCCTCCAGGTAAATGCGAATGGTGCGCCATGGTGCGACTGACGATCATAAACCAGAAGACCACAGGCATTTTGACAAATTGAGCAGAGAATAAAAAGAATTATTAGGAGAAAAGGGAAGGACAGACATCTTTTTCTGTCAAGCATAGAAAGGCTAGCAGAAAGGTACCAAGCGGCCATGCTTGTTCAGGGCCGTGACCTTTAACCTTTGACCTACTAACTTAAGCGAGTAGAGTCTCAGATGGAGCTCTGGGGTTTCTGACCTTGGACAGAATCTGCTTGACGTCCACTCAGCTGCTGAGATGTTCTCCTCTCTGGAGGATGATGGACTTCAGCTGGTCTGGAAATGACCTTTGACCCTTCCCAGGTGTATGGGCAGCTAAAGTTGCTGCTCTGAGGCCATGGCGTTATGCTAGCAGGTGGCTGGACACTGTAGAGCTTCAGTGTGACAGACCTCCTGTGTTGTTTCCCAGCTCAGACGAGGTTTTCTCTGTAGTTGTGACTCCAACTCTGGTTTTCTGCTCCAGGTTAAAACATTAAACGCTGAGTAGATCCTGATGCTCCTCAGGCAGGATGATTGAGGTGGACGTCGAACCTCTAAGCGTCTGTCCTTCTGTGCAGCTTGATGTCAGGTCTGTCCTCCATGGAGTCCAAGGCGTGCTGCAGGATGGGCGTCCTCACCGTCACCTACTACCTGTGGACCACCTTCATCGCCGTGGTGGTGGGCATCATGCTCGTCCTCGTCATCAAACCCGGCACCGGGACTGAGATGGAGAGCAACCGTCTGGGTGGCGGGCCTGTCATGACCTCGGCTGACGCCCTGCTCGACCTGATCAGGTGAGGGGGGTCAAAGGTCATTCTATGTATGGGGTGTCAGCTGCTTTGTCTGAATGATCTGCTTTAGTTATTGACTGTGTTACAAAGGAAGCCTGATTTTTCCAGATGTTGCAGACCCACACAAGGAGATGCATGACTGGAAGTGGGAGGAGAATGATACGACCAATATTTACAGTTTAATATCTTAAAAGGTTGGGATGCATTCTTGTTGGGCCTCTTATACCCATAAATAAAACTCAAAGCAGCCAATCCTCAGAGGTTCTTCAGAGAACATCAGAGAACATCCAGCATCATGGAGGAGCCCTGCACCAGGTCAGGGAGGAGGTTCTGGTCCAGTTTACAGCAGAGTTAGCTTCTACAACAATATCTCCCAGAGCTCTGTTCATTCCGTCAAATGGACATCAAGAGAGGATGGACCACCTGCAGACCTACCGATTTCAATTCAGTTTATTTCTATAGCGCCGATTCACAACAGACCTCATCTCAAGGCACTTTACAAGAAAAGTCATTTCAAAACAAACATTTCATTAGTTTAAAGTTTTAGTTAGTTTTTTATGTGAGGAATCCCAGCAGATTGCATCAAGTCATTGACTTGAGGTTGCGCCCGTTTAATGCAGACTCCAACCACAGCAATCCCTCATACTGAGCAAGCATGTAGCGACAGTGGAGAGGAAAAACTCCCCTTTAACAGGAAGAAATCTCCACCAGAACCAGAACCAGAACTTGGCTCAGTACGAGCGGCCATCTGCCACGACCTTCTGGGCGTTCAAGAAGACAGAGCAGAGACACAGAAAGAACCGAAGATCAGATGTAAGAGTGTTTTAACCCATGTTGTCAAAGATTTTAATGATTTTACCAATTGGAAGCATATATATAGTAAAAAGAATTGCTACAAGCACAGAACCCTGTGGAACTCCACAAGTAACCCTTGAGTGTGAAGAAGATTGATCATTTAGATGAACAAACTGGAATCTATCAGACAAATATGATTTAAACCAGCCTAGTGCTGTTCTTTTGATCCCTGCAACATGTTCAAGCCTTTCTAAGAGAATATTATGATCGACTGTGTCAAAAGCAGCACTGAGATCTAACAAAACCAGAACAGACACCAGTCCATTATCTGAGGCCATGAGAATATCATTAGTAACCTTCACCAGTGCTGTTTCAGTGCTATGATGAGCTCTAAAACCTGACTGAAACTCTTCAAGCAGCTCGTTACTGTTTAGATGCTCACAGACTTGATTAGTAACTATTTTCTCAAGGACTTTGGATAAGAACGGAAGGATAGATATAGGTCTGTAATTCACTAAGTCATCTTGATCAAGGGAAGGTTTCTTGAGTAAAGGTTTAATTACAGCTATTTTAAATTCCTGTGGTACGTATCCGTTTACTAAGGATAGATTCATCATATCCAAAATGGGGCCAGGAACCAAATGGAACACTTCTTTAAATAATTTGGTTGGGATTGGGTCCAACATACAAGTTAGGATAATTTAAAAAACAGTGAATATTTACACAATCAAAACAGTCCAAACGTTCTCTTCAATGCTGCCTCACTTACTGAGAAAAAAGTAATCATGTTTGGGAGGATGCCAATGATTTGATTTTTAATAGAATTCATTTTATTTATGAAGAATCCCATGAAGTCACCACTACTAAGAGCTGGGGGAATAGTTGGGTCAGCAGAGCTATGACTCTTATGTGTAAGTTTGGCAACTATACTAAGAAGAAACCTAGGATTGTTCTTATTCGCCTCTATTAATTATGGAAAATATGCTGTTCTAGGTTGTCAAAGGGTCATTTTATACTGCAGCAGACTATTTTTCCAAGTTAAATAGGAATCCTCTAGGTGTGTAGAGCGCCATTTTATCTCCAATTTCCTAGTATTCTACTTTAAAGTATGCAGCTCTGTATTAAACCAGGAAGCCAAGCTCCTATGGCTAATAACTGTCTTTGTTAAGGGGGCTACACTATCTAATGCCAAACGCAATGAGGAAATAACACTATAAACCAGACCATCAATTTCTGAAGGGTTAGAGATGGAAGTGCCGCCCTCCACTGTGTTACTATGACATACTGAGGAAAGTAAGAATGGAACAGATTCTTTAAAACGTATTACAGCATTGTCTGATAAAGCTCTACTATAATTACATTTTATTTCAGGTTTAAGATGGTCAGTTAAAGTAAATGTAAAAGTTTTCAAAAAATGGTCAGACAGGACCGGGTTATGTGGGAGGACTGTTATTTCCTCACACTCGATGCAGTATGTCAGTACAAGGTCCAAAGTGTGTTGACCCGAGTGTATGGGTCCCTGTACTTTTTGAGTAAATCCAATTGAGTCTAAGATGGTAGTAAAGGCTGCTACCCTCCTCCTCGCCCAATGTGAACATTTAAATAATTGGAAGGAGTTGACTCATTTATACTGACATAATCCTCCTGCTACAGCCAGGTTTCTGTGGGACAAAACAAATCAATTTATCACAAATCAACTTATTTACTAACAAAGTCGTTGAGGAGAGAGATCTTATGTTATGATACAGAGCAGTAAAAATGACTTTCTATGCGAGGATGGCTGATGGTGGCTGATAGTGACTGATGGTGACTAATTGTGGTGTATGGTAACTGATGGTAATGGATGGTGAGTGATGGTGATAGATGGTGAGTGATTGTGGCTGATGGTGGCGGATGGTGATGGATGCTGACCTATGGTGGCCGATTGTGGTGGATGGTGACTGATTGTGGCTGATGGTGACGGATGATGGCTGATAGTGACTGATGGTGACTGATTGTGACTGATGGTGACCGATGATGGCCGATTGTGGTGGATGGTGACTGATTGTGGCTAAAGGTGGCGGATGGTGACTGATTGTGACTGATGGTGATGGATTGTGGCTGATGGTGATGGATGGTGACTGATGGTGACTGATTGTGGTGGATGGTGACCGATGGTAATGGATGGTGAGTGATGGTGATGGATGGTGACTGATGGTGACAGATGGTGGCCGGATGTGGCTGATGGTGGCGGATGGTGACTGATTGTGGCTGATGGTGGCAGATGGTGACGGATGATGGCTGATGGTGACTGATGGTGACCGATGGTGGCCGATTGTGGCTGAAGGTGACCGATGGTGACTGATTGTGACTGATGGTGACCGATGGTAATGGATGGTGAGTGATGGTGATGGATGGTGACTGATGGTGACCGATGGTGACTGATGATGACGGATGGTGGCTTATGGTGGCGGATGGTGACGAATGGTGGCTGATGCTGACTGATGGTGAATGATGATCACAGGTGGTGATGGATGGTGACTGATGGTGAGGGATGGTGAGTGATTGTGGCTGATTGTGGCTGATGGTACCAGATGGTGGCTGATGGTGATTGATGTTGACAGGTTGGTGAGTGATTGTGGCTGAATGTGACGGATTGGTGACTGATGATGACTGATGGTGACGGATGGTGAGTGATTGCGGCAGATGGTGGCTGATGGTGACGGACTGATGGTGACTGATGGTGACAGTTGGTGACTGATTGTGGTTGATGGTGACGGATTGGTGACTGATGATGACTGATGGTGATGGATGGTGAGTGATTGTGGTTGATGGTGACGGATTCGTGACTGATGATGACTTATGGTGATGGATGGTGAGTAATTGTGGCTGATGGTGATGGATTGGTGACTGATGATGACTTATGGTAATGGATTGGTGAGTGATGGTGATGGATGGTGGCTGATTGTAACTGATGGTGACCAATGATGACTGATTGTGTCTGATGATGACGGATGGTGACAGATGGTGGCTGATGGAGACGGATTGGTGACTGATTGTGATGGATTGGTGAGTGATGGTGAGTGATGGTGACGGATGGTGGCTGATTGTGACTGAAGGTGGCTGATTGTGACTGACGGTGACCAATTATCACTGATTTTGACTGATGATGACAGATGGTGGCTTATGGTGGCGGATGGTGACGAATGGTGGCTGATGCTGACTGATGGTGACTGATGATCACAGGTGGTGATGGATGGTGACTGATGGTGAGGGATGGTGAGTGATAGTGGCTGATTGTGGCAGATGGTACCAAATGGTGGCTGATGGTGACTGATGTTGACTGGTTGGTGAGTGATTGTGGCTGATGATGACTGATGTTGACAGGTTTGTGAGTGATTGAAGCTGATGGTGACGAATGGTGACGGATGGTGGCTGATGATGGCTGATGGTGACTGACGGTGACGGATGGTGGCTGATGATGACTGATGGTGACGGATGGTGATTGATGTTGACTGATGGTGACTGATGGTGAGTAATTGTGGCTGATGGTTGTTGAGTGATTGTTGCTGATGATGACTGATGTTGACGGGTTGTTGAGTGATTGTGTCTGATGGTGACGGACTGGTGACAGATGATGACTGATGGTGACGTATGGTGACAGATGGTGGCTGATGGTGACTGATGGTGAGTGATGGTGAGTGATTGTGGCTGATGGTGACGGATGGTGAGTGATTGTGGCTGATGGTTACCGACTGGTGACTGATAGTGACGGATGGTGACGGATGGTGACGGTGAGTGGCTGATGGTGACTGGTGGTGGCTGATGGTGACTGATGGTGACTGATGGTAATGAATGGTGACTGATGGTAATGGATGGTGAGTGATTGTGGCTTATGGTAACAGATGGTGGCTGATGGTGACTGATGGTGACTGATGTTGACGGGTTGGTGAGTGATTGTGGCTGATGATGACTGATGGTGAGTGATTGTGGCTGATGGTGACTGATGTTAAGGGATTGGTGAGTAATTGTGGCTAATGATGACTGATGTTGACGGGTTTGTGAGTGATTGTAGCTGATGGTGACGAATGGTGGCTGATGATGACTGATGGTGACGGATGGTGAGTGATTGTGGCTGATGGTGACGGATTGGTGACTGATGATGACTGATGGTGACGGATGGTGAGTGATTGTGGCTGATGGTGACGGATTGGTGACTGATGATGACTGATGGTGAGTGATTGTGGCGGATGGTGAGGGATTTTGGCTGATGGTGACTGATGATGACGGATTGGTGAGTGATTGTTGCTGATGATGACTGATGTTGACGCTTTGTTGAGTGATTGTGGCTGATGGTGACTGACAGTGACGGATGGTGGCTGATGATGACTGATGGTGACGGATGGTGAGTGATTGTGGCTGATGGTGACGGATGGTGAGTGATTGTGGCTGATAGTGACGGATGGTGAGTGATTGTGGCTGATGGTGACTGATGGTGAGCGATTGTGGCTGATGGTGACGGATGGTGAGTGATTGTGGCTGATGGTGGCTAATGGTGATGGACTGGTGACTGATGATGACTGATGGTGATGGATGGTGAGTGATTGTGGCTGATGGTGACTGATGGTGAGCGATTGTGGCTGATGGTGGCTAATGGTGATGGATTGGTGACTGATGGTGATGGATTGGTGACGGACGGTGAGTGATTGTGGCTGATCGTGGCTGATGGTGACCGACTGGTGACTGATGATGACTGATGGTGATGGATGGTGACTGATGATGACTGATAGTGACAGATTGTGACGGATTGGTGACTGATGGTGACTGATGGTGATGGATTGGTGACGGACGGTGAGTGATTGTGGCTGATCGTGGCTGATGGTGACCGACTGGTGACTGATGATGACTGATGGTGATGGATAGTGGCTGATGGTGACTGATGGTGGCTGATGGTGACAGGCGGTGATGGATGGTGACTGATGGTGATGGATGGTGAGTGATTGTGGCTGATGGTAACAGATGGTGACTGATGTTGACGGGTTGGTGAGTGATTGTGGCTGATGGTGACGGATGGTGAGTGATTGTGGCTGATGGTGTCGGACTGGTGACTGATGGTGACGGATGGTGACTGATGTTGAGTGATGGTGACTGATGATGACAGATTGGTGACTGATGGTGACTGATGTTGACGGGTTGTTGAGTGATTGTTGCTGATGATGACTGATGTTGACGGGTTGTTGAGTGATTGTGTCTGATGGTGACGGACTGGTGACAGATGATGACTGATGGTGACGTATGGTGACAGATGGTGGCTGATAGTGACGGATGGTGAGTGATTGTGGCTGATGGTGACTGATGGTGAGCGATTGTGGCTGATGGTGACGGATGGTGAGTGAT
The DNA here is from genome assembly GCA_963556495.2 of Valencia hispanica. NCBI lineage: Eukaryota > Metazoa > Chordata > Actinopteri > Cyprinodontiformes > Valenciidae > Valencia > Valencia hispanica. The sequence continues at coordinate 58,295,765 of OY747705.1, read as the reverse complement.
TGTGGCTGATGGTGGCTAATGGTGATGGACTGGTGACTGATGATGACTGATGGTGATGGATGGTGAGTGATTGTGGCTGATGGTGACTGATGGTGAGCGATTGTGGCTGATGGTGACAGATGGTGACTGATGGTAATGAATGGTGACTGATGGTAATGGATGGTGAGTGATTGTGGCTGATGGTAACAGATGGTGGCTGATGGTGACTGATGGTGACAGATGTTGACGGGTTGGTGAGTGATTGTGGCTGATGGTGACGGATGGTGAGTGATTGTGGCTGATGGTGACGGATTGGTGACTAATGATGACTGATGGTGATGGATGGTGAGTGATTGTGGCTGATGGTGACTGATGATGACTGATGGTGACTGATGGTGACTGATGGTGAGTGATTGTTGCTGATGATGACTGATGTTGACGGTTTGTTGAGTGATTGTGGCTGATGATGACTGACAGTGACGGATGGTGGCTGATGATGACTGATGGTGACGGATGGTGAGTGATTGTGGCTGATGGTGATGGATGGTGAGTGATTGTGGCTGATAGTGACGGATTGGTGACTGATGATGACTGATGGTGATGGATGGTGAGTGATTGTGGCTGATGGTGACTGATGGTGAGCGATTGTGGCTGATGGTGACGGATGGTGAGTGATTGTGGCTGATGGTGGCTAATGGTGATGGACTGGTGACTGATGACTGTTAGGGTTTTTTTGTGGTTTACCTAAAAACGAGTCACACATAAAAGTCGGAGATAATTTAGACAATAAGCTCTGCAGAGGTAGATGTGGTTCAATCAGTTCTGCAGAGGGAGACCAGGAAAATACTATAAGGAATGAGCCAACCGTCTGTCTGTTCTCAGCTCCTCGTCACTCGTCTCCCACTGATCTCTCATCACTGGTCTCAAAGGGTCTCCCCTCTGCAGACTCTCTTTATTTAGTCACACTTCATTAACATATTAAAAGAACAGGATGTCAAGCACAAGAGCATGTGGCTGAAACCAAAATGACATTTAAAAAGTACATTAGAACTATGTGATAAAAAACACCCTAAGAAAATAATAATACACCATTATTATTTTTCCCTAACATTTCCCCCCTGAAATGTGGTTTTTAAATGTGATCACGAACAACAAAAAGTTGTAAAATAGGTAACAACTCTAATAATATAAAAATATAAGAATCATAAAAACCAGACAACAAAAGGTTGCAAAATAAGTAGCATCCCAAATTCAAAAAAGGTAATAAGACATATAACAAAGAAATTGCAAAAGTAAGTAGCAATTTCAAAAAGGTATTTATGCGAGCTTCACCTAGACATCATCCAATTAATCGCTACCTGTACAGTAGTTTAGATTAATGGAATCATAAAAGGTTTTTACACATGTTAATTACACTTCTTCTTCTTCTTTATTTCTATCTTCATCTTCAAGCCTCTGATTAAGAAGAGAGTATTGGACCAATGTGTTAGTTATCATCTTATTCATCATTTGTTTTATACATGGAAGAACACAACTAACAAAAATGCAGAAAAGTATCAAAATTACAATGAATGGCATAGCTATTTTTAAAAGAACCTGATACCACCTGCCAGTTGTCAGCCAGGCTATGAGATCCCATTGTCCATTACTGCTTTCCTGTGATTCTAAAAAGTCAGCTAATCCCTGCACCCGGTCACCAATTACAGTACAAAGTCCACCTTCAGAAGCAAAAAGAGTGTCCAGAGCCACCCGATGTTGCATCAGCATGGTCTTCATCGCCAGTTTTTCAGGATCGTTGGCCAGCAGGTTGGACATTTCAGCAAGGATGTCTGTGATGTTTTCCAAAGTCCACCAAACCTCGTTCATCCGTTTTGTCAGACTTGCAACTCCAACAGGTGGGAACATGGTGTGGAAGATTCCTTTTGCATCACTGTAGAGAGGTTTTCGTCCACCATTGTCAGAGAACGGGTTGAACACTTGTGGAGGGTTGAATTCCCGTTTATTCAGCTCTGTAGGTTTAGAAGGTGCTCCATTTTCTGTTATGATGTATGAGGAGGGTTGCAGTCGAGCCAAACTACACGTGCCACACCAATCCTTAGGTAGGTAGAGGTAGAAAGTGTGACCACACTTCCAGATGTATCCGTCAGGCGTTCCCATGCCAAATTGGGATTATTTAAGGTGGTTGGGACAGCAGTCATCGATGAGACTTCTTCAGAATGGTGTGGGATCCATGAACAGACATAACAGTTGGTATTGAAACCTAAACGTTTTGCAGTCAAATTAACTATTTGGTACCAGGTGTTCTTGAACGCATGGTGGGTTAAAATTTTAGCTCTTCTTTCCTTTGATGTCTGGGCGTCATTAGGTGTGAGGAAAAAGCAGTGGAGTAGAGGCAGGCAAACTGCCAGACAGGAGGGGAGCCAAACTAGTTTCATGTTGGCTAGAGGCAAATAAGAGGACTAGCCCTCCAAAACAGAGGTTTGACCACTAAGGGGACAGGGATGCTGTTCTGCTGGGTTTGAGACCAGAGGCCCTATTGGTCACTCTGTCCTTTGTAGCCCAGACTTCCCCACTGTCCCGTGTCTAGTCCCCTAATTGCCTTTGCAATTTGCAGTGTGAGATGTGTATCCACGAGGGTCTCTCAGCGATTTTCACAGCCGTGGGCGTGGTCAGCAGGACTTCAAAAGGTCCTTCCCAGCGGGGACTCGTCCAATTTTTCCTTTTAATCACTTTGATGAAAACCCAGTCTCCAGGTTTGATTGGCTTTTCAGGATCCTGCAAAACAGAAGGAGAGATAGGCAGATTGTGTGCGTTTTGCACTTCTTTGGCTAGGATAATTTTCCTCATGTAATCAGCTAATGTGAGTTCTTCGTCTGCTTTTTGCAAATCAGGCGCAACTAGAGGTAACCTGTAAGGTCTGCCATAAATGATTTCAAAAGGTGTTAAACCTTGGTTTGTTGGCGTGATTCTCATGTAAAGTTTTACTAGGTCCAAACACTCAGGCCATGGTCTTCTAGTTTCTGCCATGCATTTCCTGAGTCTGCTTTTGATGGTCCCATTATGTCTTTCTACTAAACCTGCACTTTGGGGGTGATAAATTGTAACACAACTCCGGCATCATCTCTTCCTGTGTAATTTCCAGCTACATGGTGCCAGTCTTTCCCCAGCGATGCAGCCATAGCCTGTCCTAATTCATGACCGTTTAACCGGTAGGATTTGACCACATCAACCATATCCTCTGTCCATTTTTCTGGATCCTCCTTATGGCTAGTGATTTGTTCTACAACCTCTTTAACGTCTTTAAGTGACCATGGTCTAAAAACATGTCTCGGAGTACCATCGGCAGATGGTACTTGAATCATAGGGTTGATATTTATTGAGTCCTCTGGTTCACTCTCATAAGATTTATCCTCAGATTTTTTGGGACCTGACTTTGTAATTCTAAGTCTTTGTTTTATTGTGGTACCATTTGTTTTTTCTTCAATTGCAAATTGATCTCTTGGAACAGGAGGATATAGACCTTCCCCTAAAGCCCCCCGCTGGTCTGCTGGGGGTGCTGGTGGAGGTGCATAAGGTTCTCCTCCAACAGCCCCAGGGGGGTCTGTCTGAGCTGTAGGTGGAGATGCATAAGGAGGAGGGCGCAGTGTGAGCTCGTCACCTAGCTTTTTCATAAGAAGAGCCTCATCTTTAGCACCTTTGCTCTCTTTTCTGTTTTTTATATTTTGTTTCCTTTTCTCTGTTTCATCAGCCCACACACGTGCTATTTTTAACTGTGTCTGTTTAAGTTTTTTCTAGTGCTGTCAGACGATTAAAAAAATTAATCTAATTAATTACAGGATTTCTAATTAATTAATCTAATTAATCGCATTTTAATCTCATATCTGCTGACGGTCCCCAAATAAAGAGTTTGAATTCTAGAACACACACAGTATAGTGAATGACTAATCAAATAAGAAAAAAGCATATGAAATACACATTTCTTTTATTGCTGACATCTGAAAAGGGCATCTTGCCCAAAATATATACAAAGCTTCATCAAGCAACTTAAATTACACTTTCAGTGTTTTTTATAAATAAATAAAATTTAAAAAAATGTCCAGCAAACCTATAAAACTGGTGCATTATTCAAAAATGCAGTGCAAATAAAGCTAATAAAATAATAAATAACACTAGGCACTTAACCAGGTGCTCAATAAAACAAACAACAGCAAAACAAGGATAACATACCTTGAAATGTTTAACATCAAGAACGTGAAGTCAAGAGGCATTCCTTGTTAGGAGGACATGACATTGTTTCTAGATAAATAAAAAAAACAATGATGTGGGCCATAACAAACTAAACCCAGAAAACCACTACAGAAAGTAGGGCCACAGTTACAGGTCCTCAAATCAACCTTCCCCCTTTGGTTAAATTACAGAATCTAAGTCTCCTTGAGCCAGTTGCTCAGACAAACAAGCTTGTTTACATTGTCTGAGCGTAAGGCTGCTCTCTTCTTTTGTATGATGTTACCTGCAAGAGAAAAGAGTCTCTCGCATGGCACAGAGGTCGCAGGAGTAGCCAGGTATTTGCGAGCAATAGAAGACAGCTGTCCATAGGCTCCAGTGTGAGCTGCCCACCACTCCAGTGGACACTCACGCATTCCAATGCAAGGCTCAGCTTTGTAACGGGCTAGCAGCCCCGGCTCCTCCTTGTCCGAGTCAGAGTCTGAAGAACATAGCAGGAGCAGGCTCTTCTTGGCTGCTGGGTCGTCCTCTGTGGGTTGAGCAGGAGCAGGTCCTGCTTCTGCTAGCATCTCTCCAAGCCAGGTCCACACCTTAAAAGATGGAAAATAAATTTTTGCTTGACACTTTTTAAACTTCCAAAACACTGAACGTCTCAGTCACCCACATACCTCGTCCCTCTCATCCTTGGGTATGCTCTTCAAGTCCTTGAATCGCGGGTCAAGGGCAGTTGCCATCTTCAGCCATCTGTTGTTGATGTTGGCCTTGCGTGTGTCTAAGTCCTTCAAAAAGGTGGTCTTGAACTTCATCATGTAGCCTGGATCCTCATCAGTGGGCTCCATAACACATTTAAGATGGCAGAGTGCGGGGAGCACCACAGAGCATGACACATAAGACTCCCCTCCCAGGAGCTCCGTCACATACCTGCAGTAGAACAAATACAGGGCAATAATGAACTCATATCCATTAGTGGTGTTGTGGGTGTGCGTGCATGTGTATGTGTGAGCTAAAGTGTGAGTAAAAGGTGTATGGGAGGGAGGGGGAGATGAGTGTATGAAAAGTGCAGAGAGAGGTGAGGTCTGTTTGTGTATTTGTGTGTAAATGAGTAGAGAGTATGAGAAGGATGGGAGATATGAGGTTTGTGAGTGAAGATAGAGAAAGATGTAGGAAGGAGCAGATGAGAAAATGAAAGGAGAGAGAAGAATTGTGTGCAAGAGTGAGAAAGAGAGAGAGTTGTATGACACAGAGGCAGAGCTGAGTGTATAACAGGGGGAAGAGAGAATGAGAGGTGAGGTATGCAGGTGTGTGAAAGGGTGTGTATATGTGTGAGAGAGCGACAAAAAGGGACATACCTGCAGGGTTCAAGAACATCCTCCAGCTTCTGTAGTTTGACACACTCTAGGTTGGTCAGTGTGGCCAGGTTGTGCTTCTGTTGAGCCAAAGTGGTGTTCACAGCCTCCTGGTTCCGTAGGTACCGTGAGACCATTGAGAGGGTTGAATTCCATCTTGTAAAAAAATGAAACAAAAACTGCATTAGTCCCACAAGGGGCTTTAACTTTTGAGAAACAAATTGTACAATAGTTAAAGCACACACACACACACACATTGTTACTGCTGTTATTGGTATTTTTATTGTTGTTTACGTTATTTATATTTTTTATGGATGTTACTGTTATTTTTATTTTTTCAGCCCCTTTGAGACAATGTTTGTTGCAATATTGGGTTTTACAAAAATTAAAGTGATTGATTGATTGACACACACACACTTTCTTTAGGAGCAAAAAACTATAGATAGTAGTGGACAGTCTCACCTTGTGGATACGTCTTGAATCAATGGCTCTCTGGCCTGTCCGAGGGCTGCCTGCTGCTGGTGCAGTTCTTCTGTGCTGGCAGGGCTGTGCTTGAAGTGTCCGACCATTTTGCGGCACTTTGCCAGGGCGGTGTCAAAGCTGCTGTCCTCAAGGCAAATTGTAATGGTTCTTTGCAGCATATGAGCTGCACATGGAATATGCTCGTAAGGCATCCGGCGTGCTGCCGCGACCATGGTTCTTGCGCTATCGGTCCCGATGGTTGTCACTTTGCTTTCTATTTTCCAGTCCTTTATCACAGCTTCAAAATGCTCGGCACACGCATCTGCATAATGGCGGGTCGTTGTTTTGCACACAGTTAATGCAAAAGACTTAAGCTTCCACTCACTATCGATTAGATGTGCTGTGACCCCCAAATAATTATGGTTGCTCACCGACGTCCAGTGATCTCCTGTTAAGGACACATGGTTGCTTGAACCTGCCAACAGTTCTTCTTTTGCTTTCCTTTCATCACTATACAACTGATGGATTTTTTTCATTACCGTACCTCTCGAAGGTAACCTTGTTGCATCCGACGACGCTATCTGAAACGCCTCATTTAGCCCCTCATCTTCCACGATTGAAATTGGCCTGCAATCACCTGCTATCCACTTAGCGATCGAGTTTGTCAGTTTATCTGTGGTGGCTTTGCTTAGTCGTTTACCATAGTCTGTAAGCTTGGGTTGGCGAAGAGCGCTGGAAGTACTAGCAGTCGCAACATTAGCGCTGGAACCTGCCAGAACATGTTTAGCGTTAAAATGATAAGTCAGGCTAGAGCAGCTTCGATGAAAAGCAAATTCTTTTCTACATAAGCTACAAATAACCGTGTTTTTGTTGACTGTCCCATCTGCGTTCTTCTTGTAAATAAACTTGCCGTTCAATGGCCCCAGCAAAGATTGGCTCGCATCACCTGCACTCTTCTCCATTTCTCTGTGCTCACCTCAGCCCGCTCTGTTTGTTGTATGGACTAGCCTCTACTAACTGCGCATGAAGTGACGTAACCAGTCGCATGTACGGGGGTCAAAGTGGCCAACTCTGAAATGTTCGAATTGTATAATTAATCGTGCGTTAAAATTTATAACGCGTTATTTTACGCTCTAATTAATTGATCTAATTAACGCGTTAAAATGACAGCCCTAGTTTTTTCTTTTTACCTTTAGCGATAAGTGTTTTTGCTTCAAGAACACATACAAGTTCTCTCCATTGGCTTCCTTTAAGCTTCCCATCTACTTTATACTTTTTGCGCCATTTTGTTAGAAACTGAAGATTTTCGGGGTTCTTTTTATACATATATTTTGAATCGCCTTCTAATTTGTCGTTGGAAACATCGTTTCCCAGCGTTGTTTTTATATAAGCCTTAATGGGTTCTATTAATTGGTCTGGTAAAGTCTGTTGTTAGAATACCAAATAGTTCTATGGGAATAACAACAGTAATTAATATTAAGGTTAAGGTGAATGAAAAAGCAAGAACTATGAAATTAGTCTGTTGATGAGTTAAAGTTAGTGATTTATTCTTTAATTAATTAAAGTAATCTGTTTTTGTTTTTGGTCATTTATTTGAGATTTTTTTTTCTTGTACTCAATTTCTGCTAAAACTGGATCGTATAGTTTTTACTCTAAGTGTCTCTCTTGTGCAACTACATTGAGCCGTCTTATGGCTTTCCTAATCTAAGGATGTGTTGTGTAACCTATAAATCCACACAGAACGTCTCTTGTAGTGCCCGTTCAAACCGTACGTTAACACCGTTAGGTTTCAGGTTGGACTGGCATACATAAAGATTATGTCCTGTGTCTAATCTTCCTTATACCCACTTAGGGTGCGGTATTTCGTTTTGATTCTGCTGTTTGTGTTTTTACTTCCATACACTGGCGTGCTTTATTTCCCAGCGAGGTGGATTGGTTCGCAAACCTAACCCGTTACAACCGTATATTTTTCAAGGTGGTCAGGTTCGCAGACCTGTACCGTTACGCCCTTTTTTCAAGGTGGACCGGTTCGCAAACCAGGTCCGTTACACCCTTTTTTTTTTTTGTTCAAATTTTATTTTTGAAGGTGGTCAGGTTCGCAGACCTGTCCCGTTACACCCCTTTTTCAAGGTGGACCGGTTCGCAAACCAGGTCCGTTACACCCTTCTTTTGTCACTAAACAGTTACGGCTCAACACCCGATATTTTATCAGAGAGGCTAAAGCGTTCTTTAGGCCCAAACAGCAGAATATACCCTGACTATCTTAGAATTTGTTTTGTTAAATGTAAAGGTGCACAAAAAAGACGTACTCACAATGTTTGCCCTATGCGAGTGACTCAAACCGAATCGATCGCACGGGAGCACGCGCAGGGGGTCCTCGTGGAAGTTATGCAGCCGGCCAGTGCAGCAATTCAGCGATCTGGATGTCAAAAACAGCCCTTCGACGAAAACCACCTGCGGGAGTACTCCGTACGTCGGGTCTCGGCACCAAGATGTTAGGGTTTTTTTGTGGTTTACCTAAAAACGAGTCACACATAAAAGTCGGAGATAATTTAGACAATAAGCTCTGCAGAGGTAGATGTGGTTCAATCAGTTCTGCAGAGGGAGACCAGGAAAATACTATAAGGAATGAGCCAACCGTCTGTCTGTTCTCAGCTCCTCGTCACTCGTCTCCCACTGATCTCTCATCACTGGTCTCAAAAGGTCTCCCCTCTGCAGGCTCTCTTTATTTAGTCACACTTCATTAACATATTAAAAGAACAGGATGTCAAGCACAAGAGCATGTGGCTGAAACCAAAATGACATTTAAAAAGTACATTAGAACTATGTGATAAAAAACACCCTAAGAAAATAATAATACACCATTATTATTTTTCCCTAACAATGACGACTGATGGTGACGGATGGTGACTGATGATGACTGATGGTGACAGATTATGACGGATTGGTGACTGATGGTGACTGATGGTGATGGATTGGTGACGGATGGTGAGTGATTGTGGCTGATCGTGGCTGATGGTGACCGACTGGTGACTGATGATGACTGATGGTGACGGATAGTGGCTGATGATGACTGATGGTGGCTGATGGTGACAGGCAGTGATGGATGGTGACTGATAGTGATGGATGGTGAGTGATTGTGGCTGATGGTAACAGATGGTGACTGATGTTGACGGGTTGGTGACTGACTGTGGCTGATGGTGACGGATGGTGAGTGATTGTGGCTGATGGTGGCTGATGGTGTCGGACTGGTGACTGATGGTAACGGATGGTGACTGATGTTGAGTGATGGTGACTGATGATGACAGATTGGTGACTGATGGTGACTGATGGTGACTGATGGTGACTGATGGTGACTGATGTTGACGGGTTGGTGAGTGATTGTTGCTGATGATGACTGATGTTGACGGGTTGTTGAGTGATTGTGTCTGATGGTGACGGACTGGTGACAGATGGTGGCTGATGGTGACTGATGGTGAGTGATGGTGAGTGATTGTGGCTGATGGTGATGGATTGGTGACTGATGATGACTGATGGTGACTGATGGTGAGTGATGATGACTGATGGTGACGGATGGTGGCTGATGATGACTGATCGTCACGGATGGTGGCTGATGATGACTGGTGGTGATGGATGGTGACAGATGGTGACTGATAGTGAAGGATGGTGAGTGATTGTGGCAGATGATGACTGATGTTGACGGGTTGTTGAGTGATTGTGGCTGATGGTGACGGACTGGTGACAGATGATGACTGATGGTGACGTATGGTGACAGATTGTGATTGATTGTGGCTGATGGTGACAGATAGTGAGTGATTGTGGCTGATGGTGATGGATTGGTGACTGATTGTGGCTGATGGTGGTTGATGGTGACTGATGTTAATGGATTGGTGAGTGATCCTGGCTGATGGTTACTGATGGTGACTGATGGTTATTGATGATGACTGATGGTGACTGATGGTGGCTGATGGTGACAGGTGGTGATGGATGGTGACTGATGGTGACTGATGGTGATGGATTGGTGACGGACGGTGAGTGATTGTGGCTGATGGTGACCGACTGGTGACTGATGATGACTGATGGTGACGGATAGTGGCTGATGGTGACTGATGGTGGCTGATGGTAATGAATGGTGACTGATGGTAATGGATGGTGAGTGATTGTGGCTGATGGTAACAGATGGTGGCTGATGGTGACTGATGTTGACGGGTTGGTGAGTGATTGTGGCTGATGGTGACGGATGGTGAGTGATTGTGGCTGATGGTGACGGATTGGTGACTAATGATGACTGATGGTGATGGATGGTGAGTGATTGTGGCTGATGGTGACTGATGATGACTGATGGTGACTGATGGTGAGTGATTGTGGCGGATGGTGAGGGATTTTGGCTGATGGTGACTGATGATGACTGATGGTGACTGATGATGACGGATTGGTGAGTGATTGTTGCTGATGATGACTGATGTTGACGGTTTGTTGAGTGATTGTGGCTGATGGTGACTGACAGTGACGGATGGTGGCTGATGAGGACTGATGGTGACGGATGGTGAGTGATTGTGGCTGATGGTGATGGATGGTGAGTGATTGTGGCTGATAGTGACGGATTGGTGACTGATGATGACTGATGGTGATGGATGGTGAGTGATTGTGGCTGATGGTGACTGATGGTGAGCGATTGTGGCTGATGGTGACGGATGGTGAGTGATTGTGGCTGATGGTGGCTAATGGTGATGGACTGGTGACTGATGACGACTGATGGTGACGGATGGTGACTGATGATGACTGATGGTGACAGATTATGACGGATTGGTGACTGATGGTGACTGATGGTGATGGATTGGTGACGGATGGTGAGTGATTGTGGCTGATCGTGGCTGATGGTGACCGACTGGTGACTGATGATGACTGATGGTGACGGATAGTGGCTGATGATGACTGATGGTGGCTGATGGTGACAGGCGGTGATGGATGGTGACTGATGGTGACTGATAGTGAAGGATGGTGAGTGATTGTGGCAGATGATGACTGATGTTGACGGGTTGTTGAGTGATTGTGGCTGACGGTGACGGACTGGTGACAGATGATGACTGATGGTGACGTATGGTGACAGATTGTGATTGATTGTGGCTGATGGTGACAGATAGTGAGTGATTGTGGCTGATGGTGATGGATTGGTGACTGATTGTGGCTGATGGTGGTTGATGGTGACTGATGTTAATGGATTGGTGAGTGATCCTGGCTGATGGTTACTGATGGTGACTGATGGTTTTTGATGATGACTGATGGTGACTGATGGTGGCTGATGGTGACAGGTGGTGATGGATGGTGACTGATGGTGATGGATTGGTGACGGACGGTGAGTGATTGTGGCTGATGGTGACCGACTGGTGACTGATGATGACTGATGGTGACGGATAGTGGCTGATGGTGACTGATGGTGGCTGATGGTGACAGGCGGTGATGGATGGTGACTGATGGTGATGCATGGTGAGTGATTGTGGCTGATGGTAACAGATGGTGATTGATGTTGACGGGTTGGTGAGTGATTCTGGCTGATGGTGACTGATGATGACTGATGGTGACGGATAGTGGCTGATGGTGACTGATGGTGGCTGATGGTAATGAATGGTGACTGATGGTAATGGATGGTGAGTGATTGTGGCTGATGGTAACAGATGGTGGCTGATGGTGACTGATGGTGACTGATGTTGACGGGTTGGTGAGTGATTGTGGCTGATGGTGACGGATGGTGAGTGATTGTGGCTGATGGTGACGGATTGGTGACTAATGATGACTGATGGTGATGGATGGTGAGTGATTGTGGCTGATGGTGACTGATGATGACTGATGGTGACTGATGGTGAGTGATTGTGGCGGATGGTGAGGGATTTTGGCTGATGGTGACTGATGATGACTGATGGTGACTGATGTTGACGGATTGGTGAGTGATTGTTGCTGATGATGACTGATGTTGACGGTTTGTTGAGTGATTGTGGCTGATGGTGACTGACAGTGACGGATGGTGGCTGATGATGACTGATGGTGACGGATGGTGAGTGATTGTGGCTGATGGTGATGGATGGTGAGTGATTGTGGCTGATAGTGACGGATTGGTGACTGATGATGACTGATGGTGATGGATGGTGAGTGATTGTGGCTGATGGTGACTGATGGTGAGCGATTGTGGCTGATGGTGACGGATGGTGAGTGATTGTGGCTGATGGTGGCTAATGGTGATGGACTGGTGACTGATGACGACTGATGGTGACGGATGGTGACTGATGATGACTGATGGTGACAGATTATGACGGATTGGTGACTGATGGTGACTGATGGTGATGGATTGGTGACGGATGGTGAGTGATTGTGGCTGATCGTGGCTGATGGTGACCGACTGGTGACTGATGGTGACGGATAGTGGCTGATGATGACTGATGGTGGCTGATGGTGACAGGCGGTGATGGATGGTGACTGATGGTGACTGATAGTGAAGGATGGTGAGTGATTGTGGCAGATGATGACTGATGTTGACGGGTTGTTGAGTGATTGTGGCTGATGGTGACGGACTGGTGACAGATGATGACTGATGGTGACGTATGGTGACAGATTGTGATTGATTGTGGCTGATGGTGACAGATAGTGAGTGATTGTGGCTGATGGTGATGGATTGGTGACTGATTGTGGCTGATGGTGGTTGATGGTGACTGATGTTAATGGATTGGTGAGTGATCCTGGCTGATGGTTACTGATGGTGACTGATGGTTTTTGATGATGACTGATGGTGACTGATGGTGGCTGATGGTGACAGGTGGTGATGGATGGTGACTGATGGTGATGGATTGGTGACGGACGGTGAGTGATTGTGGCTGATGGTGACCGACTGGTGACTGATGATGACTGATGGTGACGGATAGTGGCTGATGGTGACTGATGGTGGCTGATGGTGACAGGCGGTGATGGATGGTGACTGATGGTGATGCATGGTGAGTGATTGTGGCTGATGGTAACAGATGGTGATTGATGTTGACGGGTTGGTGAGTGATTGTGGCTGATGGTGACTGATGATGACTGATGGTGACGGATAGTGGCTGATGGTGACTGATGGTGGCTGATGGTAATGAATGGTGACTGATGGTAATGGATGGTGAGTGATTGTGGCTGATGGTAACAGATGGTGGCTGATGGTGACTGATGGTGACTGATGTTGACGGGTTGGTGAGTGATTGTGGCTGATGGTGACGGATGGTTATTGATGATGACTGATGGTGAGTGATGGTGGCTGATGGTGACAGGTGGTGATGGATGGTGACTGATGGTGGCTGATGGTTACTGATGGTGACTGATGGTTTTTGATGGTGACAGATAGTGAGTGATTGTGGCTGATGGTGATGGATTGGTGACTGATTGTGGCTGATGGTGGTTGATGGTGACTGATGTTAATGGATTGGTGAGTGATCCTGGCTGATGGTTACTGATGGTGACTGATGGTTATTGATGATGACTGATGGTGACTGATGGTGGCTGATGGTGACAGGTGGTGATGGATGGTGACTGATGGTGACTGATGGTGATGGATTGGTGACGGACGGTGAGTGATTGTGGCTGATGGTGACCGACTGGTGACTGATGATGACTGATGGTGACGGATAGTGGCTGATGGTGACTGATGGTGGCTGATGGTAATGAATGGTGACTGATGGTAATGGATGGTGAGTGATTGTGGCTGATGGTAACAGATGGTGGCTGATGGTGACTGATGTTGACGGGTTGGTGAGTGATTGTGGCTGATGGTGACGGATGGTGAGTGATTGTGGCTGATGGTGACGGATTGGTGACTAATGATGACTGATGGTGATGGATGGTGAGTGATTGTGGCTGATGGTGACTGATGATGACTGATGGTGACTGATGGTGAGTGATTGTGGCGGATGGTGAGGGATTTTGGCTGATGGTGACTGATGATGACTGATGGTGACTGATGATGACGGATTGGTGAGTGATTGTTGCTGATGATGACTGATGTTGACGGTTTGTTGAGTGATTGTGGCTGATGGTGACTGACAGTGACGGATGGTGGCTGATGAGGACTGATGGTGACGGATGGTGAGTGATTGTGGCTGATGGTGATGGATGGTGAGTGATTGTGGCTGATAGTGACGGATTGGTGACTGATGATGACTGATGGTGATGGATGGTGAGTGATTGTGGCTGATGGTGACTGATGGTGAGCGATTGTGGCTGATGGTGACGGATGGTGAGTGATTGTGGCTGATGGTGGCTAATGGTGATGGACTGGTGACTGATGACGACTGATGGTGACGGATGGTGACTGATGATGACTGATGGTGACAGATTATGACGGATTGGTGACTGATGGTGACTGATGGTGATGGATTGGTGACGGATGGTGAGTGATTGTGGCTGATCGTGGCTGATGGTGACCGACTGGTGACTGATGATGACTGATGGTGACGGATAGTGGCTGATGATGACTGATGGTGGCTGATGGTGACAGGCGGTGATGGATGGTGACTGATGGTGACTGATAGTGAAGGATGGTGAGTGATTGTGGCAGATGATGACTGATGTTGACGGGTTGTTGAGTGATTGTGGCTGACGGTGACGGACTGGTGACAGATGATGACTGATGGTGACGTATGGTGACAGATTGTGATTGATTGTGGCTGATGGTGACAGATAGTGAGTGATTGTGGCTGATGGTGATGGATTGGTGACTGATTGTGGCTGATGGTGGTTGATGGTGACTGATGTTAATGGATTGGTGAGTGATCCTGGCTGATGGTTACTGATGGTGACTGATGGTTTTTGATGATGACTGATGGTGACTGATGGTGGCTGATGGTGACAGGTGGTGATGGATGGTGACTGATGGTGATGGATTGGTGACGGACGGTGAGTGATTGTGGCTGATGGTGACCGACTGGTGACTGATGATGACTGATGGTGACGGATAGTGGCTGATGGTGACTGATGGTGGCTGATGGTGACAGGCGGTGATGGATGGTGACTGATGGTGATGCATGGTGAGTGATTGTGGCTGATGGTAACAGATGGTGATTGATGTTGACGGGTTGGTGAGTGATTCTGGCTGATGGTGACTGATGATGACTGATGGTGACGGATAGTGGCTGATGGTGACTGATGGTGGCTGATGGTAATGAATGGTGACTGATGGTAATGGATGGTGAGTGATTGTGGCTGATGGTAACAGATGGTGGCTGATGGTGACTGATGGTGACTGATGTTGACGGGTTGGTGAGTGATTGTGGCTGATGGTGACGGATGGTGAGTGATTGTGGCTGATGGTGACGGATTGGTGACTAATGATGACTGATGGTGATGGATGGTGAGTGATTGTGGCTGATGGTGACTGATGATGACTGATGGTGACTGATGGTGAGTGATTGTGGCGGATGGTGAGGGATTTTGGCTGATGGTGACTGATGATGACTGATGGTGACTGATGTTGACGGATTGGTGAGTGATTGTTGCTGATGATGACTGATGTTGACGGTTTGTTGAGTGATTGTGGCTGATGGTGACTGACAGTGACGGATGGTGGCTGATGATGACTGATGGTGACGGATGGTGAGTGATTGTGGCTGATGGTGATGGATGGTGAGTGATTGTGGCTGATAGTGACGGATTGGTGACTGATGATGACTGATGGTGATGGATGGTGAGTGATTGTGGCTGATGGTGACTGATGGTGAGCGATTGTGGCTGATGGTGACGGATGGTGAGTGATTGTGGCTGATGGTGGCTAATGGTGATGGACTGGTGACTGATGACGACTGATGGTGACGGATGGTGACTGATGATGACTGATGGTGACAGATTATGACGGATTGGTGACTGATGGTGACTGATGGTGATGGATTGGTGACGGATGGTGAGTGATTGTGGCTGATCGTGGCTGATGGTGACCGACTGGTGACTGATGATGACTGATGGTGACGGATAGTGGCTGATGATGACTGATGGTGGCTGATGGTGACAGGCGGTGATGGATGGTGACTGATGGTGACTGATAGTGAAGGATGGTGAGTGATTGTGGCAGATGATGACTGATGTTGACGGGTTGTTGAGTGATTGTGGCTGATGGTGACGGACTGGTGACAGATGATGACTGATGGTGACGTATGGTGACAGATTGTGATTGATTGTGGCTGATGGTGACAGATAGTGAGTGATTGTGGCTGATGGTGATGGATTGGTGACTGATTGTGGCTGATGGTGGTTGATGGTGACTGATGTTAATGGATTGGTGAGTGATCCTGGCTGATGGTTACTGATGGTGACTGATGGTTTTTGATGATGACTGATGGTGACTGATGGTGGCTGATGGTGACAGGTGGTGATGGATGGTGACTGATGGTGATGGATTGGTGACGGACGGTGAGTGATTGTGGCTGATGGTGACCGACTGGTGACTGATGATGACTGATGGTGACGGATAGTGGCTGATGGTGACTGATGGTGGCTGATGGTGACAGGCGGTGATGGATGGTGACTGATGGTGATGCATGGTGAGTGATTGTGGCTGATGGTAACAGATGGTGATTGATGTTGACGGGTTGGTGAGTGATTGTGGCTGATGGTGACTGATGATGACTGATGGTGACGGATAGTGGCTGATGGTGACTGATGGTGGCTGATGGTAATGAATGGTGACTGATGGTAATGGATGGTGAGTGATTGTGGCTGATGGTAACAGATGGTGGCTGATGGTGACTGATGGTGACTGATGTTGATGGGTTGGTGAGTGATTGTTGCTGATGATGACTGATGTTGACGGGTTGTTGAGTGATTGTGTCTGATGGTGACGGATTGGTGACTAATGATGACTGATGGTGATGGATGGTGAGTGATTGTGGCTGATGGTGACTGATGATGACTGATGGTGACTGATGGTGAGTGATTGTGGCGGATGGTGAGGGATTTTGGCTGATGGTGACTGATGATGACTGATGGTGACTGATGTTGACGGATTGGTGAGTGATTGTTGCTGATGATGACTGATGTTGACGGTTTGTTGAGTGATTGTGGCTGATGGTGACTGACAGTGACGGATGGTGGCTGATGATGACTGATGGTGACGGATGGTGAGTGATTGTGGCTGATGGTGATGGATGGTGAGTGATTGTGGCTGATAGTGACGGATTGGTGACTGATGATGACTGATGGTGATGGATGGTGAGTGATTGTGGCTGATGGTGACTGATGGTGAGCGATTGTGGCTGATGGTGACGGATGGTGAGTGATTGTGGCTGATGGTGGCTAATGGTGATGGACTGGTGACTGATGACGACTGATGGTGACGGATGGTGACTGATGATGACTGATGGTGACAGATTATGACGGATTGGTGACTGATGGTGACTGATGGTGATGGATTGGTGACGGATGGTGAGTGATTGTGGCTGATCGTGGCTGATGGTGACCGACTGGTGACTGATGATGACTGATGGTGACGGATAGTGGCTGATGATGACTGATGGTGGCTGATGGTGACAGGCGGTGATGGATGGTGACTGATGGTGACTGATAGTGAAGGATGGTGAGTGATTGTGGCAGATGATGACTGATGTTGACGGGTTGTTGAGTGATTGTGGCTGATGGTGACGGACTGGTGACAGATGATGACTGATGGTGACGTATGGTGACAGATTGTGATTGATTGTGGCTGATGGTGACAGATAGTGAGTGATTGTGGCTGATGGTGATGGATTGGTGACTGATTGTGGCTGATGGTGGTTGATGGTGACTGATGTTAATGGATTGGTGAGTGATCCTGGCTGATGGTTACTGATGGTGACTGATGGTTATTGATGATGACTGATGGTGACTGATGGTGGCTGATGGTGACAGGTGGTGATGGATGGTGACTGATGGTGACTGATGGTGATGGATTGGTGACGGACGGTGAGTGATTGTGGCTGATCGTGGCTGATGGTGACTGATGATGACTGATGGTGACGGATAGTGGCTGATGGTGACTGATGGTGGCTGATGGTGACAGGCGGTGATGGATGGTGACTGATGGTGATGCATGGTGAGTGATTGTGGCTGATGGTAACAGATGGTGATTGATGTTGACGGGTTGGTGAGTGATTGTGGCTGATGGTGACGGATGGTGAGTGATTGTGGCTGATGGTGGCTGATGGTGTCGGACTGGTGACTGATGGTGACGGATGGTGACTGATGTTGAGTGATGGTGACTGATGATGACAGATTGGTGACTGATGATGACTGATGGTGACTGATGGTGACTGATGTTGACGGGTTGGTGAGTGATTGTTGCTGATGATGACTGATGTTGACGGGTTGTTGAGTGATTGTGTCTGATGGTGACGGACTGGTGACAGATGATGACTGATGGTGACGTATGGTGACAGATGGGGGCTGATAGTGACTGATGGTGAGTGATGGTGAGTGATTGTGGCTGATGGTGACGGATGGTGAGTGATTGTGGCTGATGGTGATGGATTGGTGACTGATGATGACTGATGGTGACTGACGGTGACTGATGTTGACGGGTTGGTGAGTGATTGTTGCTGATGATGACTGATGTTGACGGGTTGTTGAGTGATTGTGTCTGATGGTGACGGACTGGTGACAGATGATGACTGATGGTGACGTATGGTGACAGATGGGGGCTGATGGTGAGTGATGGTGAGTGATTGTGGCTGATGGTGACGGATGGTGAGTGATTGTGGCTGATGGTGATGGATTGGTGACTGATGATGACTGATGGTGACTGATGGTGAGTGTTGATGACTGATGGTGACGGATGGTGGCTGATGATGACTGATCGTCACGGATGGTGGCTGATGATGACTGGTGGTGATGGATGGTGACAGATGGTGACTGATAGTGAAGGATGGTGAGTGATTGTGGCAGATGGTGGCTGATAGTGACGGATTGGTGACTGATGATGACTGATGGTGATGGATTGGTGAGTGATGGTGACGGATGGTGGCTGATGATGACTGATGGTGACTGATGATGACTGATGGTGAGTGATTGTGGCGGATGGTGAGGGATTTTGGCTGATGGTGACTGATGGTGACTGATGGTGACTGATGTTGACGGGTTGGTGAGTGATTGTTGCTGATGATGACTGATGTTGACGGTTTGTTGAGTGATTGTGTCTGATGGTGACGGACTGGTGACAGATGATGACTGATGGTGACGTATGGTGACAGATGGGGGCTGATGGTGACGGATGGTGAGTGATTGTGGCTGATGGTGACAGATGGTGAGTGATTGTGGCTGATAGTGACGGATTGGTGACTGATGATGACTGATGGTGATGGATGGTGAGTGATTGTGGCTGATGGTGACTGATGGTGAGCGATTGTGGCTGATGGTGAGTGATTGTGGCTTATGGTGGCTAATGGTGATGGACTGGTGACTGATGACGACTGATGGTGACGGATGGTGACTGATGATGACTGATGGTGACAGATTATGATGGATTGGTGACTGATGATGACTGATGGTGACGGATGGTGAGTGATTGTGGCTGATGGTGACAGATGGTGAGTGATTGTGGCTGATAGTGACGGATTGGTGACTGATGATGACTGATGGTGATGGATGGTGAGTGATTGTGGCTGATGGTGACTGATGGTGAGCGATTGTGGCTGATGGTGATTTATTGTGGCTGATGGTGGCTAATGGTGATGGACTGGTGACTGATGACGACTGATGGTGACGGATGGTGACTGATGATGACTGATGGTGACAGATTATGACGGATTAATGACTGATGATGACTGATGTTGACGAATGGTGGCTGATTCTGACTGATGGTGACTGATGGTGACTGATGTTGACGGGTAGGTGAGTGATTGTTGCTGATGATGACTGATGTTGACGGGTTGTTGAGTGATTGTGGCTGATGGTGACGGACTGGTGACAGATGATGACTGATGGTGATGTATGGTGACAGATTGTGATTGATTGTGGCTGATAGTGACAGATGGTGAGTGATTGTGGCTGATGGTGATGGATTGGTGACTGATTGTGGCTGATGGTGGTTGATGGTGACTGATGTTGATGGATTGGTGAGTGATCGTGGCTGATGGTTACTGATGGTGACTGATGGTTATTGATGATGACTGATGGTGACTGATGGTGGCTGATGGTGACAGGTGGTGATGGATGGTGACTGATGGTGACTGATGGTGATGGATTGGTGACGGACGGTGAGTGATTGTGGCTGATCGTGGCTGATGGTGACTGATGATGACTGATGGTGACGGATAGTGGCTGATGGTGACTGATGGTGGCTGATGGTGACAGGCGGTGATGGATGGTGACTGATGGTGATGGATGGTGAGTGATTGTGGCTGATGGTAACAGATGGTGACTGATGTTGACGGGTTGGTGACTGATTGTGGCTGATGGTGACGGATGGTGAGTGATTGTGGCTGATGGTGGCTGATGGTGTCGGACTGGTGACTGATGGTGACGGATGGTGACTGATGTTGAGTGATGGTGACTGATGATGACAGATTGGTGACTGATGATGACTGATGGTGACTGATGGTGACTGATGTTGACGGGTTGGTGAGTGATTGTTGCTGATGATGACTGATGTTGACGGGTTGTTGAGTGATTGTGGCTGATGGTGACTGACAGTGACGGATGGTGGCTGATGATGACTGATGGTGACGGATGGTGAGTGATTGTGGCTGATGGTGACAGATGGTGAGTGATTGTGGCTGATAGTGACGGATTGGTGACTGATGATGACTGATGGTGACTGATGGTGAGTGATGATGACTGATGGTGACGGATGGTGGCTGATGATGACTGATCGTCATGGATGGTGGCTGATGATGACTGGTGGTGATGGATGGTGACAGATGGTGACTGATAGTGAAGGATGGTGAGTGATTGTGGCAGATGGTGGCTGATAGTGACGGATTGGTGACTGATGATGACTGATGGTGATGGATTGGTGAGTGATGGTGACGGATGGTGGCTGAGGGTGACTGATGGCGATGGATGGTGGCTGATTGTAACTGATGGTGGCTGATTTTGACTGATGGTGACCAATGATGACTTATTGTGACTGACGGTGGCTGATGATGACAGTTGGTGATGGATGGTGACTGATGGTGAGTGATTGTGGCTGATGATGACTGATGGTGAGGGATGGTGAGTGATTGTGGCTGATGGTGACAGACTGGTGACTGATGATGACTGATGGTGACGTATGGTGACAGATGGTGGCTGATGGTGAGGGATGGTGAGTGATTGTGGCTGATGGTGACAGACTGGTGACTGATGATGACTGTTGGTGACGTATGGTGACAGATGGTGGCTGATGGTGACGGATGGTGAGTGATTGTGACTCATGATGACTGATGGTGACGGATTGGTGACTGATGATGACTGATGGTGATGGATTGGTGAGTGATGGTGACGGATGGTGATGGATGGTGACAGATGGTGATGGATGGTGACAGATGGTGACTGATAGTGAAGGATGGTGAGTGATTGTGGCAGATGGTGGCTGATAGTGACGGATTGGTGACTGATGATGACTGATGGTGATGGATTGGTGAGTGATGGTGACGGATGGTGGCTGAGGGTGACTGATGGCGATGGATGGTGGCTGATTGTAACTGATGGTGGCTGATCTTGACTGATGGTGACCAAAGATGACTTATTGTGACTGACGGTGGCTGATGATGACAGTTGGTGATGGATGGTGACTGATGGTGAGTGATTGTGGCTTATTGTGGCTGATGGTAACAGATGTTGACGGGTTGGTGAGTGATTGTGGCTGATGATGACTGATGGTGGCTGATGGTGACTGATGTTGATGGGTTGGTGAGTGATTGTGGCTGATGATAACTGATGTTGACGGGTTGGTGAGTGATTGTGGCTGATGATAACTGATGTTGACGGGTTGGTGAGTGATTGTGGCTGATGGTGACAGACTGGTGACTGATGATGACTGATGGTGACGTATGGTGACAGATGGTGGCTGATGGTTACGGATGGTGAGTGATTGTGGCTGATGGTAACGGATTGGTGACTGCTGATGACTGATGGTGATGGATGGTGAGTCATTGTGGCTGATGGTGGCTGATGGGGACTGATGTTGTTGGATTCATGACTGATTGTGGCTGATGGTGACAGATGGTGACGGATGGTGGCTGATGATGACTGATGGTGACGGATGGTGATTGATGTTGACTGATGGTGACTGATGGTGAGTAATTGTGGCTGATGGTGGCTGATGGTTACCGACTGGTGACTGATAGTGACAGATGGTGATGGATGGTGACGGTGAGTGGCTGATGGTGACTGATAGTGGCTGATGGTGACAGGTGGTGATGGATGGTGACTGATGGTGACTGAAGAACATCTCTAGGATTAAAGGACTGATTTTGCAACACAACCTAGAAAAACTCATCCATGCGTTTTTCTGTAGTCGGATTGATTACTGCAACAGCATCTTCACAGGTCTGCCTAAAAAGTCAATCAGACAGCTGCAGCTGATCCAGAATGCTGCCGCTCGCGTCCTCACTAGAACCAGGAAAGTAGAGCACATCACCCCAGTTCTAAAGTCCTTACACTGGCTCCCTGTAGCTCAGAGAATAGACTTCAAAATACCCCTACTAGTTTATAAATCATTACATGGCTTAGCACCAAAATATGTTGAAGACCTGTTGTCACGGTACCAACCACCAAGATCACTCAGGTCCTCCAACTCTAGCCTACTAAACATCCCTAGACTCAGAACTAAACATGGAGAAGCAGCTTTCAGTTTTTATGCTCCCCTTATCTGGAACAGACTTCCTGACGAGTGTAGAGGTGCTGAAACTCTGAACTGCTTTAAATCGAGACTAAAAACCCATCTGTTTAGAATTGCCTTCGAGTAAATGCTTGATGTCATATGTATGAAATGTGTTCATGCTCTCTTGCTTTTTGTTGATCTTTCTCTTGCTTTATTGTGTATCATGTGTAATGTGTGTTTCTTTTATGTGTTTTTTTAAAAATCACCAAATCATGTAAAACACCTTGAATTACCCTGTTGTTGAAAGTGTGCTATACAAATAAAATTGCCTTGCCTTGCCTTGCCTTGATGGTGGCTGATGGTGACTGATGGTAATGGATGGTGAGTGATTGTGGCTGATGGTAACAGATGGTGGCTGATGGTGACTGATGGTGACTGATGTTGACGGGTTGGTGAGTGATTGTGGCTGATGATGACTGATGGTGAGGGACGGTGAGTGATTGTGGCTGATAGTGACTGATGTTGAGGGGTTGGTGAGTGATTGTGGCTGATGGTGACTGATGATGACTGATGGTGACTGATGATGACTGATGGTGAGTGATTGTGGCGGATGGTGAGGGATTTTGGCTGATGGTGACTGATGGTGACTGATGATGACGGATTGGTGAGTGATTGTTGCTGATGATGACTGATCTTGACTGTTTGTTGAGTGATTGTGGCTGATGGTGACTGATGGTGAGTGATTGTGGCTGATGGTGACGGATGGTGAGTGATTGTGGCTGATGGTGATGGATTGGTGACTGATGGTGACTGACTGGTGACAGATGATGACTGATGGTGACGTATGGTGACAGATGGTGGCTGATGGTGACTGATGGTGAGTGATTGTGGCTGATGGTGACGGATGGTGAGTGATTGTGGCTGATGGTGATGGATGGTGAGTGATTGTGGCTGATGGTGACAGACTGGTGACTGATGATGACTGATGGTGAGTGATGGTGACAGATGGTGACTGATGGTGACGGATGGTGAGTGATGGTGGCTGATTGTGACTGATGGTGGCTGATTGTGGCTGATTGTGGCTGATGGTGATGGATGGTGGCTGATGTTTACTTTGTCCTGTCTGTGTCCTGCCTAGAGGACAGAAGCTGCTCTGATCTTTCAGCATTAAGATGTGCAGATGGTAAAAGTTCATGTTTAACGTCTGAAAGTTGCAGAACGGTGGAGAGTTGTGTTCCCTCTGAGTTCCAGCCAGTTGATTAACAACAATGGCCCATGATTTGCCAGCACTCAGCAATGATGTTACATCCAGGAACACCCAGTATTATGAGGCTTAACCAGCATGAATGAAGCTGAGCTTATCAGTTTTATCCAAAAATCATTATTCCAAACCGGCTGAGGGTCACAAGCTGTGGAACCTGCTCCCTCTTCATCCCTTTACAGCTTAGGCTAATCAGGGTATTTTTAGTGATTCTGCAGGATAAGTGGCAGATTAACCGAGTCAGTGATCTCTACTGTTGCACGTTTGTAGACCAAGCTCTTGTCCACGCTCTGACAGGAGCTGCATGAACTGGTCAAACACTTCTCCATGATCCTGGTGACCCCTGTGTGTCCAGCAGCCTCCATCCATCCCTAAATAGCTTCCAGTCTGTTTTCATTGTGCTGGAAGGACTTCCTCCTCTTCCAGAAGGCAGAAGAAGCTCCTTCAGGCAGAGATGTTGATCAGAACTTCTCCATAGCTACAGCTCTGTGTGACATACCCGGTCTGCAGGGGGCTGGACCTTCAAACAGTGTTCCAAGGGAGGAGAACTGGAGAACAAACAGCAGATCAGGTGTTTTCTGTTTCATCGGTTGCAGCTGAAACAATTTTAAGCTTTGTGTTAAATGTATCTGGAGACTGAGTTTAATGCAGACTGACCGTAGAGCAGTCAGCAGGGGGCATCCTGCATACAAGCAGACATAACGAGAGTAGAAAACAATAAAACCACTTGTAAAAAGTGTTTATGTTTAAAAAAATTTAAATAATACTTTGCACATATTTGAGGGTAAAACATGCTTAAATCCCTTTGGAGTTATTTGGATATTGCTAGTCTCCCAGCTGTACCTGAATGCAGCATGGGCAGCTGTTGGGAAAATCCCTTCTCATCAACGGGGATTCCTTCGACTTGTGTAGCCATGTTGGACGTCAGCTGGTTTTTCTCTAGTATCAGTGATGTTTCCATTCAGCTTTATATTGTATCAGGTGAGTCATTCAGTTCAGTGCAGAGCGTGTTATGAACCTTATTGCTGTTTAAACATGCATTCGCTGACAAAGTTCTGGTTCGGTCCATCTTTCTTTTTCTACTGAAGCTTCATTAGAAACCATTACTGTTCCCAAAAAACAGAATTTAGTGATAGCTGGGAGTCCTTTCTGTTTTGTTTTCGTGTCACTTTTTAAAGTTGCACTGAGGAAACGTTGCACTGCACTCTGAGTTCTGCACATAAACATTCTGTATATGTTCATGTAGAAAACAGCTGGATTACACAAGCGTACCGAACCGACAGGGTCGTACTAAAAAATATGAACACAAATACATGTAGCGTTACACCCCTTGATTGGTGGAGGAGGATCCCTGATGATGTTTTCTGTTACCTTCACCATTCTTTGCAGGAACAACCAGTCAGATGAGTTGCTGGTCCCAGCCTGTAGAGCAGATGGTTTGAAGGATCTCAGTGGTGTTTGTAAAATGTGGTCATGATGGAGAGAGGGGGGACATCTGCTCACTTTGGTCTCCTCAGGAAATGTGGAGCATGGGCAGGACGATTTGTCCAAAGTCAACATTAGTCTTGCTTGTCTTGTTGATGTTAAAGGACGGATTATTGTCCCTCTCTATTTGCTGTCTCATCATCTCTGCTTATCAGTCCTGGACCGTCGCATGGTCTGCAAGCTTCATGTTGTTAGTTCTGCGGGTGAAGAGCAGGGGACTGAGCACACAGCCCAGTGGAGCTCCAGCCCTCAGTGGTTCAGTGATGGAGGTGTTCTGTCTGTTATATTTTCTGTCCTTCTTCCACAGAAACATGGTTCCCTCCAACCTGATCGAAGCCACGTTCCAACAGGTAAACCTCCTCACAAGTTTACAGTTCCCATCAGTTCTGCTGTTTTCCTTCCTCTGACAACCTGTATTTGGTTCCTCAGTACAAAACGGACCTGATCCCCATCCTCAGAGTCCCAACCAGAACCATCCAGCCCAACTTTGTCTACGTGATCCCCGACGACAGCGACCCTAAAGGACGGACGGTCTATCTGGAGCTGACCCCGCCCCCAGACGTCATCCACAAGACGAGCCCCGGCAGCAGCCAGCAGATGAACGTCCTCGGGATCGTCATCTTCTCCGCCACCATGGGTGAGGAGGACGAGGGACAAAGTCCGGTTGTCCAACTCAGAAACATCCTTAAGCTTCGTCCCTCAGTCCGAAACAGTTGATTTCATATCTGGTCTGCTGGTGTCCTGCTGCCACATTGCAGCTCCATTCCTCCTGATCTTCAGATCAAACACAAAAAATAGCTAAGGGAAGTGTTTTTGTTCTGTCTTTGATCTGATCAGATGTCACAGTCAAGGTCAAGTTTATTTATATAGCACGTTTCCAACAGTAGCAACTGCCCAAAGTGCTTCATAAGATAACACAACGGAAAGATAACATTTATAAAGAAGAATAAAAATTGAGGAAAAACAGACATTCAAAGTAATAAAAACAAACTCATTACACTACAAAAGTGACCAAGGACTATGTTTGATTAAAAGCCAAATTAAAAAAATATGTTCTCAATAAAGTTTTAAAAGAAACCAAAGACTCAGCAGACCTAATATTAACGGGGAGACTGTTCCATAGTTTGGGGGCTACCACAGAAAAAGCTCTGTTTCCGCGGGACCCACATTTAGTTCGCGGCACAGGTAGCTCTGACAGGTAGGGGGGACTAAGCCATTTAAACATTTAAAAGCAAACATCAAAACTTTAAAATGAATCCTGAAAGAAACAGGAAGCCAGTGAAGTGATTTTAAAATGGGGGTGATGTGTTCGGTCCGTTTTGTGGCAGTCACCAGACGAGCAGCTGCATTTTGGACCAGCTGAAGGCGACCCAGCAGAGATAAGTCCAGTCCTGTGTAAAGGGAATTACAATAGTCCAGTCTACAGGAAACAAACAGGTGAATAATATGTTCGAAGGTGTTGGCAGGAAGGTATGGTTTTACCTTGGCCAAGACCCTGAGATGATAAAAAGATTATTGGACAACAGCACTGATCTGCCGGGAAAATTTTAAAGGGCCATCTATCTAAACCATGAGACTTTTTACGGTGTTCTCGTTAAAGGCGGACAAGGTGCCTAGGGAGGTGCTGGGGACAGTATTAAGTGTGGTATAACCAAAAAGAACAATCTCAGTTTTGTCTTCATTGAGTTTTAGGAAATTGAGAGCCCTCCAACCTTTAACATCCTCGAGACAATTCAGGAGGGACTTGATCGAGTCCGCTCCTGCCTTTAAGAGTAGGTAGATTTGAAGGTCATCGGCGAAGCAATGAAATGAAATGTCGTACTTACAAAAAATAGACCCCAATGGTAGAAGGTATAAAGCAAACAAAACTGGACCTAAGATAGAACCCTTGGGCACCCCACATTTAAGTGGGGCGCTTTCTGAATTAAAAGGACCCAGAGCTATAGAAAAAGACCTGTCAAGCAGATATGAATGAAACCATTTAAGGATCGTGCCCTTCAGGCCGACACACCAATTTAACTGGGATAAAATAATATCATGGTTGACAGTATCGAAAGCTGCTGTCAAGTCCGACAGCAGAAGGGATGCCTTTAACCGAATCTCCAAACCTTGTGCCTCTAGAAGTGCAGCACCTTCACAAAATCTAACTTTTTAACAGTTACAGTATGTCCATTTAAATTGGAACAGCTTTTCAATTGTTTTCTGATTAATGGTTAAATGTTGAAGCTGAAGTTGCTCTGATTGATTGAACTTCATGTCCAGACCAGAAGAAGCAGAAATGTTTAATGGTGTGTTCACATTGCCCCAAACGTCAGCGTCAGTTGCGGCAAGATTACATGTAAAGTCTACGGTTGAGTCCGTCAGAGTCTCTGCGGTGCGTTGTGTGCGTTGGCTCCGTCAACTTTTCAAGCGTTACCTGCGTTTCAAGCGGCAACGTAGCAAACGCAAGCAACATGTTGACGGACTTGACGCACTTGAAGCAGTGCGCCAACCAATCAGAGCGTCTCACTGTAGCGATGTCACCACATGTATCTTCTTCGCGCTCTTTTTTGCTCAACGTACATGCGTCAAAGTAGATGCGTTGGGAGCATTGCCTGACGCAGACAAAGTGTGCGGTGTGAACGCACCATAAGAATCGGACCCATTCCCAGGAAAAGATGCTTGTTTAGCTTGTACAGGGCCAAACTTCAATAGGATTCAAGTAGATAAGTCCAGACGAACTTTCTGTTGCTGTTCAGGTCTGCTGCTGGGCAGGATGGGAGAACGTGGAACTCCGCTGATCAACGTCTGTCAGTGCATCAACGAGTGTGTGATGAAGATCATCAACGCTGCTGTGTGGTGAGTTAAAGTGGTCTGGATCCGAGGTTCTCCAGGCTTTTTGAAAGTCTTTCACTCGCTGTAAATCCTGAACCCGACTATTTGTCAGAGGAATCTGATCCACGAATCCTTCAGGCAGATAAAGGCTCCTAAACTCAGGCGCTGAAACCAGATCTTTGACCCCGTTGTCACTGGTGTAGGTACCAGATCTGCATGCGCCTAATTATGACGTCGTATTACATGATTGGCTGGACGTCAACACGTTGACGTGGTGTGCATTTTTTAAAATAACTTTATTGGACAAATAGCAAGTATACAAAACACAAACAAATGAAGTACGCAGAAGAATTCAAGATACAAACAGCCTGGGGTGTTTATATAAATACTCCATCCATCCATCCATTTTCTGTACCCGTCATTCCTATGCAGGGTTGCGGGGGGGCTGGTTCCTATCTCCAGCTGTCATGGGGCGAGAGGCGGGGTTACACCGTGGATAGGTTGCCAGTCCATCGCAGGGCAATACAGAGACACACAGGACAAACAACCATGCACACACACACAACAGTCATGTTTTTGGAGTGTGGGAGGAAGCCGGAGTTCCCGGAGAGAACCCATTCATGTACAGGGAGAACATGCAAACTCCATGCAGAAAGACCCCAGGCTGAACAATTATCATCTCTTTGGGATATTCTAAAAATAACAGAATAAAACGTTTATCCATCGGTTCATAACAACCTGCTAAACTCGTTCCAAAGCCCATGTGTGAAAGATGTGTCACGTTTTCTCGATGATCCCCACAGGAGCTGTTGTTAACATTTATGTCTCTTTTACATTTCACCATATAGCGCTTGGCAGGGTTAAAAATGGTGCACAGTGTAGTTTGTACGTTATCGTCAAGCGTGGGGCCCCAGAGCCGATCTGGTACCTTCAACGGCAGCCGGTCACCAAGGATCAATTTGTTCCCTTTTCTTTGTCTGAATCGGTTTAAAATCCCAGAGAAAACCGGATTTTAGCTCCAACGATGTGATTCATCAAACAGATTCATTAAATCATAATTTAATCATCCTGATCTTTAATTTTTCTCAGCTTATCTTTATTAAAAATATTTTAAATCAAAAGTTTGTGTATTGTGACTGGATGTTAACTATGGAAGCATGGAGCCATTGCCAAGCATTCATCAGTGGGTACAGGTCTGGTTGGTTCCTTCCTGGATCTTTGTTTCTTGGCGAAAGTAAACCTTTGGCCTTTCTTGCTGTTGTCATAGCTTCGGGTCACCACGGTTCTGCTCAGAGAACAAAACCTTTAGACTCTGGGCGATGTCTCCTCAGGTACTTCCCATTTGGGATCATCTTCTTGGTGGCGGGGAAGATCTTGGACATGCAGGACCCGAGCACGCTGGGGAAGAAGCTGGGCTGGTACGGCATCACCGTCCTCACCGGCCTCTTCGTCCACGGCCTCGTCCTCCTCCCTCTCTTCTACTTTCTGCTCACCAGGAAGAACCCCTTCATCTACATCCGAGGGCTGCTGCAGGCCATGGTGATCGCGCTCGCCACCTCCTCCAGGTCAGTCTTGCTCCAGCATCCTGCTTCGTCCTCAGGTTTGATGGAGAAAGAGTTTAACCCTCCGTGTTTCTCAGCTCCGCCACGCTGCCCATCACCATGAAGTGCCTGCTGGAGAACTGCCACGTTGACCGGCAGATCGCCCGCTTCGTCCTGCCGGTCGGAGCCACCATCAACATGGACGGCACGGCGCTCTACGAGGCCGTGGCGGCCATCTTTATTGCTCAAGTCAATGACTACGAGCTGGACTTCGGCCAGTTAGTCACCATCAGGTAAACGGAGGCGTAGCTGCAGACGATAGTCTTGTATATTCCTGAGAGCGTCCATCAGCTGGACTCTGACCGTCTTCCTCCCGTCTTCCAGCATCACAGCCACAGCCGCCAGCATCGGAGCGGCCGGCATCCCTCAGGCCGGACTGGTTACCATGGTGATCGTGCTCACCTCAGTGGGGCTGCCGCCTGATGACATCACACTGATTGTGGCCATTGATTGGATCCTGTAAGTTGTGATTATCAGTAAAAGTCCTGTTTCTGAGCACTGCTGGTTTCTCCTGTTCCGAGTTTGACGGCGCCCCCTTCTGGCTCTGCAGCGACAGATTTCGGACCATGATCAACGTCCTCGGCGACGCCCTGGCTGCCGGCATCATTGCGCACCTGTGTCGAAAAGATTTTCCTCTGAGTGAAACAGGAAAGGTAAAAACACAGCCGAGGTTTTCGTTTTACAGCAGACAGGAGGAGAAAGTTCTCATCGTGGGCGGGGCTTGTCCTGTCAGAGCCACGCCTTCTACTTCCAGTCCATGGGTCCCTTACAGCCACAAAAAATTAATGGGAGTCAAAGGAGCGATAAGTTATTATCGGATCCCGTTTGAAATGCTCCATGGATTCAACATATGATGAATTTGAAAGACACATTTTGATGCAGAGAAAACGCTAATTTTCGACCGGCGGCAAAAGTTACTTTAGGTTTTGTGTAACAACACTTAGTGGACTACAACTGAAGAAGAAGAAGAAGGAGAAAAATGGCGGTGAGATTAGCCGGCTCCGCCTCCTTCCTCCAGGATGAAGGAAGGAGCATTAAAGGTGGAGAAAACCACCATAAATGTGGAAAGTAGCAGCTATGCTGGGGAGAAATAGTCGGTAGAGTGAGAGCTAGCACGCAGCTCCACAAAGTCTCAGTGAGTATTTTAAGTGCTAGCTAGCGTTAGCTACCTGACGCATATATGCGACTTCTGATTGTAGGTATTTTTACAATCAAATAAATCCCAAATCACTTGAAAAACACAGTGGAAACGCATCATCATTAGTCGTCATTTAAATTGAGGTACATCATATGTGTGATTCAGGACGTAAGACAAAGCAGACCAGAAAATAACTTTTATCGCTCCATTGACTTCCATTCTTTTTTTTTTTCGGTCAGAGGACCCATGGTCTGACAGGAAGGGGAGGAGCCTTAGGCTCCCGTTACAGCTGATATCACCTTGACAGAAACTGACGGATGCTTCTGGTTTTACAAAACAAAACCACACATTACTTTGCAGCCAAAAGTGTCAAGTTAAAAAGTACAAATACTTTGTTAGCTTATGTAAGTAGGAAATTTATACTTCACTGGAGGTTGAATTATCTATTGGTCTACTTTTTACTTCTACTCCTCATATTTTCATGCAATTATCTTTTCTTTCTACTCCTTACATTTTAAAAATAGCCTCATTACTCCTATTTCAGTTCGACTTGTCACTGTTACATAAAAACCCAATCCAGATCACTTGTCCCAACCGGACGGCGTGAATTTGACTGCGGTTTGATAACAACGTTGACCGTCTACCATTATGAGATCCTATTGGTTTGTAATGCAATCCATTGAGCACAGGGGTCGTGTTAACCGAATATTTAACCGGTTTTTAAAGCTGTGAGAGACAAAATCTGAAGGCCGTCTGTCATTTTGACAGATTACAATCAACAGCTCTGACCACTTTGTGCAGACGGTCAGATGTTTTCTGCTTTACGTACAGAGTACAGCTAGCTACATCAATCAAAAAGATTCCCATCTGAGCATCATCTCAGACCTGGACATTGTACTCAATGCGTCTGTCTAACCGGGGGATGCATGCTGGGGGATTTCCTCCAGCTGAAGCGATAGCTTGTACGGCTCATTCAGAGAGTCTTCCTGACTTCTGATCACTTCAAACTGGAGAAATGTTCCCTTATTTCCAAACTTTGGCTGAAGCGGAGCTTTAATTCCAGTCTCCAGTGTGGCAGCGGAGCACGGATTCAGCCTCCAGAACAACATCTAGACCCCCATGAGAAGTCATCAGTCTGAGGCAAAAATTCTAAACGCCATAACAAAAACCTCTGCAGCAATCCCTCTATTTGATCACGAACAAGTGGGTGTAAACCAACAAATGCTCCATTACTACACTCATACAGCGGGCAGCTGCTCAGCATATCTTCCACTCCAAGAAACGATAGTAATGCTCAGTTGTCTGTATAAAGTTTTTTTAATGGAATTGTATTTCAAATAAATGTATTTATTTTCAATGGAGATATGCAGCTGAAACAGGTAGCCTAGTGTATCACAAATGTTTCTGTATTAACACTTTTACACAACATTATAGTCATTATAGCCTTTAGTAAAAGTGTTTTTTTGTTGGGGGTGGTGGTAGTGTTGTGGTGAGGATTAAGACTTTTTTTTTTACTTTAAGTAGTTTTGAAACCAGTACTTTCTTACTTTTACGCAAGTAAAAACATGAATTGATATTTCAACTTCCACAGAGATCTTTTTAAACCTTACTATCTATACTTCTACTTGAGTATTGAATGTGAATACGTTTTACACCTCTGTTTGCGGCCCGGTACCAACAGAACCACGGTCCAGTGTTGGAGGACAAACCCCCCCCCCCCGCGGCCATATTGTTGGTCTGTTACTTGTTTCTCCAGGAGCTTCTAGAAGTCGTAGCTCTTTTTCAGGTTCTTCTCTAGATCCGTAGATCTCCAGTTTACCTTCTGATGGTGTTTTTTTAGGCAGTGAATGAAACAAACTCGTGTTGATGATGGTTACCTTCTACGCTCTACTTGGTCCTTTGCACCTCGTTCCACCTGGAAACACGAGCGTTTCCCTTCATTCATTCAGGCTTTGATCAGATTAGACGACAACAACCACAACAGATTACAGCTCCCACGGTCACTTAATCTGACACCGCCCCTTTCTCTGGATGAAGTGCCCCCGGGTAGAAACGTTCATTTATCCAGAGCCCTGATCCTCTCGCTTCAGTCAGCACTCCCTGCTCCTACAGACAGTGAACTCACCACAGAGATTGAGCTGTTCCTATTAAGGAAACATGTTGGGCAGCGTTCATTCTCGAGAGTTTCAATGAAGGCAACTGGACTTTTCTTGTTGTCTTGAAAACGTTTCGTCTCTCATCCAAGAGGCTTCTTCAGTTCTAAAAACTAGATAGGGAGTATCGGATTTATAAACCTAAGATTAAGGCTCACTAATGGGGATATCGTTATACCTAACGAGGCTATCAGGGAGGCGTAAGCTTCCTAGCAACAAACAATCTTGGTGGTATAAAAGTATTTGATTCTCCCAATCCAGTTTTTAGAACTGAGGAAGCCTCTTGGATGAGAGACGACACGTTTTCGAGACAACAAGAAAAGTCCAGTTGCCTTCATTGAAACTCTCAAGAACATCACGTCCTGAATGACTGAGAATTTACACCAACATATTGTAGCGTTCATGTTTCTGACTCAGATCCAGATCATCAGCTGCCCCCTCGGCTGTTTTCACACCAAACTCGTTTGATCCTAGAGAGTTTTCACAGGATGGAGGAAGTTGCACAAGGCAAAAGTTTCCTTCCAAATAAACTAAACAGAGATTTGCATAAAACTGAACAAGCCAAGAGGTCAAAGGTGAAGAATAACAGCAAGCTGTCAAGGAAACCAAAGAAAAGTCAGAAAAAGTTGTTTTAAATCAGCAAAATATAGAGCAAAGATCAGGTATTCCTGCATATTCAGTAGAGATTCTGTCTTATTGGTTTCTGCTCAACGTTCTGGCTTGGTATGTTGGTGAAAGCTGCTTGATCAGATTGACCCGTTTAGGAAGCTTAGAAATGTCAAGAGAAACGCGTGTTTCAGTTCATGTTGAACTCTTAACGGGTTTTCCGTGTTTCCTTGCAGTCGGTGCCGTCGTATGGGACACAGAACCCTCCCAGCAACTCCTACAGCGTCAACATTCCCATGACGGAGATCCACACGCACAAAGACTGCGTCTTCGAGACGACGGCCGACTCCACGGGCCCGAGGCAGGCGCACACCGTCTACTATAACATCTGCCAGGTGTGAAGGACTCAACGGTCTGACGACGTTCCCTCAGACCGCACGGCCTGGACCAGGAGAAGAACCGGAGCCGGATTCTCCGATCTGGTCCCACTGGAGACGAGCTTCAGACGGGGTCATAGGTCAGGTTCATCCTGCTGCTGACGACAGGCCTTCTGTGGTCCACTGGGGGCTTCCAGACTGGGAAGACCTGGATCTGTCAGGTACCAGAACCTGGAAGGTTTGGGCTCTGAATCCTGAAGATCTCCTTCAACCACTGGATCCTGGACGCCGACCCGGATGTAGAACTGTGCCGACCTGCAGCGGGGACGATCACCTGACCTCTCTGCTGTGATCTGATTGGCTAACGCTCGGTGCTCAAGGTAATGAATAAATCCAAGTGCTCTTCATCCCTCGACCTCCTCTTCCTCTGCATGCTGGCATGCTCTGATAGGCTTCGTATGAAGCCTCTGTGCTTTATTTTCTCCTCCTGTCGTCGACCGGCGTATTTCACGGCCGCAGAGGCTCCGAGGAGGTTCTGTTCATTCGGACTCTTTGTGCAGAACCAGAGGCGGGTTCTCCAGCTTGTGCTCAATGTGAGATTCACCATCGTTTCGTCTCAGTGATCTCTGTCATGCATAAAAACACTGAACACACACACACACAGTGGTCCGTTTACAGGTCCAAAGGAGGAGTAGATCCAAAATGGTGGTGTGAGGATGTTTCCCTGAGGAGCTGTTGGAACTTCCTGCAGCAGAGGAACGTTCTCTGTGAAGGAACCTGGCAGATGGGCATCTCTAACCTGCTGATGATAGAAACGAAGACCTGCCTTAATGAGACTCCGTGTTAACCTCTGCCAACCCCCCCACCGTCAGCCCGGGGGGCTGCATCACGTCTACGTTTTTATATCTGTGTTTGTTTTTATTGGGAAATAAAAATGTCTCCATGGAGGTGATTCTCCTACATGCTCCTGAAGCGTGCTCGTTGTTTTTATTTTATTTTGTTAAAGACTCAAGCAGCATCTGAATGAGTGGGGCCCCACTAATACATAAAAACCAGTAGGTGATGGGAAACTCAACCAGAAACACATGGGTCCCATTTAACTTGTATTAAGAAGCATGAACATACAGGTGCTGGTCATAAAATTTGAACATTATGAAAAAGTTTATTTATTTCTGTAATACCATTCAAAAAGGGAAACTTGTATATTAGATTCATTCATTACACACAGACTGATGTATTTCAATGTTCATTTCCTTTATGATTATTACTGGCAACTGATGAAAGTCCCAAATTCAGTATCTCAGGAAATTAGAATATTGTGAAAATGTTCATTATTGAAGCCAGCTGATGCCACTCTAATGAGCTAATTAACAAAAACACCTGCAAAGCCTTTAAATTGTCTCTGTCTAGTTCTGTGGGCTACACAATTGTGGGGAAGACCTCTGACTGGATAGTTGTCATAAAGACGACCGTTGACATGTTGCACA
This sequence comes from Valencia hispanica, assembly GCA_963556495.2. NCBI lineage: Eukaryota > Metazoa > Chordata > Actinopteri > Cyprinodontiformes > Valenciidae > Valencia > Valencia hispanica. The sequence goes on along the minus strand of OY747705.1, from coordinate 58,260,049 downwards.
AGTAGGGCAAGACACAAAAGGTCATTGCTAAATAGGCTGGCTGTTCACAGAACTGTGTGTCCCAAGCATATTAATAGAGAGGCGAAGGGAAGGACAAGATGTGGTAGAAAAAAGTGCACAAGCAATAGAGGGATAAGCACACCCTGGAGAGGATTGTGAAATAAAAACCCATTCAAGAATGTGGAGGAGATTCACAAAGAGTGGACTGCAGCTGGAGTCAATGGCTACGTTTACATGCAGCCAATATTCGGGTTTCTGAAACATTCGGAATAACCCGTTTATAGCGTGAGCAGAGTTACTCCTGTATACATGGAATTTGTAATCAATTGGCGTATCCCGATGTAAACGGTACCTCTGTACTTTCTGCCGTCAACAAAAGACATTATGTTCATGGTTTTCACCACACTAAGAAAGAATTTGGGTTTCCTCCTCGCTCTAAAAGCGTGGTGCTGTGCTGCGTCACGCCATGTTTACCTCCACTTCTTGTTTACTTCCGTATAAAAGCACGTGGGTTTTTCTATGCGCATACAAGAAGTTCCTCTACCCAAAAGACCAAGATTCCTTGGGAATAGAACATGCGCAGAACACAAATCAATGTTCCTTTTGATGGGGATATGCAGATACGTGTTTACGTGACCAAATATTCGGGTTAGAAAAGGCGTACCCCAGGGGTAATATTCGGGTTTTTGCCAGTGTTTATGGGTTATTTTGAACGGGTTATTGGCTGCATGTAAACGCAGCCAGTGCTTCACGAAACACCATGCACAGACGTATGCAAGACATAGTTTCAGCTGTCGCATTCCTTGTGTCAAGCCACTCTTGAACAAGTCATAAGCATGTTGCCTGGGCTAAAGACAAAAAGGACTGGACTGCTGCTGAGTGGTCCAGAGTTATGCTCTCTGATGAAAGTAAATTTAGCGTTTCCTTTGGAAATTACAGAGTCTGGAGGAAGAGAGGAGAGGCACATAATCCACGTTGCTTGAGGTCCAGTGTAAAGTTTCCACTGTCATTTATGGTTTGGGGTGCCATGTCATCTGCTGCTGTTGGTCTATTGAGTTTTCTGACGTCAAGGTCAACAAAACCATCTACCAGGAAGTTTTAGAGCACTTCATGCTTTCTGCTGCTGACCAACTTTATGGAGATGCAGATTTCATTGGCACCTCCACACACTGCTACCAGTACCTGGTTTAAGGACTGTGGTATCCCTGTTCTTGATTGCCCAGCAAACTCGCCTGACCTTAACCTCATTGAAGATCTATGGGGTATTGTGAAGAGAAAGATGCAATATGCCAGACCCAACTATTCAGAAGAGCTGAAGGCCACTATATCAGAGCAACATGGGCTCTCATAACACCTGAGCAGTGCCACAGACTGATCAACTCCATGCCATGCCGCATATCTGCAGTAATCCAGGCCTAAGGAGCCCCAACTAAATACTGAGAGCTGTACATGCTCATACTTTTTAGCTGGCCAACGTTTCTAAAAATCATTTTTTTTGCGTTGGTCTTAAAGCTGCAGTCCAGAGTATTGGAGGGAGAGAGATTTTTTGAACCTGACGTACCAAGGCCCCTCCCAAAACACTCTCCCCTGGGCGTCAAGATTGGAGAAGATGTCTGCAGAGATAAACAGTGATTGCTGAATACTATTTAAAGGAGTCATAACCTAGTATTACCTTGGTTACCCACGCTCTATTATAGTCTTTCAGGCCCTTCTAAAAAAGAAAAGTTGAAAAAAATTAACCCAGAGCTCCTCTGACTCTTATTTCTGAAGGCATTATTGTCTCGCGAGATCTGATGCGATACTTTGGCTGTCGTGGACGGTCATTGTAATAATGCAAATGAGGGGCGCGTTGATTGGTGGCAGGAAAGAGGGGGGTTGACACCGCAGGTAACGCTTCAGCATATCTAACCCATATCTACTACTCCCGCTAGCATACAATAGCCACATTAGCAGTTAGCTGCTGTTTGTTACACACAGCAGAGCAATAAAAACACAGCCTTACCGTTTCAATTGCAGGCAAGTCTCTGATTGTTGGAATGGCCCCTTTTTCCAAACGGAGCTTCGATGCCAACGTTTCTGCATCTTTCACGGTCGAGTTTGTACTTCGAATCGGTGATGTGTCGGTCGCGAACGAACCGGCTCTAAGAGCTAACTCTTTGAAGTGAACGATGGGAGCCGGCTCGTCATTGGGAGCCGTTTTTTAAATTTTTTCATCCCCCCTCCGTTGGTTTGGTACATTTAGTACACATCGTTTTGCATTAATATTGGTAATAAATACAGTTTAAGCAACAGAAAATGTGAGGAGCCACTTGGGAGCCGAAAGAGCCGGCTCTTTATGGTGAGCCAAGCCAAAAGAACTGGCTCTCCAAAAAGAGCTTTGATACAAAAATATATTCTCTGGACTGCAGCTTTAATTGATATTCTAATTTTCTGAGATACTTAATTTGAGACTTTCATTAGTTGTCAGTTATAATTATCAAAATGAAAGGAAATAAACATTTGAAATGTATCAGTCTGTGTCTAATGAATGAATCTAATATATAAGTTTCCCTTTTTGAATGGTATTACTAAAATAAATCAACTTTTTCATGATATTCTAATTTTATGACCAGCACCTGTATAACTCCTGTCTTTTAGTCTCTCCTCTGGATCCAGGTTTGCTTTCGCATTAATTAAAACATTTTATTGTTCACTTTTAAAGCTCTAAATGGGCTTGCACGCGTTTTTCCGTCACGTTTTTTAAAAATAAATCACAAAGTTTGCATAGAAAGTGACTGGTGCAGTTTTGAGACCCCCGTCTGAAGCGTAAGCAGCTTTATGGTCTCCTCTGGTCAGGTCACCATCTTCCACAGGTCGATCTGCTGCGTCTCCTATATGTAACAAACAGAACTCCTGACTTTCTCTGAGGTTTAATTACACACAGCTGGACTAGAAATCAGAGTAAAGGGGCTTGAATACAAATGCACACCACACTTTTCAGATTTTAAGCATTTTATTATTTTCCCTCCCCTTCACAGTCAGACTAGTTTGTCCAATAAAAGCACAGCAGGAGTTTGGAACAGGAGAAAACTGGCAGAAGTTCAGGGGTATGAAAACTTTAGCGAGGTTCTGTTTTCCTCAGAACCTTCTAGAAGCTTCCCTGCAGCATAGCAGGAACTGTTGTCCTGGTGAGAGTGAGGCCCACGGCCTTCTGGGTAAACTGTTTCCATGCGGCGCCGGGCTCAATTCAGCCTGCGTAGAAAAGTCTGGATGTATAAAACTGTCCTTCTTCCCATAATGCATCCTGGCGGGTTCCAAGGTAAAACACACCTGAACATCGGAGGAGGCCACCTGTACACCCTGAGGTCAGTAAGCCAATAAAGCGAACGTGAGGGCGCACATGACCGCCTCCCTGCAGCAACACGCGGCTGCAGGCGTTTCTGCTGCTAATCCGCCTCAGATTACAGGTGGAGGAGGAACTGGTGGGATTAGGAAGGTTTCCAGCAGAGGGATCAGGGAGGTGGGGGTCCAACCTGAAGGAGGAGCGCAAATGTCCAGCTTGTTCCACAATCAGGAGCAGAGATGATGCCTCTTCACAGAACACTCTGGCTCTTTCTGGAGTTTTTAAAGTTGTTTGAGCAGCGATTGTCCTCAGTTCTCTTCACACACCTGAGGCCGAGGTCAAACGCCTCCTGGAAGCTGCAGTTAGATTCACAACAGTGATGCAGAAGCTTCCAGCATCTTCTCAGCATCTCATCAGTCGACTTCATTCATCATTAAAGTCTGCAAAGGCAGGAAACCAGAGCCTCTCCTTCCTCTCCTCTCTGCTCCGAGCTTCTCTGTCCTCCTGTCTCCGTTGGACTTTCTTCACCCAGACCGTCTGAGCTCCAGCCAGGCCCATCATGCACACCTGCATTAAACACCAGTGGGTTAGAAACCGTGTTCAGCCGAGCAGCTCAGATCTGTGGAGCCGGCTGGCGTTACCTCCAGCAGCAGCAGGCCGGCCGTCAGTCCGGCCACCAGCAGCAGGTTTCTCTGGGCCCACATGATGATCTTCTCCAGGCAGCCGATGGTGAAGATGTGCTCTCTGGCCGAGCCTTCCTGCTGCTGCTGCATCCCGTAGCCACACATGGTGTTCAGCACCGTCTGCAGAGACGGAAACACACCCACTAACTCCAGCAGCACACAGTGGAAAATAATTATAAAATAATCATAAAATTAAAAATAAATAAACACACCCACTAACTCCAGCAGCACACAGTGGAAAATAATTATAAAATAATCATAAAATTAAAAATAAATAAACACACCCACTAACTCCAGCAGCACACAGTGGAAAATAATTATGAAATAATCATAAAATTAAAAATAAATAAACTCACCCACTAACTCCAGCAGCACACAGTGAAAAATAATAAGAAAATAATCATAAATTTAAAAAAAATAAAAAGCACCCACTAACTCCAGCAGCACACAGTGGAAAATAATTATGAAATAATCATAAAATTAAAAATAAATAAACTCACCCACTAACTCCAGCAGCACACAGTGGAAAATAATTATAAAATAATCATAAAATTAAAAATAAATAAACACACCCACTAACTCCAGCAGCACACAGTGGAAAATAATTATAAAATAATCATAAAATTAAAAATAAATAAACACACCCACTAACTCCAGCAGCACACAGTGGAAAATAATTATGAAATAATCATAAAATTAAAAATAAATAAACTCACCCACTAACTCCAGCAGCACACAGTGGAAAATAATAAGAAAATAATCATAAAATTAAAAATAAATAAACACACTCACTAACTCCACTAGCATACAGTGGAAAATAATTATAAAATAATCATAAAATTAAAAATGAATAAACACACTCACTAACTCTACTAACATAAAGTGGAAAATAATTATAAAATGATCATGAAATTAAAAATAAAGAACATAGTGGAAAATAATTATAAAATAATCATAAAATTAAAAATAAATAAACACACTCACTAACTCCACTAGCATACAGTGGAAAATAATTATAAAATAATCATAAAATAAAAAATGAATAAACACACTCACTAACTCCACTAACATAAAGTGGAAAATAATTATAAAATAATCATAAAATTAAAACTAAATAAACACACCCACTAACTCCAGCAGCACACAGTGGAAAATAACTATAAAATAATCATAAAATTAAAAATGAATAAACACACTCACTAACTCCACTAACATAAAGTGGAAAATAATTATAAAATAATCATAAAATTAAAAATAAGAACACAGTGGAAAATAATTATGAAATAGTCATAAAATTAAAAATAAATAAACACACCCACTAACTCCAGCAGCACACAGTGAAAAATAATAAGAAAATAATCATAAATTTAAAAAAAATAAAAAGCACCCACTAACTCCACTTTCATACAGTGGAAAATAATTATAAAATAATCATAAAATTAAAATAAGTAAACGCACCCTCTAACTCCACTAGCATACAGTGAAAAATAATTAGAAAATAATCACAAAATTAAAAATAAATAAACGCACCCACTAACTCCAGCAGAACACAGTGGATAATAATTATAAAATAATCATGAAATTAAAATAAATAAATGCACCTACTAACTCCAGCAGAACACAGTGGATAATAATTATAAAATAATCATGAAATTAAAATAAATAAACGCACCCATTAACTCCACCAGAACACAGTGGATAATAATTATAAAATAATCATGAAATTAAAAATAAAGAACACAGTGGAAAATAATCCTAAAATAATCCTAAAATAAAATAAAAATAAAAAACACTCACTAACTCTAGCAGCACACAGTGGAAAATAATTATAAAATAATCATAAAATTAAAAATAAATAAATGCAGCCACTAACTCCACTAGCATACAGTGGATAATAATTATAAAATAATCATAAAATTAAAAATAAATAAAACGCATCCACTAACTTCACTAGCATACAGTGGAAAATAATTATAAAATAATCATAAAACTTAAATAAATAAACACACCCACTAACTCCACTAGCACACAGTGGAAAATAATTATAAAATAATCATAAAATTAAAAATAATTAAACGCACCCACTAACTCCAGCAGAACACAGTGGATAATAATTATAAAATAATTCTAAAATAAAAAAAACACACTCACTAACTCTAGCAGCACACAGTGGAAAATAATTATAAAATAATCATAAAATTAAAAATAAATAAACACACTCACTAACTCCAGCAGAGCACAGTATAAAATAAAATACAATTTTTAAATAATAATTAAAATTATTTCAGAACTTAAAGAAAAATAAAATAGATTAACATTTAAATTAATAACAAATGAAAAAAAATAAAACATCAAAAAAAGAATTGAAATGTATAAAATAAATAAAGAATTCCATAAACAAATAAGTGTATATAAAATATAATATATAAAAATAAAAAAAATATTTAAGAAAATCAGGATAAATAATTGTAAAAAGTATTTAAGAAACAAAATATTTTTTATATTTAAATAAATAAATAAATAAGGGAACACACCCACTACCACCACCAGCACACAGCAGAAAAAAACTATAATACAAAATAAGATAAATATTATATATTAAAAAGAAATCAATCTAAAGAAATCAACCCAGTAGAACCTGGTCCAACAGCAGAGAGATCAGTAACTCTGCAGGACGTTCTCCACATTCTCAGCAACATGGTGTCCTCACAAGTTCACTGTTAGTTCTGGAAGCAGAACCATGCATCTGTTTGTTTCTACTTAGATCCAGATCAGGAACCAGGAGCCAATCAGATGTGAGGAGATGATTTTATCTTCCTGAACAAACAGAACATTTTAGTTATTCTGATGGTGCACCACTGAAATATCAATTCATAACTTATTCCCTGGTGGGTTCATCGTCAGGGCGCTGTCGTACAACATGCAGCTGAAAACAACCAGAAAGTTGTTTTTATTTTTTAACCACCCATCTAAACATAGACCTAGATGTTCAGTCTCTGTTGATGCTGATGTGGTTTAGCTCCTACATGTAGAAACACTTCAGCGTTCATCCGGTTTCTACCGTACACGACAGGCATGTTGTTGAGCAGCTTTCTTCATGTTTGCTCTGATGAATCCGTCGTCTCCTGCAGAAACAACCTGAATCTGTCCAGCAGATCATGAAGACACAATCTGACCTGGTTCTCCAGACGAATGCAGCAGGAGAAGGGAACGCCGCAGGCTTCCAGACTGGGATTGCTCTCCGAACACTCAAAGTAGACATTATGGGACCAGTCCTCGTAGCCTTCTATCCCACAGCACTGGAACTGGAACACAGCGACACTCAGACAGCAGATTTAAAGCTGGTTTGGTTTCACGCCGCGCCGACCTTACTGCTCACCTTCTTCTGGATGAAGTCGATGGCGTTCTCCAGGTCTCGATCCTCCCTGTAGCGGACGACGGCCTTCATCATCAGCTTCTCCGTCCTCTCCATCACCTGAACAACAGCTCGGTCACATCTGATCTCTGACTGATGCTCTGGGTTCTGTTCACGTGTTGTTCTGTTACCATGTCGGTAAAGACGTATCCCACTGCTCCGGCTGCGATCTGCAGGAGGAAGACCGCAGCCAGGACGGCCAGGAACTGCAGGAGGAAGCAGAGAGGATGATGCATCAACAGAAAACCTATGGGCTGCCGTTTGGGACGTTACAGTCAAACATTACCAGCATTTATTTAGCCTGGCATAAGGGGAAAATAATGGGGGTTTGTTATTCAGTCATAATTGTGTCCATGTGTTTCTATTCTATTATAAATGTCACATTTTCCAGCTAAATATTCAGCTAGCAAGCTAAACTGGCTAACTAAACATATAGCTAATATGCTAATTTACTTTCTGATAAGCAGAAGGGAACTACCAAAATAAAAGCTGGGTGTTGCAAACCTCTACATAAACTGCTGGTCGGACTGAACGTCTCCTCTTTATCGTTGTTCATTTTCCTCCCGACAAGGCCAACATTTCAGCTTAAAGCGTACGATGAGCCGTTAGCATAGCAACACAGACGTTAACCGATGGATTTACAGCAGCAGGAGGTTATATGGAGGCTAGCAAGACCCAAGACTCTTATTTTGATAGTCCACTTCCGCCTATCTGTAAGTTAATTAGCATATTAGCTAAATATTTAGCTCAGAGCTAAATTTTTATTTTGAAGCTATATATTTAGCTAGCCAGTTTAGCTTATTAGCTAAATATTTCATTAGTAAACTAAATATTTAGCTTGAAACTGTGACATTTACGAATTAATAAATAACATAGACCCAAATATGACTTTTAAAAATGAACTCTCATTTTCTTCTCGTACAACAGGCTAAATAACCCCACTTACCACTGTTAACTTTTGACTGTGTAACGTTACAAATGGCAGCCCATAATATCCCTTGTTTGACCTGGTCAGCAGTAACGTCCTGTAGGTGGACATAATTGCCTCCCTGGTTTGCAGTCAGGCAGTCGTTAACATCCACGGATGTGTGCCCCAAGGACCCCTGCGGGGACCCCTTCCCTTCCTGGCTCAGATGTCTCTGCTACCCTGATGATACCTGGCTGATCCTGTCAGGACCCTGGGGTCCTCTGAGGTGTTTTTATGGAAGAGGAAGGCCACCTTTAACCAAAACACGTTTAAAACTAGCAGGACACCGACCCTCGAGGACCGGAGCTGGACCCCCCATCCCACCCTAAACGATTAAAGGCAAGAAAATGAAAGTAATACCGTCTTCAGCAGGCAGGTGGCGTTACGCAGCGCTCCAAAACATCCGAGGAAGGTGATGAGAAACATCAGCGACCCGACGATGATCAACAGCAGAGCTGGATCCACCGTCAGAGTGTCGACTACATCTGTGATCACACACACACACAGTCAGAGTGAGTAAAACTCGGTGGAGGTCTGTCTGACTGAGGTTCTCCATCAGGAGGAGAAGTTGAAACTTGTCTGAGGAGCTCCTGATGGCTCATCTTCAGGAATGTGATCAGCATGCCGTCACCTCCAGGTTCTCTGCAGCCTTTCCTGGAAACACCCCAGCTCAGTCCTCCTCCATCATTCAGCGCGACAGAAACCTCGTTGCTATGGAGACATGACCCTTTTACTGGGTTTAACACCTTCATTCTTCTTTTTTCTCCACAGTAAAATCATCCCTTACTGAGGTGGAAACCCCAGAACTGAAGGAGGACCAAGTTGCCTTCTTCTAGAGGAAACCACCAGAGCTTTGAACCCACATCTGTCTGGAGCGACGTCAACAGAATCAAGAAACCAGCTGCTGCTGGAATTCAGCTCAAAAACTCCTTTATTCAACCCCAAGGGAGACAAAAAGTGGTCATAACTGAGATCAACCAAGTATCTTCAAAGAGTCGTTGTGGACAGGAAGGATCTCCAGTCACAGTCAGTCTTGCAACAATTCTGAAGAGGCCTCTGACTGAAGATTGTTGCTGGATGACAGCCTCATGACCATCCTGACATGCTAACAGCTCAATATCCAGGCAGCAGAGACAATATTCCTCAGTAACGCATCCTGGATGACTCCATAAGTTGTTGCTCTGCTAATCCTCCTCATTAGCTTTTGCCGCTCCTCTTTAAATCTCTGTCTGGCTGTACGGTCAGAAAGCCGGGCGGAGAGATGTTGGAGTCGGGGATATGATCCTGCAGGCATGTTTCAGTAAAACACATCATACTGCATTCCCGACCCTCTGCCTCTGGGTGAGACCTCGTAACGGTTCAGGGTTCATCCATCTTGTTAGCCAGCGATCTCACATCGCTCATCATGATGGATGGAAGAGATGGTTGAACTTTCTCCTCCTCTCTGCTCTGCATCCATTAAGCCTCCTTTTCCTCTGGGATTTGGGGTCAGAGTTCAGAGATAAGTGAGCTGCTGAGAGGCTGACATCAACTGCTCCCGGTTGCCACAGTGAGCCTCTTGGATGACAGATTCAACTTTATCAAGACAACAAGAAAGGTCCAGTTGCCTTTATTAATAATAAATAAACAGAAGTCTATAGAAAGAACCGACAGTTCTGCTCTAACATGCTGCCACCTGGGGGGGGCACTGTTCTAGGATGGCGAACGACCTCTACTTACGGACCTTTCTCCTTGGCGACCTTGGCGTAGATCCCCACTGCGATCAGGACGGCGCTGATGACCTGCAGAGTCACACAGAGACAGCGGTGGGCGGGTGGTTCTGCAGAACAGGAGGGCCGGTCCAGCTCTGGTTCTGGAGAGACCGGACCTCCTCTCAGGGCTCGGCTGGTATAGCCTGAACCCGTTTTCATTTAAAGGACCGACCCACGGCTCTGGGCTGAGGCCGGTTCTGGTTGCTGAAGGTGAGCAGAGACAGAATCAGAGGCAAAAACTCAAAAGAGTCAAAGGTCAGGCTTTACTACCTGAAAATAGTCACCTTGGACCGGACCGGAGGAGAATCGGACTGAGAATGGATCAGGGGAACAGAACTGAAATTATGGGTTTTCTGACTGGATCAGAACCGCTGCCACGCCCAGCCCACCAGAAAACAAACAGGCTCCACAGCTTTAAACAGGAATAACATTTCCCCTGGTTCTGGGAAATGTTCTGAAGGTTCCACTTTTATTAATCAGAACAAATAAAAGCTCCAGCAGCAGCCTTTGATTCAATCATCTCCTCCTTCCTGATAACGACTCAGGTTTGGACCATAAAGTCCCTGCAGGATGAGAAACGAGGAGGAACGCCTGATTAAAGCTCCTGCTGATCCCACAGCTGCTCTCACTCACCCAGAAGAAGTAGCAGAAGATGAACAAGGTGTACTTGATGCCTCGGTATCCTCTCATGGTCTCTGCTGTTCTGTCAGGAACTCCTGCTGCGGTTCCTTATCTGCTGCTGGAAGGCGTGTGTCGGCCTGCAGGAGCATTCCTCCTCTGCTGCTGCCAGAAACCATCACACCTCCTCCACCCAACCCAGCACAGCGCCCCCTGCAGGTTGCATGGACCATGTGGTGCAGCAGCCCTCCAGCTTTTCTGAGCTCAAGGCTGGACTTCCTCACCACATTCATCGTTATAAACAGAGTAACAAGCCGTCTTTCCCTGCTTCTTGAACGAATTTAAATTACACCATTCTTCATTAAGTAGATTAAAAAACTGGAAAAGTGCTAAAATCATCACAGATCAATGAAAACCTGTTGTTTTAAGTTTCCTATATGACTTTATTTTTTATTTCTGTAGATTTCCCCCAAGCTTATTCTTTGCAGTTTGTGTTTTTGTATATTAAAGGTCAAGGTAAAGCTCCACAGCCAGCAGATAGACATAAAAACACCCACAGTATCTACAACACAGGAATAAATTATACATATAGTTAAAACAGTTCAGGTAGACTGTTTAAAATTGATCAAATATTGTTCTGTATGTTGTTATGTTATCAATAAAGCTTTTGTAAATCCAGTTTTACAGTCTCTCTGGTTTTTAGGTGTCTGCTTCATGCCTGAATGATTGAAAATAAATTACTAGAAAAACAGAATGACAGACCAAACTAAGCTCGTGTTGTTTTTGTTATATTATGAATAAATAAACATATTAACCTGATGTACAGGATGGTGGCCTTTATACTGTAAATATCTAATAACAGAAAGTTCTGGCAGAACCGAACCTTCATCATCATATCATGAGGAAGAACCTTTGGATTTGGATCGTCTAAAGATGTAAGAAACAGTTTGAGTCTCGTCTTCCTCCATGGGACCACATCGCCCCCTAGTGCTCGACTTTGGTCAGATTCACAAACAAATAAGAAACACACCCACTAAAACCACCAGCACACAGCAGAAAGAAAATATCAAAGAAAATAAAAAATAATTACTATTAAATTAACAAAAATAATTTTAAAAAATGAGTAAATTATCAAACAAACTCAATAAATCCACCAGCAGAGAGTGGAAAAAATATATAACACATTTCATTCTAGACTGAAACCACTTGAGACAGCCTCCCTTTATTGTAACTGTTTTTCATAATTGTGTTTGTTTTTTATTTGTGTAATTTATTGAGAAACTGTAACTTTTGCTGCCTCTTGGCCAGGACTCCATTGAAAAAGAGGTTTTTAATTTTAATGGGACTTTTCCTGGTTAAATAAAGATTAAATAAAATAAAAATACAAAATTAATTAAGAAAATCAATAAAAACATAATTTCAAAAATGATTTAACAAACAAATAAATAAATAACACACCCACTAACACCACCAGCACACGACAGAAAGAAAATATCAAATAAAAAAAAATAATAATTACAATTAAATTTATTAAAATAATATAAAAAATGAAATAAATAGAAAAAACAAACACACCCAGTAACTCCACCAGCACATGGTAGAAAGAAAATGTCAAATAAAATAAAAATAATTACATTTAAATGAATAAAAATAATATAAAAAGGAAATAAGTAAATAAACACACCCAGTAACTCCACCAGCACAGAGGGGAAAAAATATATATAACATAAAATTAAAAAAAACAATAAAAATGAAATCAATAAAAAATATTAGAAAAAATAAATTAAAAACAAATAAATAAAAGAACACAAAAGAAAAATTTGTGATATAAAATCAAATCTAAAATATTTTGTATATAAAAAAAAAACAATTCCAAAAATCAACCCAGTAGAACCTGGTCCAAAAGCAGAGAGATCAGTAACTCTGCAGAACGTTCTCCACTTTCTCAGCAAGATGGTGTCGTCACAAGTTCACTGTTGGTTCTGGAAGCAGAACCATTCATCTGTCTTTTTCCTTAGATCTATGTCAGGAACCAGGAACCAATCAGATGTGAGGAAATGATTTTTATCTCCCTGAACAAACAGAACCTTCTAGTTATTCTGATGGTGCACCATTGAAATATGAATTCATAACTCATTGGTTTTAGAAAGATCTAGAAGGTTCATCTTCAGGGCGCTGTCGGCCACAATGCAGCTGAAAACAACCAGAAAGTTGTTTTTATTTTTAACCACCACACATCTGAACATCTCTCCATTATTTCCACCCAGCAACACTCGCTCTCCATATTAAAGGTTACACTTCCTGATCCTTTCTGTTTACCACAGATGCTCCAATCAGGCGATCCGATTTTGGAATCAGGTGGTTTCCCACCGATCCGCTCTGATCCGGGATCAGCAGGTCAGATTTCTTCTCCCTCTCATGATCTTTTTTTGTCAACATCAAAAGAACCTGCTGCACATTTGTTTTACTCTTTTTATGAGAAATCCTCTTCAGGTCAGACCTGAGAGAAAACCAGAAACCAGAACCAACCAGGAGAAGGTGGGAGATCAGCTGTTAGCGCATATCGGATCCTATGCATCAGGCTGCTGTGCAGGAACGAACGTCTCATCGTTTTTAGTCGATCGGCTGTGAAACTCCTGCCGGTGACTCCAGGGTCATCGGTCTGATCCACAACAACCAGGAGTCTGCAGGACGTGGATGGGCTGGTCCACTGGTGTGGTCCGAACCACCTGGACCTTAAACCGCTTCTGGAGAACTTCACCAACACCGTGTCTACAGTGGATCGCTCCCGTCCCGGTCCCTAGGAACCATAGGAACCATAGGAACCACAGAGACCAGACTCCCTGCTGTCCAACCGTCCTCAGGAGCTGCTGGTCACCTTCTCCACCTGTTCGTCCATCACTGTCTGGTTTGGGTCATCAGAACCGGACCGGTCCAGACTGCAGACAGGATAGTCGCTAACGTCTCTGCAGACCACACACAGGCTGTTTGGACCTCTACCTTCAGGTGGCGCTACAGAGCCAGTTTCTGTCTCTCTCTGATGGAGACCCGCTGTGAAGCTGACATAAACATGTCGGCCATTTTCTAACCTTCTAACAGATTTATTTAAGCTTCTTTAGTTTTTATTCCCTCTAAAGGTGACAGATTTACTCTTAATGTCTGAATGCAGAGAGAGTGACAAACTGGAATGAATCTGGTTCTGATTCTGGTTCTGACTGATCGATCGGACTTCTTCTGTGGTTTCTCTTCAGAGTCAGGATTCCTTCAGCCATTCATTTTGTTTTATTGCTGATTTTATATATATTTAACATTTATTTGTTGAATGGCTGCATTCTGATCCACACCTGTGGAAGCTGAACAACCAATCAGGTGGCGGTTCTAAGTGGTTAACAGAAATGAGACACAGGTGAGGATGACGAAGATGGAGAAGCAGAATCAGCGACTCGTACCGCGGTCCTCGTCTGGACACATGTGGCCTGATGTCTCCGTTGTCTCATTAGGCTTTTATTTTGAAATCTTCATAAGCTGTGATCTGGTTTCCTCTCTCTCTCTCTCTGATTGTATATTTCATATATGGAAATGAAAGTGATCTGTTGGTGTCCCGGAAAGGAGGAACTCCTCTCTCAAGGTCAACTGGAGGTCAGCAGGATGCAGCGGTTTGCTCAGTTTAACTCCAGCTAACAGACTCTGGAACCATCAGGACGACTGAAGAGATCAACAGATTAATATCCTAAAGTACTTCACAATATGATGAGCAATAAAAACACCACAGGAAATCATCAAAATAAGCATAAATGAGTCAAAATATAGAACTATACAAAACAAACTTGTTCCCAAAGGTTTTACATGCTGCATATAAATTACCTTCCCTTGTTTGTTGCTGCCATCGAGCCAGACTAGAACAAAACGAATAATAGATCAAATATGGAAGAACGCATTTAAATAATCATTAAAATATAGACATATTGTTGAGCCACTAATTTTTATTAAAGTTAGAATGTTTCTTTTATCTTGTTCAGATTTGGGTACAGTAGCCAAAGATTGTACTCTGGTAAGAATACTACTACTACATATTTTTACTGCAGTAGAAGTAAATAGTAGCAAGAAATGAATCATGTAACAGCAAAATATAGAAAATTATTGCAGATTCTGGTACTCAAGAAAGGGTTAAAATAAATCATCATTACAAAATAACTAAACAAACATTTATAAATATCAGTTTTCGACAACATGAAATCTTTTAAACTAATACTTACAGTAGATAATGTACACATGTGTAAAAATAGGGTGCGGTTATTTCCAGGGACAATATGTGGATCATCTTAATGTCTCATCAGGCCCAGCAGAGAGAAATGAACAGAATAACAAAGCTGGTGTAGAAACAAGAGGTCTCACTTCAACATAACATGCAGATGTGTGAGAGTACTGTCACCTCAAAATAGTATCACTCGAGTAAAAGCAAAAAGTGGATTGTAGTAAAAATACAGAATAAAGTCAAATGAAATGATTTATTTCCTCAAGTAAATGTAACCAGTTACTGCCCACCGCTGGTCATGTTATACCATTTTTGGTCTTTTAAATCAAAATTCTCACTGTAATAATCAAGTTTCACTTCTTAATCGTAAATAATAACAACTAGATTAGATATTAGAAGTGAAACAGGAGCAAAAACTGCTAAAAACCATCTGGAGAAACGTTTTGTGCTCGAGGCGGAACTCAAGAGGCGGTCACTGTTTCTAGGGAAACTCTCCGTGTGGTACACCGGGCGGTGCTAGCAGCGTTAGCCTCTGTTTATCGCCGTTTTCTGCTGTGTGAGTCGGATCCGGTCCGTTTACTGGCCTGTTGGTAACAGCTGCAGAACCGAACTCGGTCCAGAAACTGAAGGTAGGCGAACCGCGGACGGCTCTGATGAACTAATAGGATCAGGGATCTAGTTAATGCCGCGGAGGAACCTGAAGATGTCCGTTTTTATCTCTGTTTGGGTGTTTTCCTTTATTGTTTTTTAACACAGTTAACGTAGTTAGAAATATAAACGGTAGATAAATATTCATAGCAAATAATAATTAGGCAGATTTGAAAGCAGGAACCGGGAAACGAAACCCTAAAAGGTAATATTTTAGCTTTAAGCTGTGAGGAGGTGTTTGAGATCTACTGGGGAGCATCTACGCCTGAGACCGACGGCTACAGAGGCCACGAAGATGCCTGATTAAAACACAAGAATGGCGAATCTGAATTTACAATAAACTCTGTTTAAAATGTGATATTGTGTTATTAACAGGGCGATTATATAACATTTTATGGATAATTCAGTTGTGTTCTTGCAGTGAAAAATATTCAATTCCAGTTTTTTCAAATTTACAAGTTTCAGCTCATTAAGAAAATGTAATGAAGACAAAGAAAACCAGGTTTAGTTGATGTTTTTGTCAATTACGTGGAGAAAAAGCTATCCAAAAAAGTGGATGTCTTTCTTTTTTCTTTTTTGTGTATGATCCGGTGAAACTTCTGGTTTCAGCTATAATTAATTAGTTATAATAGTAACAAAAACGGCCCTTAGTGTAGTGACTACCCGTCCTCTTTGACCCAGACATGTCCACTTTTCATGTGCTTTCCGGGGGGGATTTCATAGATTGATGAAAATGTCTGGGTTTTCATAATTTTTTCAAGGCACCAATAAGCGAGCCTCACTCCGCCCACATTTTCTGTTTGAAAAATGCTCCAAAGGAGGCGTGGCCTGGCGGACCAGTGAGCATGTGGGGGTGGGCGTGGTCTGGCCTGGGATTGACATGTTGACAGCGGCTGGAGCTGCTGAATAGAGACGCTCAGTACGTTTACATGCACGTCTAAATCGGTTCATGGCAATAATCAAACTCATAGCTTAACCAGAATGGGAGCCTTTATCCCAGTTTACATGTCGCTCAAAAAATACAATTATTGAATGAAGAGCGTTCCACTCCGCGACACTAGGTGGCGATATGCGCCCTTTCACGTTGGATTTTTCCGCTTGGCCTGGAGTCACACAGATGCTGGTGTAAATACCAGATCTGCTCGGAGGCGTGCGCCTGCTTATGTCGTCCTGTTACATTATTGGACAGTTTTTTGTTTTGTTTTTTAAGAACTTTATTGAACAAATATACAACACACGAACAAATGAAGTACACAGAAGAATTCAACAGATACAAACAGCCTGGGGTGTTTATATAAATACTGTACATGCAAAAATGTACGTATATGAATTGTTTTGAGAGCCTTTTTCTTGATAGTCTGATATTTATTTTATGTATAGTTAAACGTTTATCATCTTTTTTGGGGGTATTTAAAAAAACCTGAATAAAACATTTTTACATCTTAAGGGAAAATCCATCAAAATAAGATTAATAACAACCGGCTAAACTCTTTCCAAAGCCCATGTGTGAAAGAGCAGGATAAGAAAAGATGTGTCACGTTTTCCTGATGATGCCCACAGCAGCTGTTTTTAACATTTATGTCTCTTTTACATTTCACCATATAGCGCTTGGCAGGGTTGGAAAATGGGGGCGCGGTGTAGTTTGTCCGAGTGGTGTTGCCGTAGGGTGACGTTATCGGAGACGCAGGGCCACGAACAGCTCTGGTAGCTACACCAGCAGCAGTGAAGCAGACGGAGTAAAAGCAGGAAATGAACAATGAGAGACAACAACGCTGCAGCACATTTAGAAGGTTCTGTACTGTCTGATTGTGTTACACTCCTCGTTGCTGCTGTGTTGTTGTCGTACCGGTGTTGTTGTTCCTGCTTCCGCGATCTCGTCACTTCCCGTGCATTACTCTTAACTTCAGTTCGGTTCGACTTCATCCAGATTAAGTGCATGCAACTGCATGTAAACGCACTGACAGACAGCGAGGAAGATGGAGAGCTCCTTTTGATGGCCGGTTCACATAATGCGTTTTAAAGGACCGCTTCATGCCCCACTGCGAGCTCCGCCGAGCTCTAGAGGCGTGTCACTCTGGAGCGGCCCGAGATTTCAGTGGGTCAGACTGCACCACGTCTCGCTCCGGTGGGACGCGCCAAACGCCAACGTCTCACAAGCGTAGAGTGTCACCAGCAGAGCACCACTGAATAAGCTGTCTCACAGCACAGCCAATCACACGAACGCTCGCCGGGATCTTCCTTCACCAGAGGAAAGGGAGGTTCTGTGGCGACTCGGCTTGTTTTATACTCCACAGCGGCCGGACGGCTGACGTCAGCCAGTAGCAACGGCCGATTCAAATTCAAAAGTACAATGATGAGTTTTAACCTGTAGAGGGCGCCAGACTGACAATTTTTGGTAGAACATTTTTATTTTTACTAATATGTAATAAAATATAGACATGTAGACAGCACTATTAAACACTGATTTATATTTGCTCTTTAACGTTTGAGTACATTTTATTTAGAAACTGTTTCTACTAGGGATGTGTATTGGTTAAAAAAATGTGACGATACGATATGTATCGCGATGCAGGGTAGACGATACGATATATCGTGATACTATGAGTAAGACTATATATTCTTGAGAGTTTAAATTAACTTTTCTAGTTGTCTTGAAAACGTTTCGTCTCTCATCCAAGAGGTTTCTTCAGTTCTGAAAACTACATTGGGAGTATCAGATTTATAAGGGTCACTAATGGGGATATCGTTATACCTAACGAGGCTATCAGGGTTCATATTCGCTATTCGTCTTCATTTAAACTCTCAAGAATATCATGTCCTGGAGGACTGAGACGCTACACCAACGGGAAGACGATATATTGTGATTTTTAAAACTGAATTTAACAGTAGTAAACTGTCCCATCATTCTAAACACTCCAACCTGTTTCATACTTTAACATCCAGTTTTATTACTAGATCTAGTCGATCTACTGGAACAAAGAAGGTGGAAACAGCCACAAAACTACCAGTTATAATTTTATATTTTACTACAAAAATTACCGTCATCATTAATGGTTCTATTCAAATCCTTTAAAAAAAATTATACTGTGCTTTTGAATATTGATACAATATCGGGAAATAAAAAATAATGTGATATATCGATATTTTTTTACATCCCTGGTTCCCAGTATATTTCTGTGAACGGAGCTTTAAAGGGGCTCTAACCTGCTCTAACCTTTAGGCCTAAGTCTTAAAAAGGTCTTAAAGTTCATGTTTCTAAATTAGGACATAAAATGTCTTAATTTTCTAAATAAAGGTAAAATGAATTTATACTAGCATTTTTCTTGTCTTGTAAATATTTGTAACTCATATCTAGCTAATTTATTTTAATAGCAACCGGGGGAAAATGTCTAACTTTTGGAGCCGATGCTTTGCGTTGTGGAGTCGTTAGGAATAAATGAACATGATTGGTCGAGAGGAGACGTCACATGATTGGGACGTGTTGTTTTAATCCACAGTGGCTTTTAGATGCAACATTCACTGATTGGGTGATTACATTTTGCTCATCTCGTTTTGGACTCTCACATGAAGAGAAACCAGGCAAAAGCTAAAGACCTACTGGAACCTTATTAGTATTTTCTTATTATTAAGCTTTGTAAATCAAAGTATAGGTGTATTGCTGTTTTGTTGTACTAATTTTTATCCATTGTTGTGTTCAATGTGAAAATTCGCTACTAACTAGTGAATTAACTTCATTGTACTTTATTTCATTTGGTACAATGCCTCTTGTCAGCAGCTGTATGTAGTGGTGATCTATTGACACACACATGTTAGAGGGGAAAGTCAGTACTACCTTTTCAGTCTCCACAGCATTCAATATGACACAACATTTTAGTGATTTGTCACAAAGTCATATTTTATGACCAACCGTCCTCTTTGACCCGAACATGTCCACTTTTCACGTTCTGTCCAGTGAGATTTCATTCACTCAACAAAAATATAAACGCAACACCTTTGTTTCTGCTCCCATTTTTCATGAGATGGACTTAAAGATCTAAAATTCATTCCAGATACACAATATTACCATTTCTCTCAAACATTGTTCACACATCAGTCTAAATGTGTGATAGTGAGCACTTCTGCTTTGCTGAGATAATCCATCCCACCTCACAGGTGTGCCACATCAAGATGCTGATCTGACATCATGATTAGTGCACAGGTGTACCTTATACTGCCCACAATAAAAGGCCACCCTGGAATGTGCAGTTCTTTGCTTTATTGGGGTTCTGGGGACTCAGAACCGGTCAGTATCTGGTGTGACCACCATTTGCCTCATGCAGTGCAACACATCTTCTTCGCACAGAGTTTATCAGATTGTCAATTGTGGCCTGTGGAATGTTGGTCCACTCCTCTTCAATGGCTGTGGGAAGTTGTTGGATATTAGTGGGAACTGGTACACGCTGTCGTATACGCCGGTCAAGCACATCCCAAACATGCTCAATGGGTGACATGTCCGGTGAATATGCTGGCCATGCAAGAACTGGGACATTTTCAGCTTCCAAGAATTGTGTACAGATCCTTGCAGCATGGGGCCGTGCATTATCTTGCTGAAACATGAGGTGATGTTCATGGATGTATGGCACAACAATGGGCACAACAATGGGCCTCAGGATCTCATCACGGTATCTCTGTGCATTCAAAATGCCATCAATAAAATGCACCTGTGTTCTTCGTCCTTAACAGATGCCTGCCCATACCATAACCCCACCACCACCATGGGCCACTCGATCCACAACATTGACATCAGCAAAGCGCTCACCCACATGACGCCACACACACTGTCTGCCATCTGCCCTGAACAATGTAAACCGAGATTCATCCGTGAAGAGAACACCTCTCCAATGTGCCAGACGCCATCGAATGTGAGCATTTGCCCACTCAAGTCTGTTACGGCGACGAGCTGGAGTCAGGTCAAGACCCCGATGAGGACGACGAGCATGCAGTTGAGCTTCCCTGAGACGTTTCTGACAGTTTGTGCAGAAATTGTTTGGTTATGCAAACCAATTGTTTCAGCAGCTGTCTGAGTGGCTGGTCTCAGACGATCTTGGAGGTGAACCTGCTGGATGTGGAGGTCCTGGGCTGGAGTGGTTACACGTGGTCTGCGGTTGTGAGGCCGGTTGGATGTACTGCCATATTCTCTGAAACGCCTTTGGAGACGGCTTATGGTGGAGAAATGAACATTCAATGCACGAGCAACAGATCTGGTTGACATTCCTGCTGTCAGCATGCCAATTGCACGCTCCCTCAATGCTTGTGGCATCTGTGGCATTTTGCTGTGAGACAAAACTGCACATTCCAGGGTGGCCTTTTATTGTGGGCAGTATAAGGTACACCTGTGCACTAATCATGATGTCAGATCAGCATCTTGATGTGGCACACCTGTGAGGTGGGATGGATTATCTCAGCAAAGCAGAAGTGCTCACTATCACACATTTAGACTGATTTGTGATCAATGTTTGAGAGAAATGGTAATATTGTGTATCTGGAATGAATTTTAGATCTTTAAGTCCATCTCATGAAAAATGGGAGCAGAAACAAAGGTGTTGCGTTTATATTTTTGTTGAGTGTAGATTGATGAAAATGTCCAGGTTTTCATCGTTTATCAGGGAGCTAATAAGCAGGGCCGGAGCTCCGCCCACGAGCGTTGTATGGAGACACCAAGTGCTCGGGGGGGGGCACCAAAATATCAGGCTCATGAAAAAATCATGATTATAGTAATAACAACATAATAAATATAAAAGTATGTAAAGTATGTTAATAGATGCTATAAAAAGTAATATTTGTGCTTGAGAGAAAGATGAATCCACCGTCTCCTCATGGTGCCTGTTTTATTATGCCTCAGTCTCAAGTTGGTAGATACGTGTCTAATCTGGTCTACACGGCTCTGTGTGTGCATAGCGCTGTCTTGAGCAGGTAGTGTCACTAATATCAGACTTTTCTGGTGTAGAAAACCCTTCCACAGTGAGCTGTCATCATGAAAACATGATGCAGTGTTTGTGAAAACACTTGGGACAGTCGGACATTACAGACGTGTTTTAATATTATCTGACGAAAAATGTTTTAATGCCAGACCTGTTGATTGATCTGCTTCCCCTCTAACCTTGTAAATGTTGTATATTGTCACAAAAAATATCTTATAAACCGACATGGCTGCACAGTGGGACAGATGTATGTTGTGTTTGCGACAAATTAATTTGCCATGTCGCCTGTGTCCGACGACTTTGTGACCAAAGTGTGCAGTGGTTGTGCAAATACAAATACTAGCATATACCCACAAATACATAGATACAGATCTGCAGCATGAAAGTATATTGTCCTACACATTTCAGCAATGATATTTCCACATCTGCTGTAAAACTATGTCTACTGTTTGGCACCACCAAACATTTGTGCTTAGGGCACCCAAATGGCTAGCACCTGCTAATAAGCATACTTAAACTGTTGATGCATGCAACACCCTTTCTCTCATCTGATGTCTTCCCCGAGCTGCTGCCTAGTAGACGGTTCTGATCTGTTCATAGACGGGACAAAAAGCTGGCTGTGATGAGCTGCGACTGTCTACAAGATATCAAAGCTCCAGTGTAGCTTTACAGCTAAACAGAGCTGCATGTGTTTCTGTGTGACTAAAGGGGCAAACATCCATCCATCTTCCACTTATCCGGGGTCGGGTCGCGGGGGCAGCATCTTAAGCAAAGAGACCCAGACTTCCCGCTCCCCAGCCACTTGTTCCAGCTCCTAAGGAGGAATCCCAAGGCGCTCCCAGGCCAGCCCAGAGAAATAGTCCCTCCAGCGTGTCCTGGGTCTTCCCCTGGGCCTCCTCCCGGTGGGACGTGCCCGAAACACCTCACCAGGGAGGCGTCCAGGAGGCATCCCGACCAGATGGCCGAGCCACCTCAACTGGCTCCTCTCGATGTGGAGGAGCAGCGGCTCTACTCTGAGCCCCTCCGGATGACTGAGCTTCTCACCCTATCTCTAAGGGAGAGCCCAGACACTCTGCGGAGGAAACTCATTTCAGCCGCTTGTATCCGTGATCTCGTTCTTTCGGTCACCACGAAGAGTTCGTGACCATAGATGAGGGTAGGAACGTAGATCGAACGGTAAATCGAGAGTTTTGCCTTTCAGCTCAGCTCTCTCTTCACCACGACAGGCCGGTACAGCGCCCGCATAACTGCAGACGTAGCACCAGTCCGTCTATCGATCTCCATTTTTCCCTCATTCGTGAACAAGACCCCCAGATACTGAAGCTCCTCCTCTTGAGGAACGACTTCATCCCCGACCCGTAGAAGGCACCCCACCCTTTTCCGGTACCCCATACTCCTGGAGCACCCCCCACAGGACTCCCTGAGGGACACAATCGAACGCCTTCTCCAAGTCCACAAAACACATTTAGACCGGTTGGGCGAACTCCCACGCACCCTCCAGGACCCTGCTGAGGGTGTAGAGCTGGTCCAGTGTTCCATGACCAGGACGAAAACCCATTGTTCCTCCTGGATCCAAGGTTCAACAATCTGTCGGACCCTCCCCTCCAGAACCTTACCAGGGAGGCTCAGGAGTGTGATCCCACTGTAGTTGGAACACACCCTGTGGTCCCCCTTTTTAAACAGGGGGACCACCACCCTGGTCTGCCAATCCAAGTGAACTGCCCCCGATGTCCACGCAACATTGCAGAGCCGCGTTAACCAGCACAGCCCCACAACATCCAGAGCCTTAAGGAATTCCGGGTGAATCTCATCCACCCCCGGAGCCTTGCCACCAAGGAACTTTTTTTAACCACCTCAGTGACTTCAGCACCAGAGATTGTAGAGCCCGACCCAAAGTCCACAGACTCTGCTTCTGTCGGTGGAATTGAGGAGGTCTTCGAAGTATTCCATCCACCGTCCTGTGTCGAGGTCGGCAGCACACCATCCCCATTGTAAACAGTGTTGGTGGCAGACCGCCCCCCCCCAAATGTCAGATGAAATGACAACCAAGTCGATCATCGAGTTGCGGCCTAAGGTGTCCTGTTGCCAAGTGCACATTTGGACACCCTTATGCCTGAACATGGTGTTCATTATGGACAATCCATGGTGAGCATAGAAGTCCAATAACAAAACACCACTCGAGTTTAGATTGGGGGGGGGGCATTTCTCCCAACCACACTTCTCCAGGTTTCACTGTCATTACCCACGTGAGAATTAAGGTCCCCCAGCAGAACAAGGGAGTCCCCGAGAGGAGCACTCTCCAGCACCTCCTCCAAGGACTCCAGGAAGGGTGGATAATCTGATGTGCCGTTTGGCACATAAGCACAAACAACAGTCAGGACCCGTCCCCCCACCCGTAGGCGGAGGGAGGCTACCCTCTCATTCAGCGGGGTAAACCCCAACATACAGGCGCCGAGATGGGGGGCAACAAGTATGCCCACCCCAGCTCGGCGCCTCTCAGCGGGGGCAACTCCAGAGTGGAAGAGAGTCCAACCCCTCTCGAGGAGACGGGTTCCAGATCCAGACACATGCGTCAAGGCGAGTCCGACGATGTCTACTCGGAACCTCGCACTCTAGCTCCGGCTCCTTCCCCACCAGAGAGGCGATGTTCCACATCCCAAGAGCCAGCTTCTGCAGCCGAGGATCGGACCGCCAAGGTCCCTGCCTTCAGCCACCACCCATCCTACATTGCACCCAAACCCTATGGCCCCTCCCACAGGTGGTGAGCTCATGGGAAGGGGGGCCCATGTTACCTCTTTGAGCTGAGCCTGCCCGGGCCCCATGGGTAAAGACCTGGGGTCTCATTTATAAAGCTTGCTTACGCACAAAACGGGGTCTGAAAACTACATAAGCAACTTTCTACGCAAAGTTTGGGATTTATAGAAAAAAACGTGACGGAAAAATGTGCGCAACTTTAAGCACACTAAGGATCTTGCTCACGCACTTTGTGGACACAGACACTGACAGAGTGATGCCTAAAATGAAAATGAAAGCTACATTTTACACCTTGTAGAGCTCTGCGCACACAGACACCAGCGGTCACCCCCCCATCCCGCCTCTGAACTGAGAATAAAAATGAGAATCTGAATGAAAATATGTTGCACATAAGAATTATATCACAGTATGTTCATATGTATTTATCTATTCGGATTATATAGAAATTACACTTATTGGTGAATTAATTGTGTGAAGTAGGAATACTGCAGCGTCTCCTGCATAATGATGCACAATGGATGCTGGCGCTCATTAAAGATCAGCCAGTGGCAGCATCAGGATGGGGGACCCGATGTAGATTCCTTAAAGCAGTCTTTTTAGATCTATGGGCTGAACTGGATCCGGTGTTGGATCTACCGACCCGATGGAACCGTTCACCCCGTCCCCCTCTCCTTATTTATATCAGGAACGCTGCTGCATCAACGCTGCGTCATTTGCAGCTCATCCGTTTGTTTGTGACTCCAATATTTTGCAAGGATGATACTTTTTAAAAGTTGACTTAAAACGCACCTTTTCTGTCAGGCTTTAAATATCTAGTTTTATTTGGTTTAATAAATCCCAGTCTTAGTGTTGCTACAAGAAGTAATCATACAGGCCTAATTGAAACTTTATTGTTCTTATCTTTTTTATTGCTTGTGCTGCTTTTATTATTATATTTTTAAATCTTTTTACTCTCTTCTTGTCACACATTTTCTTTTTGCAACTTTATATTTGTCTTTTAATGTGAAGCACTTTGGCTGCATTCGGCTGATTAAGTGATTGACTGAAATAAAACGGTTTTCCGTGCCTCTACCAGCCTGCAGCTGTCTCTGTGGAATTACT
This sequence comes from Valencia hispanica, assembly GCA_963556495.2. Classification (NCBI taxonomy): domain Eukaryota; kingdom Metazoa; phylum Chordata; class Actinopteri; order Cyprinodontiformes; family Valenciidae; genus Valencia; species Valencia hispanica. Next base: position 58,234,575 of record OY747705.1, on the reverse strand, counting down.
TTCTCCGCCTCTTGGTTTCCATGGTTACCCGTGGAAACGCCCCATATTAGCTGGCTTAAGTCGATGCAGAATATTCACTAGACACTTTGCATGGACCGTTTATGGCAGAAAGTGGGTGTGTAGGAGGCGGGATATGATCCAAAAACACCTGCGCACATTTCTAGGGAGAGAAAGAGCTGCAGCTGTGCTACTCCAAGTTTGATAGATCGGAAACTTACTAGGCGTAAGTAAAAAGAGTTGCTCAGCTTAAGTACGGTTTTAGTAATGATTCTATGCAAAGTTTTATAAATGAGACCCCTGGCCACCAGGTGCTCCCCAACGTGCCCCACCTCCAGGCCTGGCTCCAGATGGGGGCCCGGGTGACCCGTGTCCGGGCGAGGGAACACTAAGTCCATTTGTGGTGCTCATCATAGGGGTCTTCGGGCTCAAAATCTACAATAATACTGAGCAAAGTAAGAATTCCTCTATAAACTGACTGAGGAGGATGAAGATAAAATCTAAAGACTGGGGTAGGCATTAATGTCTTTTTGAGACTGCTGTTTTTTACTTTTAATATTACATTGAAAAGAGAATAATGGCCGTTTCCTCAGAAAATTATTTAAGATTTTGTAAAATTTTTGTCCAGTATGACCAAAAAAGTGAACTATTATTGTTACTGGTACATTTCCTAATTTGGAAGAGTAATTATTTCTATTATTAATTAATTTCTGGAGATTTTGAAGTCATTTTTGTACTTGTGATAGTCTTTTTGAAGTTTGTTATTTAACTGTTTATTCTAACCATATCCAGAATCCTCGCTTTAAATATGTTGAAATCAAAAGTCTTGGTCCAGTCCTTTTGGAAATAAAAATATGGTCACCCTACCTTAGTGGTTCCCAAAGTGGGGGGTCATTGCAGAGGGTGCGCGATATGCATTGATACAATTTAAAAGCTAATATAACTGACAGGTTTTTGACGAGGCTCCCACATAAATGCAAAGCAGAAGATAAAACATCACCAAATAAGCTTCTAAACAAACTTCCTTCCGGGGCAAGGAGTAGAAAATATGACGAAGCAGATCTTCCCTTTGGTTTCGTTCCACCAAACACCTTCAAATGTTCAACTGAGCTCATATAAAGTTTTGTACATAGTGGCACAGTGTGAAAAACGGAGGATTAGATACTCCCTGCACTATGGACATTTTTCCATCTATGATTCATAACATTTGCAAGTGTTGTGACACAGAGTGAGTGAGTTTTTGTCTGGTTTACATAACCATCAATAACTATGATCAATAATTTAATATTATTATAATTATTGATGAGGTTCTAGTTTAATATATTAATATTAGGGGCACCACTTATGTATTAGAAGACCAGACATCCAGTCTCTTAAAGGTGTAAATTTACACGCTGTGGACAATAATTGTACACATACACCATTTAAACACAGACCACTTCTCTTTAAGCTAAGGGGAATTTATTAAGAAAATAGATCAACCTTACAGCCAAAACATTTCGTCAATAGTTCCCATCTATTCTAAAGCATGCAACTAATTACTACAGATCTTAGAAAACAATAATATGTGATAATAAGTGGATCAGGGACAAACAGACAACTGAGGTTTTGTTCAGAAAGGGAGGTGGCCCTCACTCCAGGGGGCTCAAGTCACAGATAAAGGGTTATAAACTTAAACACAGCTCTGGGCCACGATGGAGGACAGCACATGGAGTGTAAAGAGACAAAGGGCCATAAAATACCTTTGGCTAAAAGGAGGCCACAGCTTTAACTAACAGACAAAGGAACAATGCAGTTAACCTTTCAGCTAAAAGACCAGCTATAGCAGCCCGACTCTGCCGACCCGGTGATCAGAGAGCAATAAAGAGCGAGGAAAAGAGAGAGAGAGTGTGGGATCCGCTCAGGAAAGAAACCAGTTTCAAACACAGCAAATACAGCTCAAACTTATGCGTGCGGCGACGCTAAATGAGCCAACAGATTCAGCGCTTAAAAACACTTTAAACCAACAATGAACGGGATCTAACTCGTTAAGAACTTTTTTTATCTGCCCAGACACAAGATTAGCATGAAGGAACCGGTTCAGTCCTACTTTGCTTTGAGGGAAGTCCGGTCCACGAGGAGGAGAGCAAAATGTGTCTGTAGTTGAGCAAGAAAAGGAGAGTTAGGAAACCTGTACAGGATTTTAGGACCGTGTCCCAACTGCAGGCCGGAGGGCTTGCAGGTCGACGTCGTAACAAACTGTCTTGCAACAGTCCTGATATTGCTCAAACTGGATACGCAAGCCGGATGAGCACTTCGAAGCTTTGAAATGAGAGTTCTCCCCGGTCCAGCGGGTCAGAACAAAAGAGAATCTTCACCGGTGAGATGTCCTCTGTAGCAGGAGTTCTGCTGAGAAAAATTTGAAATGGCCGCCACCACCCTTCTTATAGCCCTTTGGCCGTGATGTCATCATTGATGTCACCATTGGTGGCTACGGACCAAGGAGTATGTTGAGGTCACCACTATGATTGCTGGGAAATGTGGTTTGCTTAGTCCATCTGGGAAAATGGCCTCCAGCCGTCCAACAGTCTGTTCAGTTCATTCGTGGAAAATTGAATCCCAACACCAGCAAACTATGGGTTATTCCTCTGTCCAATATGAGCATTTATCAGATGTCAACGGACACATAGGGACTTTTAAGACATCTGATGTCTAAACAGTTGATTCCCGAACTGAATGATGTAATAATCGATGTCTTCGGCACAGTCAGCTACATTAAAACAACCTGTCAATTTTTGTGGTTCTGTGTGAGAAAATGGGCTCCAACAGACAGCCGTTCTTGTTTCACAGCGAGTCCTGATACCGGTCATGTGGGAAGGAGCTGTCCAGGGTCTTTAAACTGCCAGATGAGATTCACATCTTTTTGAAGGAAGAGGGCAGAGATCTTGGCCACACATTTAACTTTAACAAGTTTGTAATGATCTTGCATATAGTGGCATATTTCGGAACGCAACGTTAAATGAAACAAATTCCTTGATGCAGGGCACAAAACACACACCTCCACCTGGCAGATAAAGTGACATCACAGCAGGCTCACACCAGCTACTGAAATGTTGATGATTGAAGACCTCAGTTTTACAAAGGACAATTTATTGTTTTTCCCTCATCAGAGTTCTTTGTTCTAAACCAGTTATGCACAGAGAGACATTAGAAATGTATTGAAAGCAATGTTGTATAATACTACACAGTAAAACTAATAAAAATAAACAAATAAATAATTACACTGGTTAGGGGGAGGGGGTGAGTGAACATTTTCTTATAAACCAAAGGGGGGCCCAGCAGAAATAGTTTGGGAGCCCTACCTTAGTGGGCCCTTAATGTTATGTTCTACCTGTGTCTCTTAGACACAAATTATTGTTTTTTTCAGATTTCTATAGAGATGCTGTGAAAGAACATAGTTTATCCGGGGTTTTTTCTGAATGTCATTATTGACCCAAATCTTCACCACATTACAAATACTGATGAATTTTTAACTCCTTAACGTCAGTTTTAGTAAAACACAAAAAGTGTCATCCCATTAAAAACACAATTTTATAATTCTGCCTGTTTGTCTGTTCAGAACCTTCAAAATAAAAGCTTGTCTGTTTTTATTTATGGAAGCAGGATTTTCAGGTGGATGAGCAGCCAAGAATTCATTATGAATATTTGCCTGATATTCTGCCTTTTCAAAGCTTATTGTGGACATTAATTATTGATAAATCCATCTAAATATTTAAAGCTGCCCAGTTTGTTGAGCGTTTTGTTCTTTTTCCACCCTAGGATACTTTCGGCGCAGAGAAGAACTTTAACATCCAGCCTCGAGGTTTTGAAATGATCTGAGAAGGAAGTTTCACGTCTCAGGTGTTGATGCACTTCAATGTTCATAACTAGTTATTACAGCAGCTTATAGACATTCAGATAAAAATGTGGTCATTATTCCTCTGATCCCCATGAATGAAATGTTTGTTTTCATCAGGCTTTCTTCTGAGGAAGGAGAGCTCCACCGTTGGCTCCAGATGAACCAGGAACCGGAGGAACCAGAACCACAGGAGATGAGTGGGACCAACAAGGAACCAGAACCTCAACTCGGCGAGGAAGAGGAGGATGAAGGGTCGGTTGTAGTGAAGCTGGAGACCGACAGCTTCACAGAGACTCCAGCTGATGTGAGAATAATCCAGGTTGGACCAGAGCTGCAGCCGATGATGGACACCAAGGAGGAACCAGAACCTGTACAGATCAAAGAGGAGCTGGACGATCTCTGGAGTTACGAGCAGGTTATAGTGAAGGAGGAGACCGAAACCCTCATGGTCACGTTCGATGACGACGTGAAGCCAGAACCGAGCCAGGACCAGCTGCACTCTGCCAACTCCCCGGAAGCTCAGAACCAGCATCAACGAGGAAGAACCCAGAAAGATCAGAATCAGAGGAGTTCTGGGGACAATCCAAAGCGTAAGAGACGTAGAACAGACGCGGTGTCCTGCGAGGTGTGTGGTAAATGTTTCAGGCAGCACAGGTACCTGATCGCTCACCTGAGGACGCACACAGGTGAGAAGCCTTTCTCATGTCTGACGTGTGGGAAAAGTTTCCTCAGGCAACCTGACCTGACTCTCCACATGAGGACCCACACCGGCGAGAAGCCGTTCCAGTGCCTGGTTTGTGGAAAAGGTTTTATCCAGAAAACCACCCTGAGTTACCACATGAGGACGCACACAGGCGAGAGACCGCATGGCTGTGGCTTCTGTGGGAAAACATTCATACAGAGGAGTGATTTGACTTGTCACCTTAGGACTCATACAGGTGAGAAACCGTATCAGTGTGAGGTGTGCCAGAAATCTTTCGGACACAGTAGTGATTTTACTCGCCACCGGAGGACCCACGCGACCGAGAAGCCGTTCTCCTGTCCGACCTGTGGGAGAGCCTTCAGCAAGCAGTCTAAGCTGAGTCGTCACCTGAGAGTTCACGCAGGTGGGAAGACGTATCCGTGTGAATTGTGTCATAAGTCTTTCAGGCGGAGCTGTGACTATGCGCGTCACCTGAGGACTCACACGGGGGAGAAACCGTTTAATTGCGATCTATGTGACAAATCTTTCAGACAGAACGGTGACCTGACCCGTCACATGAGAACTCACACAGGTGAGAAGTCATCTTCGTGTACAGTGTGTGGGAAGAGTTTTGGTGAGTATAGTAGCATGGTGAGGCACATGAGGACCCACACCGGGGAGAAGCCGTACATCTGCAAGGTGTGTGGGAAACTTTTCCGCTTCGCCGGTCATTTAACGGTTCACTTAAGAACCCACACAGGTGAGAAGCCATGTTCCTGTAAGGTGTGTGGTAAATCCTTCAGCGACTGCAGCAGCATGGCCAGGCATATGAAGACTCACACAGGGGAGAAGATGTATGCCTGTGAAGTGTGTGATAAATCCTTCAGGCAGAGAAATGATCTCACCCGACACTGTAGAACTCACACAGGTGAGAAACCGTTCCAGTGTCTGGTTTGTGGTAAAGGTTTCGTCCAGAAAACAACCCTGAGGTATCACATGATGACCCACACCGGTGAGAAGCCTTACCCCTGTGATTTATGCAGTAAATCCTTCAGACAGAGAAATGATCTGACCCGTCACCTTAGAACCCACACTGGAGAGAAACCGTATCGCTGTGGATTATGTGAGAAACCTTTCAGACAGAGCAACGACTTGGCTCGTCACATGAAAAGTCACACAGACGAGGATCTAAGCGGTGTGGTCAATCAGTCAGATTAAGGTGGATTAATGTGTGAAGAATTAATCCCAGGAAAGTTCTGGAAATTGCATGCTAAACAATCTTTTTTTTATTAATAAAAGTTGAAAATTAGTTCACTTTAGAAAATGCACTGAAATCTGACCTCAGATTCAACTGAACTTCTAAACTTTGTTTCAAAGATTGTTGTCCTGAGATTGTCCAAGTGCAGCTTTTATGATTATTAAGCTGTTATGATCTTTAGATGCATGTCAGATGTATCGTTCTCTTGCAGGATGTTGGGATGCGATTGTGGAGCACTTCTTAAATGAATTCAGATCTACCCTGGGGTAGATCTACCCTCAGCAGACGTCGCAGAATGCTCTCTGACCTTAAGACTCCACAGACGAGTCTGATCCTCTGTTATTCACCAGAATATTATCTATTGTTTCAACAACATACTTTTTCTACCTGGACCCTGATCAAGCCAGATTGCCCTCATTCCTCTCTCCACCTGGAGGCCTCCAGGTTTCCCTCAGTTTTCATCCTGTTAGATTTCATGTTTTTCTTCTTTTTCTTTAATCTGTGTGATTATTATTATTATTGGCTTACTTTTTGGTCGTGTTTTTTGTGATGTGAAGTGATGATATTTATGGTTCTGAGAATAAAAAATGTGTCCATAACTTCCTCCTTTTATAGATTTGAGATCAATAAAAAGAGTGTCCCGCCTCTCAGCCAATGACTGCTGGACAGCGATATGAAGGATGGATGGATGTTTGTTCCTGTTAAATGTTCTAGTTTGTGTTTGTGTGGGTGTTTACTGTTAACCAGATTTTGGCCCTTCCTACTAAAATGTATTAAATAACAGTTTAGTATTTTCTCCTCACTTCTGATAAAAACAAAACATGTGTAAAAATGTACATCATGTGATTCCCTTCTGATACTTGAAGTGTTTTGATTAATAAAATGTAGAAAAACTTGAAAACCATATTTGAATATATCCAGATGATATTCCACTGCGCCAGTCATGGAGAAGAGAACAACAGAGAGAAAATGTACCGGAGTTCTTTAGTCGCACCCCGACTATTTTTTGTTTTTCTAGGTATTCGCATATAAAATCTGTGGCTGGCTGCAGAGTTTCTCGTACCAAGATGGTGTCTGAATGACTGCATCGTTCCAGCAGCAGTCAACAAAATATCTAAGCATTATTATTTATGAATCCTTTTCTGCCATAATATCTAAGCAGCTAAAACAAATGAGACACGTTTGTTTTTAAGCTTTTTTTTACATTCTGCTGCTGGGATGTTTGGTGCATTAAACCGCAGAGCATGATTTTCCCCATGAGGGGGCGCCATATTAATTGGTCATAATCGACACATTCTGGAAAGAAAGTCCCTGAAATCATTAAAGAAGTCAGAGTTAAGTTTTGGGGGTTTATATAACCTTAGAAATTGAGCTTTTTTAGGCTCATTTTATCTGGGTGGCTAGGTATTCAAAAGAGTCAAATGTGTCCAGGGTTACCTTTTTAAAGTTCATTGAGTTATGAAAAATCGTGGCTACGCCTCCACCTCGTCTGTTTCCTGCTCTCGCTAAAAAAAATTAATTTGGAGGAGTACATTCTATCAATGCAGGTGTTTTAGTATTTATGTCCAGCCAGGTTTCTGATCAAAAATGGGTGAATATTATGTTCAGTGATTAATTCATTGATCAGAAATGACTTCCCTGATAAAGACGTAATGTTTAATTAAGCTAATTTAAGTAGTTTGATGATGGGTAGCTGAACCTTCTGATAGGTGATCCATTTGAGATTTGGTTTAATGTGTTTGGCTTTAGATTTTTTTCTGTTGCTCCAACTCTAGCCTACTAAACATCCCTAGACTAGAACTAAACATGGAAAAGCAGCTTTCAGTTTCTATGCTCCCCTTATCTGGAACAGACTTCCTGACGAGTGAAGAGCTGCTGAAACTCTGAGCTGCTTTAAATCGAGACTAAAAACCATCTGTTTAGAATTGCTTTCGAGTAAATGATTGTCATATGTATCAAATGTGTTCATGCTCTCTTGCTTTATTGATCTTTTTCTTGCTTTATTGTGTATCATGTGTGTTTCTTTTACTTTTAATTTCCAATGTTATATTCCATGTGTTTTTTGTGTGTTTTTTTTTTTAAATCACCAAATCATGTAAAGCACCTTGAACCCTGCTGTTGAAAGTGTGCTATACAAATAAAATTGCCTTGCCTTGGTTATAAGCACTGGAATACTGCTCTCAGGGGGGCAGGGCAACTTCTGGGAGATGATGGGAGTAGGATTACTGTCCGGTTCCTTTCTTTATCAGATGTCTGTTATTACTAGTTGGGACATGGACAGAGTACATCCAGTGTTAGTCACAGAGGCCTGATATAGTCCAAGTTTTGGTGTTAGCTGTGACCCAATTTCTAATTTGTGTTTTCAGTCTGTCAGGGAAATTTCTAAAAGGAGAGTTAATTGGTGTAGATGAGTCGGATGACGTTGGAATACTTGAAGAACGCTGTGGTGAGCGCTCTACGTCTTTGCTCGCTGCTGATGCGGTCATAAAAAAGGTAGGAAGTGTTTGATCTCTGTCAATCTCTGTGGGCCGTGTATCTGTCTGGGCCGGTGGCGTCATCTTGACTTGGTGTGTTTGGGGAAGTGTTTGTTCTCTGGTAGTATCCACGGGCCGTGCTTCGAGATCAGCCATCAAGTGTTTAGCTTTCTGATTCAGATAACAGAAAATATTTGAGGTCAACATTCTCAATCCAGCTTTGTTAAGATAACATTGGTTTTCCTTGAATAGATGCTTGGCACATCCAAATATTTTTAAATTATTAAATGAGATCGATTTTTCAACAGATTCTCTCTTCAACCATTTATGGAGCATGCAACGTCTACTATATCTTTCATCATTCCCTTCAGGGACTGGTCTGCTGATAAAGATGTTTATGTTAAGTCCATCAAGTCTTTCTCTGTAGCAGATCAGAGAAATCTCTTTTCAGAACCTCTGACTGTTTTTTGGCTACATCAGTTGATCTGTGTGGATAATGAGCTTTTCCAGTTTCGGGTGTTGATCTATGACTAGATTTTTTCTGAGATTTCGCTCACTGTATCCTTGGGGCAGCTGATAACAATAGTGTTATGGTTACAAAAATCTTCTATCCTATTTATTGAACCATCATGAATTATCAGAACTTTTGCTGGGGGGGTGCTTACTTTCTTATGTGTCCACTTCATGTGGCTGGATTCCTCCTGGTGACCTTGACTGGTCCCGGGGGCTGCGTCGTCTTTCGGGGAACTGAGGGCTGCATATCTGTTTTTCAGCGGGATTCCAGGGGCGATAATATCTTGTTTTGGGTTGGAATATCTCTTTTCTTGTTCTTCGGAGCAGGTGTGGATGTTTCAGTACACTTTAAAGCCAGCTGGTGTTAATCAAACTGTGAATGGGGTGTTCTACCCATTAGGCACCTTTTGGCTGAGGGAGTAGCGTTGTTCTGTGGCTTCTGTGCGAGACTGTTGGACCGAGATAACACCGGGCTGCCAGATTCTTGCTCCCTGTGTGTAATCATCAGTAAAGTTGTCTCGTTTCCATATCCAGTGTTTACTTCCATGTTCAGTTCAAAGCGACATATCTTTATCTCCATTTCGTCCATTCTCTGGAGCAGTTTGTCAAAGTCCTCAGCTGAGAAAAAAAAGAGCCATTTTGTTAATCCACGGTCCTTCAAAGAATAATCCAAAAAAAAGAGAGATCCGGTCTAATACAGTAACTCTAAAGGCTGGGTGTATAAAGTGACTAAGAAAAAAATAAGAAGAGAAAGGAAAATAAGTCGAGAAATTGGCAGAGATCAGGAGAGGCTGCCATATAAACATCGTTACAGTTACCAATGGGGCGACCGTGGTTCAGGTGGTAGGAGCTAGTTCCGTAACTTTGCTGGTTTGAACCCCCGCTCTGTCTATCTCGGTCGTTGTGTCTTTGGGCAAGACAGTTCACCCCCCCTTGTCCACTGGTGGTGGTCAAAGGGCCCGTTGGCGCCCGTGTGTACGGCAGCCTCGCTTCTGTCTGCGTGTCCCAGGACAACTGTGGCAACAATGTAGCTCACCACCACCAGAGTGTGAATGTGTGCGTAAATGGGTGAATGACTGTAGTGTAAAGCGCTTTGTGCTTCTCTAACTGAAAAATACAAATTGAGGACATTTACCAATACCATTTACAAGCCTTCCACATGCAAACACCACTTTTATTTTGTCAAGTTTAGAGTTGTAACCATGTAATATTGATTTTAGACGCATTCTTACTAGTGTGTCTAGTAAAAAAAAACATGTTTCCACCATATTGAAAGTCAAAGTCGGAGCAAAACAAATGTCAAGACTTTCCGAGTGGGAAGTTTATTTTTTTCCAAGTTCTGAATACAAATTGAATGCACCATAAGATCTGATGACGGTGGAGGGCTCTGGAGAACAGCCGGTCACTGTCCTGCTGAAGAAAACTGATTCTAGAACTGTGCCACTCGTAGTGGCAGCATGTTAGGTCTGACTGGTTCTTTTTCTAGACTTTTGTTCTGAATTTTTTCAGTTGAGGCGTTGCAAATTGTTCAAGAATAAACGAATAAGTAATATATAATTACCTATCCTAATACTTATTAGGGCAACAAACGTGTGTTAAAATCTGCGACAATCATACTGAGCTGGTCATACTGAGCTACAATTTGGGCCAGAAAGTCTGAAAAATCAACAGAGATCCTGACAGTCAGAGAACATTTTATTGAACATACAGTAGATGTAAATAACAGATGTTATTTGCTGCTAACACCTCAAACAACTGGGCAGAAAGGAAGCCCTCGACCATATGAGAAGTCCCAGCGGCTGCATCAAAGTGGACTTAGCTCTGGATCTGTCAGCACGTTGAGCAGCTCATCCATCTTTGCTATTTCTGCTTCTGAACCCTCAGGCAGCTTCTGGCCCTTCTTGCTCTAAACACACATAATGAAACAATGAGCACTTGATTATGTCCAAGAGGTAAAGGAAATACAAAACATAGCAGGCAGCGCACAGAAAAACAGAATGAAACATGGGGAAAAAAACAGTCAAATGTGTTCAGAATAATATTAAGAAGCTCCAGCATGGCTGCGTCATTGTCTTATGATGTTGCAGTAAGTAAAGTTACACACTGGTACGGTGCTCAATGAGACCTGCTGGAGGCAGCCACATTGCAACTTCTTTCCCTCCGAGGCGTTCGCGGCCTCATCTGAACCCAGGAGAAGTTATTCTGATCCGGGTAAAGAGTCACATGAACTGACACTGACACTTTAAAATGATTCAGATGCGTAACTTGTAAATTTAACACTAAAATCTTATAGCACTTCTGGTATCTTCTGTTGGAATTATCTGATCCTCAACAAACCTCAGTTTTTTCTGATTAATTTAGGAGCTTTTTCTTGCAAATTTCTGACTTTACAATGTCAGAAAATGTCTTAGTTTGAATATCAAAAATGTATAACTTTATTAAAGGAAATGTCTGAAATTCCTCTCCTAAATGTAAAATTTTTGGACATCAGAGAATTTCAGAGTTTTTTCCTGAAAATATTTAAAACAATCTAATACTCCGTTGTAGAATACATATATGACTCTATAGGAGGTAAGGAAAAACCAAGGTGTGACGAATACCACATGAAACAATAGGGGTGTAACAGTACATGTATCTGTATTCACATTTTTTGGTATGGAACTTTCAGCACAGCATACAGAGTTTCCACACAGCACACATAACTGCCCTCGTTGGTGCCATTCTCTTAATGTAGCAATACAGTTTAAGCAGACTGGACATCTGGCTGTAATAATGCGTGTTAAAAATGTTTCTTCCAGGAATTTGTTGGTGACGTTTGCGTTGTTACTGCAGCAGCAGCTGGAAGCTGAACGGAACATGTTTGTTGCCCACAGTGTCCCACATAAATACTAAAAGTTTTCTGATATCATAATTTGTTTTCATGCATACAAAAGGTCATATAAGTCTGAAAAATTCATTTCATATCCCAGATTGTCTCAAGTATTGATGTTGCAGTTCACAAAAAATAAAATATTTAAACTGTTGTGTTATTTATTTACCTTATTTTTAATTTAATTATTTACCTTATTTTTTATTAAATACATTTTAATATTATCCATGTTAAGCTCCTTAGATGTTCCTATTTTTTTGTGTTTTTTTTTTTTTTTATCTTTTATTAGTCATTTTCATACCTCATCATTTTCCTGTGTTACTTCATTTCTCGCATTACGATTATTGTTCTTTGGTTTGAGTTCTGCATTGTCTTTATATCTTTATTTTTCCTTCTATGTTTTATCTTTTTGTCTCCTCCTTAAGTGTTATTTCTTACTTAGATCTTATTATTTTTAGTTACTCCTCTGTGTTAGTCTTCTACTTTATTTCCTTCATGCATTTAGAACTGCCCACCCTCTCTCCCAGCTGCATCTGCTGGTTTGATTGGTCCTCACGTTTCTTTGTCATTCTTTACTAACATATATTGGCTCTCTGGTTTTCTCAGTTCCTCGCTGGTTCCTCTCGTCTATGATCCCTGTCATGCACTCGGTGCTCAGACTTTGGTTTTAGTAAGTTTTTTTATTCCGTCACTAAAGATGTTTACATTGAATCTTCTGCATCCCAGGCTGCACTTTGTTCCAGCCCTCACACAAACATTGACAATCCCAGAACATTTACTTTTTTTTTACTTTGTTCCCTGACTGAACCGAAAATGAACCAAACTGTAAAATTGACACCAAGATACAAACTGAACTGGGAATTTTGGCGTACCATTCCACCACTACAAAACACTGATTCTAATATGAGTATCTTTTGCATATTCCAAAAACAAATAATGGTAAGAACAGAGTCGGAGCGCTTACTTGGATATGCAACACAGCACTGTTAGCGTTTCATTGCTCATATGCAGCCTCAGGACTGTCGGAGCCAATCAGATCTATTAGTTTGACTCACCTTGGGCTTCTTGCGGAGGTTCGGAGAGAGTTTAAAGCTGCTCACAATCCCTTGGTCGTCCCCCACAATGATGATGGGATGGATGGGATTGAATTCAATGTGAGTCAGCTCGGTCTTCTTGGTCACCACCAGCTGCTGGCAGATAGCCTCGTGTTTGTTGACACTGAGGTCAAAGACGTGAACCTGAGAAAGATGAGTTACTATAACCATTATGTTAACTTTTTTCTCCTTCACTTTTGACTTAAATATATGGATATATTTCTATGAGCTGACAAAACAATGTGTAAAAGAAAGATCTGAAACAAGCACAGAGAAACTTGTCTTGAGATAATTATCATGTGTGTTGCCCTTTCTTATTTTGTCAAATTTAGGAACAGGGGAGCAAATCAAAAGATGCTCTGAGTAGTGATAGAGCAGGATTAGCTGTATCTAGCCATTCTAGCATCTTCCTATCAAACGATGACCAGCTTAGCTGTCCCTGCTGGAATTGTTCCCCGCAGCATAAGGCCGTCACTACCGTGTATCACGATATGCGTTTTATGTTCTTATTGGTTAAAACATGTTAAAAACCATGTAACGTTTTCCTTCCTTTAGAGTTCTTCAGTCATTTGAAATTTTGAGCCCGTCAGGGATTAATCGGCACTCTATTCCCCACATTTGTTTTAAAATACCTTTTAACATTTTTTAAGAACATATAAAAGATGAAATCATTCAAATCATGTGTTGACTGAAAATACTGATGTTGATGGATTATTATAATCTATGTCAATAATTACACCCTAATCAATGCAAAGAAAATGTAAGAAAATTGTCCTAGTTTTACCTCGCTGATTTCATTTAAACCAAGAACAGGAAAGAAGTGAAACCTTACCTTTCTGTCTGTTGTCACAGCAGCGAACACAGTGGAGGAGTAGGGAGCCCAGGCAACATCTCCCACGGCTACATTAAGGTCAAAGGTGAACATTGGAGTGCTGAAACAAATACAAAAAGAAAGTTAATGTAGAATCCAGTCAAAGTTGCTCATGGGAACCACAGGGAGATGTGTGATGGAGATGCTGCTGTAACACCACTATTCCATATAGAATAGACCTTATTAGACCACTAGAGGTCAGCAGTGATACTTTGCAGCAAACATTCAGCAGTAGATCAGTTTAGTCAGGTGAAAGCTCTGAGGTAGGATTCCTGGCAAATTCAATAGATACTTCATTGGACGAAAGATGTTCAGGGTTGTAGTGTATGGAGGTGTAATCATCAGTTTAGATAGATAGCATCACTCAAAACTGGCTTAGAAATTACAATATATGGAAATCTATTGATATATATGACTGAAAGCAGATTTTGTCATATTTAGGAGCCATAAACCTTTCACAACATAAAAACCTTTGTAGCCATATCTGCTAAAAGTGAGGACCCGCACCTGCCTGCACCCGTTAAGATGATTTTTGAACCCGACACGATAGTCTACCCACAGTTATCTCCCAATCAAATCTGGACCCGTTGATTTTAAACCCACAACCCGACCTGAAACCCACATACTGACACAATACAGTGAGGCGCGTTTCCACAATCGGAATGTCCGCTCTTTTATCTGGTGGGGTAATCTGTTGGCCCGCTACTCTCAGCCGTCGTGTCTCCTTTCAAAAGTGGCCCTTTAAGGAATTTGCTAAAATGTCCGCATATCCCGACTCATTTCGGCGGTGAGTAGTGTCACTTATCAAACTATCAACTTACCAAAAGGCGCCCACAGCAGCAGAAATAAAAAGAGCGACATAGAAGAAGCAGGGATTGCTGTTGTGTTTGTCTTTGGTGTGTTTTAATAAACTCTTGTTGTTGTAAACTGTTGTCATAAACTACTCCACAGTCCCTGGCTTCAACTGTGTTCTTCGCTCCTGAATCGTAAATCCAGGCGCAGAAAAGCCTCTTACGTTGGCAGAGCTGGATGATTATGCTGGGACCAATATATATATATATATATATATATATATATATATATATATATATATATATATATATATATATATATATATATATATATATATATATATATATATATATATATATATATATATATATATATATATATATATATTTGTTGTTCTTCGAATGGACTGAACTGTAAAACCTTCCCTGCCATAGAAGGACAGCAACGTTACCTGGTTCACATGGAAAATGAATCAAATTCTAGTTCCAAAGACTGAACATTGGTTCAATGCTTCAGAACTAAGGGGGGATGTTGTGATTGCATTTCTCATAAGATGAACTGAACAGACTGTTGGAAGACCATATTTCCCAGCAATCCTAGCAGTGACCCCCAACACACTCTATTGGTCCGTGACCACTCATGGTGACATCGGCGATGACATCACGGCCAAAGGGGCTATAAGAGTAGCAGTGCCCATTTTCAAACTGTTCTCAAGCCAGAAGTTTCAGAGAGAAACTAAGGCTCAACAGAGGACATCTCACCAGTGAGATTCTCTTTTGTTCTGACCCGCTGGACCGGGGAAGAACTCATTTCAAAGCTTCAAAGTGCTCATACGGTTTGTGTATCTCGCTTGAGCTATATCAGAACTGTTCCCAGACAGTTCGTTAGACGTTGACCTGCAGGCCATCCAGCCTGCATTTGGGCCACACGGTCTTTAAATCCTGAACAGGTTTTTTTTTTACTCTTCCTTTTTTTGCTCAACTACGGACACAATTCGCTCTTCTCCTAGTGGACTGGACCTCCTTCAAGGCAAAGTAGGACTGAACCGGTTCATTTATACTAATATTGTGTCTGGGCAGAGATAAATTGAGAAAATAGAGTTTTAATGAGTTAGATGTCGTTCATTGTTGGTTTAAAGTGTTTTTAAGCGCTGTACCTGTTTGCTCATTTTTGCGTCGCTGCACGCATAAGTTTGAGCTGTAATTGCTGTGTTTGAAACAGTTTGTTTTATCCTGAGCGGATCACGCCTTTTTTTCTTTTTCCTTCCTATCTTTTCCTCTCTCTCTCTCTCTCTCCCTGATCATCGTCGGCAGAGTCGGGCTCGACCTGGCCTGCGTTAGCTGGTCTTAGGTGAAAAGTGTATTTGTGTATAGCAATTGTGTTTAATGTTCACCTATTATTGTTTTCTAAGATCTGTAGTAGTTTTTGCATGCTTTAGAATAGATGGGATTTTCTATTTTCTAAATAAAGTCCCCTTAACTTAAGGAGAAGTTGTCTGGGATTACTTGGAGTGATGAGTACAATTAATGTCCACAGCGTAAGAACTTATTCCTTCATTTGTTAAATTATCTCAGCCTCATCAGGCTGGCAATCATGAACATAAACTGAGACTGAACAATTTGGCTATTGTATTCCTGGAATCCACTAGGATGGTGCCCCTAAACTTGGTAATTTCTACATAAAATTATTAATGTTATTAATAATTGCCCTAAGAAATTATTCATAATTATTCATAGCCAAATCCTACCTATCTGCAGCACAACAATTAGATAGGGAGAACATTCCGCTATCAGCGCAAAGTTGGGAAATACTCTCGCAAGCTCTTTCCAACAACACAGTAGGCTGCATCAACAAGATCGCATTTGGAAGCCTTAAACAAAACATTCAACCAAACAAAACAAAAAATACATGTATATTTCTCACCCGCATTATCATATCATTAGAGAATCTTCCGAGTGTACCCGTGAAACAACTTTTACATGGGTCAGCCACATGTGATCTGCCGCATTGCAGAACTGTGAAATGTAGTGAAGTTTCTCAACCCAGAACAGCAAGGGTTGCAAAGGGATGGTGTTTTGTTGCTGCGCATTCTTCTGGGTCACGTATATTATTTGGCTAATATATCCAACATTGTTCTTTGTGCTACAATGTGGATTTTAATTATACTTCCAAGGCAACAGCCTAAAGGTGGATTTTAGTCTTGGTTCAAAAACATGCAAAACATGTATGACTTGCAATTTTTATTGATTGAATAAGATATGATTTTTAACACCTGTTAATACACTGCAGTGCATATTGTAATGAAACATCAAAAGCTTCTAAATGAATAATTATTATTTATTGTACCCAGCAATCTTCAAACCATACTCAGGTTTATGGTTATTGTCCCAGATATTTTTAAAAATAAACTGACGCCCTTGTCTGTGGGTAGACTATTGAGACAGCAAGAGGAGCTAAAGTGATGTATAATCTCAAAGGTTTTCTAGTTGAGTTGATAGAATTGTCATTTTCTCCAGATTGGTTTTGATTGAGCATAACATTTGTTGGGATTCATTTTTCAGGAACGAACTGAACAGCCCACATGTCCCAGCATTCCTGCTGTCCTCAATGCACTCTCATTGGTCTGTGGCCAATGATGACATCACCGAGTTTATGTAGCAGGTGCGGCTAAGTTGGACCCTGCCTTCCCTCGGACGCGAAAGGAGGTGAAAATTGCTAGCGGAAATTCCCCTAACCTGCTGGACCAGGGAAGAACTCTCCTCAAATCTTCAAAGTGCCTTCTGTCCAGCGATCCGGCATCCTGTAAGTGCAACCTGTAAAGTTTGCTGGTGGCAAGAACTGCTCCAAGGCAGTTCTTAAACGGGCCCCGGCTGAGTCCCAGGATTGGCGGCCTGCAACGGAATCACATTTCCAAAACAACCTCGCCGTGCACACGGTTTTTCTTCGTGAACTGGTCTGTTTGCCTCTGACCAAGTCATCGTCAAAGTAGGGTCAGTCTTGTTTCATTTATTTCTACTCTTAGGTTTCTCGGCAGATAGATAGATCAGAACGACTTCAGAGATTGTTCCTTGTTGGTTTCTTGTGTTGTAAACTTTAAAACCACTATTTGCTCATTTAGCCTCGCCGCACGATGGCATTGAGCTGTTTATTTGCTGTGTGTTTGAAGCCGGTTGTATCCCAATAGGGATCCACTGTTTATTTCTCTTGCTCCAGCTCTCCGTTTTACCCACACTCGATTGTATATTTCGCGCAGCTTCGAGTTCGAGCCGGCAATCCACACTCACAGCTGGACCGCATGGCTTCCATTGTTAGCTGAGGCTAATTTTATTGTTCTTGGTTCTCCACACCACTTCCACTTTCAGCTAAGGCTAATACCCTTGATAGCTTTTAGCTGATCCCATTGTTAACTGAAGCTAATCCCATTGTCCTTTGCCCCATGCGGTCCTTTGTTAGCGCCTTAACTTTGCAGCGGGGAAAGCTGACGCAATCGCTCCCAGGTTCTTTTCAACGGTAGATGTAGCTAACTGTTTCTGGACAGTGAAGGTAGACCCGATAGACCAGTATAAGCTATCTTTTTCCTTTGGAAATCGTCAATATACTTAGAACCGGTGTTCCTTTGGGTACTCAAACTCACCAGCAAAGTTGAACATTTATCTCCACAAAGCCATGTCTGATGCTGCAACCCAAGGAAATCTCATTTATGTCGACAACATCCTCATGAGGAGTTGGACATAAAGAGTATCTGGCCGAACTCCTCCATGTGCTTGGTCAACTCACAGCAGCAGGTGCCAAGCTGGCGCTTTCCAAGGTCCAGTGGTGCAGAGTGAAGGTGGAGTATGTTGGATTGATGGTGGGTCCAAATGGTGTTGAACCCCAGGGAGGTAGAATCCGACCCACTCAAGACATAAAAGCCCCAGGGAATCTGTCCGAACTCAGAAGTTTCCTTGGAGTGTGCAAATACTCTCGGTAGTTCAATGAGGATTATGTAGAAATAGGCCCCTCACTGAGCTCCTTCGCAATGACACAACTTTCACATGGGAAGAACGAGTGTTCTTTCCAACTTTTCAAACAGAAACTCGATTCAGCTCCATGTCTAGCCTACACAGATAAGGACAAAGAGTTCCACCTTGAGGCAGGTTTTTTTCTTCCAACTGTTTGAGCACTGCTTTGAATCAGAAACACTTTCAGGACATAAGCCCTTGAATAAGGTGGAGTTCCAGTTCTCAGACTCTGAAAAGGCCCTACTTTCCACCGTCTGCGCAGTGGAACACTTCCACAGCTATATAGGGGGACAGAAAGTGATCATTGAACAGTCATCAACCAGCTACGTTCCTGAACAGCGAACGACTGAGAGAAAGTAGGATTTCAAACAGCCGCATCACAACATAGATGATGGAGCTTGTGGGAAAAAATGCCTTCTTCCCTTCATAGCAACAAGGCTGGAGTCTGGATCATCATTCTTAAACATGAGCCCTTCTGGGCCAACGCTCGAACTCTCTCACACCCAGCTCATGTCTGCCTTCTCTGCAAACAGCTTCTGCCTTCAGTCCCCTGATGTCATGTCTTCATTACAAGGTTAACCAAAACACTCCTTAATGCTGAGGAGTCAACAGTTAGATCAGAGTGGCTGAAAGGCCTCTTCCCTGACTAATAATTATGCCATATTCCCTAGATGCCTTTAATAATAATATCTTAATGAATTAATTGACATAACCTTGAGATAATTCTGTAACACACTCCAGGGATACAATGCTGAGGTGAAGGCCCAACCTCACGCCAATGTCTGACGCAATCTGCTGGGATTCCTTAAATAGGAAACTTTTTAACTGATTGGAATGTTTGTATAAATATATTGAAATGACTTCTTGTTAAGTGCCTTGAGATGACATATTGAATTGAATTGAAGTATGGTCAGAATAACAAGATTGTATTAGGGTAAGGGCCGGCAATTTGCCAGCCTTGTGAATGTGACTCCATTGTGAACACCCTTAGTGCACCTGCCGCTGCCTATCCATCCTCCTCCAGCCACCAGTACTTTGATGACAATGTGTGCCAAGGATTTCCAAAAGTCTACATTAATGGATGCTCTTTTTCAAAGGAAGGTCAGCTTCGGGCAGGGGTCGGGATCGTCTGGGTGGGATGGGACACAATAGAATAAGATCATTACCAACTGTGACCAAAATCCAGCCAGTACGCTGAGATTGCAGGAGTACTCATTACCCTCCAGCAGGCTACCGCCCTGGAAGTCAGGCAGTTTGTAATTTGCTTTGACTCAAATTATGCTAGGCACAGTTTCATTTCATTTAAAAAATGGCTCCCCTTCTCAAACACCCATGACGTCTACGCCATCACCTGTCAACAGGAGAGGGAGAGAAGTGAGGACCTCCAGAACTCTGGAGAAACCCTGCACCTTGGGCGGAAACCCAATGACACAGATTTGGTTGCCATGCAAGACCAGGATCCCGACATCTATCCTATCCGACAACTGGTGATGATTCACAGACAGAACCACCTCCACTATCTACAGGTAAGAGCAAGAATCTCAAGGCCCTTTGTCACAACCTACCACACCTAAAACTAGAAAACGGTTTACTGGTTTACACCCACCAGGGACAGAGCCCAACTCGATGGTTCATCCCAACAGAACATAGGGGGATCAAGTTAGTCTACACCAGTGTTTCTTAACCCTGGTCCTCAGGGCCCACTTTCCTTCATGTTTTAGCTGCATCTCTGCTCCAGTACACCTGATTTGAATGACTGCATTAGTTCTTGTATGTCATCCAGTGCTGCAGAAACCAGTTAATCACCAAGTTATTAAGGTCAGGTGTGTGGAAGAAGGGAAACACCTAAAACAAGCTGGACAGTGGGCCCTGAGGACCAGGGTTAAGAAACCCTGGTCTACACCATGGGTGTCCAATTCCGGGCTTCAAAGGCCAGTCTACAGCCAGTTTAAGATGTGTCTCTGCTCCAACACAGCTGATTCAAATGGTCCAACTACCTCCTCAGCATGTCAAAGTTTTGCAGAGGCCTGCTAATCAGCCATCATTTGATTCAGGTGTGCTGAACCAGGGAAAGAACTAAAACATGCAGGAGACCGGCCCTTGAGGACCAGAATTGGGCACCCCTGGTCTACGCCCATGACGTATCCCGTGGGTCTTCAGAGCCACACTTGACACCCACAAATAGGGCTGGGCGATATGGCAAAAATTGAATATCACAATTTTTCAATTATATTATCACGATTTCAATTTTATCACTATTTTTTTAAAGACACATTTATGCCTTAAAAATCTGAAATAACAGATTTAAATTGTGATTATTATTTACTAAATGACTCACCAATCGCAAGATGTAATCTGTGGCCAAAGCATGGCGGTTGTATCCAGCCATTCAGATTCAGATGTTAGATCCACTGTCTGTTGAGATAGGTCATTTTAGGCCCCACATTTCAAGAGCCTCTCTCAGTCCCGCTGCGATGTGCTCTCCCGTGTGGTCCTCCAGAAAGTAGGTTGTTTGCAGTGTTGATCTATGTAGCTTCTAGTTGTTGATGTAATGTATAGTTAAGCTCAAATACGGCTCCGATGTGCGGCTGGATCACAGATCGCTTGTGGTAGCAAAGAACTGCACGTTCTTAATATTTTCTGCAACTCTCTCTTTGCATTCAGCGTACATGCGTGGAATGGCGGTGTTCTTAAAAAACGTGCGGCTGGGCAACTTGTGACACGGATCCAATACTTTTATCATTTCCTTAAATCCCACTCCTACTGTTCGCACAGGACACAGGACAAAGCCAGATTTTAGCTTTAGCTGGCTCTCATTGTATTGTTGGGTTGCCTTCTTTTCAAGTGATTAAACAAGTTTGGGGTGTTGCCATCACTTACCTTGAAGGGCCTTGCAAACTCCTTGCAAATTATGTTTCTTTGCTCTTTTTCATCTGGTGGGAAGCCAAACCAGTTCCATATAATTGACGAGGAGTTTCTCTTCGGAATGAAATTCTCCTTTCCACTCTCAGCTGCGCCCAACGCCGTGCTTTTTCACAGGTTGTACACATGTGAGGAGGTGTGTGTACATGTGTGTGTGGGGGGGGGGGGTCAACATCATTCTGATTGGTTTATGGTCAAAGGACAACACGGAGACACTGATGCATGCTTTTATCACCAGTAGAATTGATTACTGTAATGCCCTGCTTTCTGGTCTTCCCAAAAAGAGTATCTCAGGTTTACAACTACTACAAAATTCAGCAGCACGAAGACCTGGAGATGGGAGCACATTACACCGGTCTTAAAATCACTGCATTGGCTCCCCGTGTGTCTTAGGATCGATTTTAAGGTTCTTCTAATGGTTTTTAAGTGTCTTAATGGTCTTGGGCCTTCTTATCTCTCTGAACGACTTTTACCTTATGAACCTTCCCAGTCTCTGCGCTCCTCTGGCAGCCGTCTCCTTGTCATCCCAAAAGTCAGGACACACACTCATGGTGAGGCATCTTTCCAGTTTTATGGCCCTCACCTCTGGAACAGGCTGCCTGAGGATCTCAGGGCCGCAGAGAACGTTCATGTTTTTAAGAGCAGGCTCAAGACTCACCTTTTTAGCCTAGCTTTTAATTGATTATTATTTCTAAGCATCTGCTTGTGATGAATGATTACATTTTATAATTATATTTTATGATTATATTTTATCAGTGTTTTACTATGTAATCCTATCACATTTTTTTATGTTTATCTTTAGATTTTTGTTTGTTATCTTAATCCCCGCTCCAGTGCTTCCTCTGTGGGAGCCCTCTGCCCCGGGAGTGGTGGTCGGCTGCGGCCGCCTAGGTGGAGGTGGGGGTCTTGGCCTTGCCTCCACTGGGCGCCTGGTGTCGCTGCCTCGTTTGCTGCTGCTGATCTACTGCTGCCGGTGCAGATGACTCCTCTGATGGCGTTTCCTTGCATGGTTCATCTGCACTCGGCCCATTGTTCTTTTTTACTGTTGCTTTTAACTGTGTGTGTGCATGGGAGTTGGGTTGGGGGAAGGGGGGTATAACTGACCATGCTTTTATATCTGTGGGGGAGCGATGGGAATGTAGTTTTATGTGGGGTCATTTTAATCTGTAAAGCACTTTGTGATGCAATTTCGTATGAAAAGCCTTTTATAAATAAAGTTTGATTTGATTTGAAAGGTGTGTCATTCGCCAAGCCAATAAGCAAAGGCTTCCCATTCCTATACAGAGGCAGGAATACAGCAGTGAAACTGTGAATTGTGATAAAACGATCTCTCAAAAATGACAGACCGTCAGATGTGCGGAATGTAAGACAGTCTTAAATTGTCATATCGCCCACCCCTACCCTCAAACAGGTAGCATAATGGCCGGCAGTGGCTCGCGGCACCCATAACTACAACCTGCTGCCAGTTTCAACCATCCCAACCACTCGGTCAAGCACCTCCTCAACAAAGGGGAGTTGTGTTTCCTTGGTCATATTTGCAGATTGACTGGAGCTTCCCCTTTCCATTGACTCAGACAGAGGGACACACTTTCACCTCGAGTGTCATGACTTCACTCTTCACTCTGACATTTTAGGGGTGGAGGACAAATTCCATCTTCCTTATTACCCACAATCATCAGGTCAAGTTGAACGGATGAACCGCACCATTGTGAGGAGGCTAAAAAAGTATGTCGGCAGTACCGGAAAGGACAAGGACATGAAGCTTCCCTTGGTCTTGATGGCTATCAGGTCTACCCAACAATCCACAGGTGTCACCCCCTTTGAGATGATGACGGGTAGACAAATGACCCTGCCACTACATCTCCTCTACCACCCAGAGGATATTTGCATGACCACAGCATACACAGCCCATCAGAATGTTTCACACCTAAGGGACCACCTCAGATCCATTTTTGCCTGGGCCCAGAAGAATCTGGAGGCCAACGCACAAGGCTCAAAAGCAGGGGTCCTCAATACCTTGAATCGCAAATGTAGTGTGGGTAGATTAAAAAAAGAGACATAAGCCTATCAATCCCGTCACTTGATTGATATACAGCGCAGCAAATGCCATCTTACAAATTGCGCGAAGTGAAGCAAAAATGACAAGCTAAGTTACCGCCAATTTATAGCCCTTGGTTTTTTTCTCTTAAACGTAATTAAGGTTATTAAAATGAGTGGGGGAGCTGGACCAAGTAAGAAGACAAAAACGTATCACTTTCATACAGGACTTTTTTTTCACGATGACATTTTCGAAGTGCATTTGCGTCATCTGCCAGTCTACCATTGCAATACCAAGGAAAATGTGGAGCGCCATTTTTGGACGATTCATAGTAATTATGACATCAACTTTCCGCCGGAAACCGAGCTGAGAAAGAGAAAAGTGAAGGAACTAAAATTCCAGTTGTCTGGAGAGCAGTAATTTTCTCACAGCCAACTTCTAAAGCGAAATCCGCCACTGAGGCATCGTTCCGGGTGAGTAACCTCATAGTTAGAAGCAGCTGACTCATTATTCCGCGACTTCAAAAACAAGGCAGAAATATTATCTTCAATCAAAGCTCTCAATCTGTCAAGAAGTGCTGTTACATGGCGCAGTGAAGCCATGGCCCGAGATTTGATCCAGCAACTTTGGAAGAACATCAAAGATTGCAAGTGTTTCTCACTGCAGTTGAATGAATCTATCTCCAGATCCGTTTACTTTATTTTATTTTCTGTTTGCTTTTCTTGTTTTCTTTTCTTAACCTTTTCTTTACTTTATCTACCCAGCCCCTGGAGTTACTGTATTGGACCGGATCTCTTCTTGGATTACTTTTTTATGGACTTATCAACATGGCTTTTTGCTCAGCTGAGGATTTTAAAAACTGCTCCACAGAATTGAGGGCATTGAAACGAAGCTACGTCGTCTGGAATTTAATTTGATCTCCACGCTGATTATGGAAATGACACAACTTTACCGTTGGGTAAACACTGGGAGGAACAGCCTAGCAGCCCGGTGTTACATCGGTCTAACCGTGTCACAGAGAAAACACAGGACAATACTACTCCTTCAGCCAACAGATGTCCAACGGGCAGAACTCTGCACTCTAATGAACACAGGCCAGCTTTAAAACGCACTGAATCATCAACTCCAGCCTGTTCTCCAAGGAAGAAAAATCAAAAGAAACTCCAGCACAGAGAAAGCTCTGAACCCAGACCTGCCGCTTCTGCTAAAAGTAAACAAAAGAGGTTTCAGCCAAAAATATATATTTCTCCGTCTGGAATCCCACTGAAACAAAGTAAGAGCCCCCCCAGCAAAGATTGTTATCATACAATAGGGATGGGCATTCGATGAAACTGTCTTCATCGATCATCGGAAGAATTAACGATCGATTTTCGATTAATCATTGATATTTTTATATTAAAATTATGTGTTGATAGGTTATATTAAAATGCAGTGAGAATAGAAAAATAGCGTGTTTCCTCATTGAGATCTTCATTGCACGTGGGACACCTCTTGTGGCAGTTAAACGGAATTAATTCACGGTAATTGCACAAAGAAAATATGCGCTATAAGCAGCGGAGCCAAAGCTAAAAGACGGTACTCATTAATACAACTGACGCTCATATTTTTTTCTTCTCCAAAAAAGTTAAAAGAAAGGCCTGTTAAAAAATATAATGCTTATAGGTCTGATAGTTTTGTTACATTTGGCAAAAAGAGTCAAGAAGGAGGATGAGAAAGATCAGCGTACCTAACAATGAATTAGGTTCATTAACAGAGTAAAAAAGACAAAAACAAATGAAACCGTAACTTATATACAACTTTAGCATCAGTCTAATGATTTTTGTTGAGAAAGATGAGCATGTTAACGTGCGCTGGGGTCAGAAGCGAAAGCAGCCTGGTGACCAGACAGATGGTCCAGGCTGCTTTCGTGTCTGACCGGCATCGCCGAGATCACCTGCTGTGAGGGACAGACGTCGCAGTGACACACATACCTTCGTGCTAACTTGGCAAGCCTCTGGAATCTTGTTTGATTCATTTCCCACCAGTCTGTAGGGGTGCAATCCAGGGGTGGCGGAACCTCCCTCAGAAAGTAATCGGTGAGTAAGTTTCTCTGCTCGTTGTGCATCTCGGCTCCTCCATGCTAACACCGACTTGATGCTAGGTTGAGACCAAGAGCAGGAAGTGCGTTCAAGTACTTATACACAGCTTCGCAGTGAACTAAGACTTTTTGTTTGTTTGTTTTTTTAGTCAAAGTGGTCCCACGCCACACTTTGCTGTGACCTCTTCATGACAATGCTACTTTTGAAATACACAGAAACTGGCAAGAAACTGAGTCGACCTGTGGGTTTTATTTTCAGTCATCGCCCACTTGTGGTAAAGTGTTTAATTACTCCCACATAGCAAAATTAATTGTATTCCTTCAAAACTCACACTACGCAACAGAACATGCGTTAATTGATCGGTAAATAGAAATGTCATCGATGAAATTCTTAATGATCAATTAATCGATCGTCTATTAATTATGCCCATCCCTATCATACAAGACGGATCAATTAATGGAATTGAGGCTTTTTGTAGCAAGAACACTAGAGTTTATAGCTCCTACAAAAAAACTGTGAGAGAAATATTTAAAAAATCCCGAAAATCTTTGACCAACATCCTGCTTTGGAAAAGCTCGTCATTGGATCTGGAGCTGGATCAGCAGATATCGCGATGAGACACTCAGAGATTCTGAACAGAGACTTTTCTGATCTCCTACAGAGACTTGATGGACTTAACATAAACATCCTCATCAGCGGACCAGTCCCTGAAGGGAATGATGAAAGATTTAGCAGACTCCGCATGCTCCATAAATGGTTGAAGAAACAATCAGCTGAGAAGTCGTTCACATTTATTAATAATTTCAAAGTATTTGGAAGTGCTAATCATCTGTTCAAAGCAGGCCAATGTTATGTTAACAAGGCCGGAGTAAGGCTGTTAGCAGCAAACATTTTCTCTTATCAAAATCAGAAAGCAAAACACTTGCTCCCAAAAGCTGACCTTGAGGCGCCCATGGATATCAGAGAACAAAAACAGCAAGTCTGGATGACACCACAGGACCGAACAGATAAACAACCATCAGAGATTAAGTCTTCATCTTCCTGTGACTCAGCCACATCAAATGAGTCTCCATTTAGAAACTTTACAGACAGACTGAACGAGCAAATCAAATTTGGGACACAATTAACACCTAAACTTAGACTAGACCAAACCCCTGGGACTAGTGTCAATAAGCCTGGGAGCTTCCCCCCACTGATTATTACAGATATTTAAAATTTGAGGGAACCGGGCAGTAAATCCATCCCTACCGTCTCCCAGAACTCGCCCGGCACCCCTGAGTTTAGCATACCAGCGATTATCAGCAGCAGGAAACATAAACTGTTAACCACACGCTCTCATATTAAACAAAATCTCAAATGTATAACCTATCAGAAGGTTCAGCTGCCCATCATCACAATACTTAAGTTAGCTTTATTAAACATTAGATCTCTATCCGGGAAGTCTTTTCTTATCAATTACTTCATCACTGAGCATAACTTACACGCCCTTTTTTTATCAGAAACTTGGCTAGATGAAAATAACGAAACAACTGCATTGATAGAATCTACTCCTCCAAATTAGAATTTCTTAAGCGAGAACAGAAAACACAGACAAGGTGGAGGTGTAGCCAACATTTTTCACAACTAAATACACAACACAACTATAATATTAATTATCCAGCCACAGTAAGACCACTATAAAAAAGTGTTTTCTAGGGGAGAGTTCAGTAGAAACCTTTAAACGTATTTACCCTTCCACCACATCCCCCTCATCTCCCAACTCAAACTCAGTAAATAAGCTGGTAGATAATTTCCTTGCGAAAATCTCAGGCATCATGGATTCCATTGCTCCAACTAAAGTGAAAGTAGTCTCAGGTAGAAAGAAGTCTCTGTGGACAAGTAATCCACTGGTACGTAGTGAAAAAAGAGAGCGTCGACGAGCCGAGAGAAAATGGCGGAAAACTCGACTCCAGGTTCACTGTGAGATCTACAAAGAGAGACTGAATAGATATCAGCTAACTTTAAAAGATGCTAGGGAATCGTCTTTTTCTGAAATCATCAACATAAACATTAATAATGCACGGACTCTATTTGCAACAGTTGCAAGATTAACTAATCCCCCAGTGACAGTAGCCCCTGAACTCAATTCCACCAGGGCTTACAATGAGTTTGCCAGCTTTTTTACTGAAAAGATTCTGACAATTAGACGGTCAATCTGTACTTCAGTACCGAACCCATTACCAGTTTCATCACCAATCAACACCAATGTAGAGAAAATGTCTGAAATCCATGAATTAAAAAAAAACTTTGATGAAATCAATAAGCAATTAAGCTCCTCCTTCTGCTGTCTTGATATCCTACCCATAGTTTTCCTTAAGAACGTTTTCCCTGTCATTGGGTCTGATCTGATACAAATAGTGAAGTCCTCCCTCCTGTCAGGTCTCTTCCTCCAGGCATTAAAAACAGCAGTTATTAAACCACTGTTAAAGAAGAACAAAAATCCAAATGTAACGTCATCATTCATTGGCCGCTTCGAGCGGCCTTGTGCTCTCTTGTTTCTTTCAACACTTTTTTACTAATTTCTTGAGTAAAATTTCTTGAGTCATGAAAATGAATTTAATTCCTGTAAACTAAAAGTCTGAGCACAGTTAAAAAATACAGATTTATACCCTTTAGAATTTTCTGGAGGTATATTATGGCTTTCATTACTTTGCTTTAATCCAAAAGACGACTTATGATTGGTCCAAACCGTCACACTACCATAATATACAACAATAAGCTGTTACTGTGAATCATCGTGGTGGTACAGTTTGAATTCTCATCAAAACTTCTAGGAGGCAATGTTCACATGATGCCTGTATCCTATCACATGTCAGTAATCACTAAAATGATGGTTGTTCATTTTATTTGTCAGTTACCGTGCTATACTGGCTGATCGGGGTACCATTTATGATTACATTTTATGGTTAATATCTATAAGACAATAAAAATAGTTCAAGTGATTCCGTTTCATCAACAGCTGCAGCTACCCAACACATCTATGTTTCTTACTTGATGGTGTGGTCCCAGATCTTGACAGTCCAGTCAAAACTGCAAGAAATAAAGATGTTGGGATGGAAGTGGTTCCACTTCACAGCATCTACCGGCAGGCTGTGGGCGTCGTACGTCTCCAGGACCTGACTGGAGTACGTCTTGGAGCACTGGGGAGAGTCAGTTAAAATAAAAAGAGGTCAAGACATGAAGTTAGTTCCTCAGCTCATTCGGTGTCTGGATTTTGGAGCTTGGCTTTTGTTCAAATATTATTCCTTAATGCTTGTTAGGTATGGAAGACTGATCCTGCCAGAATAAATGTGGAGATAAATACATAATTAATACATTTGGAAATACAACCGGAAAAAAGTAAATGTGTAAATAAACTTTTAAATAAAAAGAAAATTGGAAAGATCTCCTCCTGTGATTGACTGGCGACCTGTCCAGGATGTACCCCGTCTCTCGCCCCTTGACCGCTGGAGATAGGCACCAGCCAATCCCCCCACAACCCTGCATTAGGATGGATGGGTACAAAAAATGGATGGATGGATGGATGAAAATCAATAAATCAATGTGAAAATGTTTTTATTTATTTCAACATTTATTTGTTTATTTACTTTTCAATTTAATTCAACATTTATTCATTTATTTCTAAATCTATTTATTTATGTATCCATCCATCCATTATCTATACCCATCCATCCTCTGCAGGGTTGAGGGGGGCTGGTGTCTATTTCCAGCATTCATCGAGCGAGAGATCGGGGGACATGTCACCAGTCCTTCGCAAATATTCATTTATTTATTTTCTTACCTATTTATTTCCAATTTTGGCAGGAAATACTTGCAAGAATAATCCAACATCAAACATGTCCTGAAAATTACATGGCTACTTTTACTAACAGAGCAACAACTGTATAATGCAGATGTGGACAGATGTTAAACCTAAAGGTAAAGTATTACAACATCTGTTTAATCTTTTCACAATAAAGAGAGAGAACACCATCTAAATAAATAAAATGTCAAAATGAAATGTGACTAAGTCACATGACGAGGGAGCCTTGAAAGTAATCCACAAATTTTCCAGCAACATGACATTACATATTGAAAAGTTATCTATTTAGTCAAGTAGAATAATCCTGGAGTGACCAGGGAACATGAAGTGAAATCTGCTGATTTTATTCTGTATTCTGTCACTAAATGACGCTTTGTGATCAGCAGCAACACAAAGAGATGATCAGACATGCTGGATCGGTCACAACCGGGATGGATATCCGTCATGTTTACAACCTAAAACCAACTCCAGTATGGTTTCATTTTGTTTTTCACGGTGCTGAATCAGAGGTAGACTATTCCTCATTTTGACCGACTGGGTAAAAAAAAAAAATCCTGTCATAATACATTTTTACCTGTTCATTTTTAAAATGGTAACATACTCAACAGTATTTTTTTAGTTATTCATTGGGGCCTGCCAACGCAATGCAGGGAGAAGCAGTGCAGTGCATTTCTTCTCCCTGCATTGTTTTAGTTAATATTCGATCCCAACAAGCTGAACAGAGAATCCACATCGTTCTATCACACATCAAGTTGTTGAATCCAGGTCATTTTTTTACACAAAGCCATAAATAGAATAATCTTTCAACAAATAAAAATGCAGTGTTTTTTGCATTTGTTATTTGTATCGTTTGAGTTATACTTTCATAAGATAATGCTTATATTAAAAACATATCTATGTGTTCAATTATTTTTTTGGGGGGAACATCTTCATGGAAGGGGTGGACATGTCCTTCCTGTCCCCCCCCCCACCGCCGGGATCTCCACCTGCAGTTACAATCTTAAAACAAGTACTCAAGTACTCAATACTTGAGAAGCCATTTTACCAAATACTTTTTTACTTTTACTTGAGTCCAATTTTTGGCTACTCTGCCCACCTCTGATTAATACTGTATCTGAAATGAAGTTGTGACTCTGTGTTTCCCTGGAGGTCTGCCTGTCCAAGTGGATCCCATCAACAACATTCCTCATGGAACGTGTCATGCAGCCAAAGAAGCTGGTGAAATCCTTCACACATACCTTGTAAATCTTCCCCTCTTCTGTGCCAACCAAAAACAGATAATCAATCTGTTTATGGAAGTCAAAGGATCGACCACGGGCTGCACATCAGAAGAATAACGATATACACGGTCACAGATCGCAGGTTTGTACAGTAAACGGATCATATGAAGAATCTGGAGAATCTGATGGAGGAAGTCTTACAGATGCAGGGCAGCTGTGCACCAGCTGGTCCACCAGAGGCAGCACTGTTCACCGCCAGTCTGATAATGTCTGTAGAGATGAGCTCATTCTGCAGTCACACAGATATACAGTTACAAACACATGACGTCATGTCCACAGACAGACCCAGCCAATAGTCCTGCTAACAACCAGGCTGGACCTGCCAACCTGTATGTAGGCTACTGGCTGCACTGACCTTGACTAGTGTCCAGGACACGACTCTGCCATCCGACGATACAGAGTAAAACATGTGGTTGTTGTCCGGATCGTCGTTCTGCCAGCGCACCTGAACACAAGATGGATGGAAAAAGTCTGAACAGATTAAACATTTTGGGTTGTTGTCCGCTTCCAAACTGACAGAAACATGTCTCTACTGAAATGTACCCAAAACCCAAATAACTATAATATTGATTAAGGGTGTAATGGTACACAGAAATCAGGGTTTGGTATGATTTCAGTATACTGTAGTCAAGAAAAATAAATACAAATGTGCGCATTAAACAAAGAACCTTTTTTCCCCTGAATTTTTCCTTTCAATTTCTGAAATTGATAAGGTTGAAAGTATAGAACTGACAGGAGATTAGATTTTTTAAATAAATAAAATAATACAAGCAGACATAGCCAGAGTAGAAAACAATATAACTATTTGCAAAGAGTCAGTGTTAATGTTTAGAAATGTTTAAATAATATTTTGCCCATATTTGAGAACAAAACATGCTTAAATCACTTTGGAGTTGTTTTGATATTTAGACAGCCTAGTCTCCAAGCTGTACTTGAATGCAGCACGGGCAGCTGTTGGGAAAATCCCTTCTCATCAACAGGGATTCCTCCACTTGGCGTTTTATCCAAAATAAGGAGTTTGGGCTGATTGGATGCAACTGGTAGCCATGTTGGACGTCAGCTGGTTTCTCTCTAGTATCAGTGATTAAGTCAAAACTTGGATCTCACTGGGTAGGAACCATCTATAGCCAACTTGTTGCACAGGCACAATTAAAGTAGCGCATCACTCTCAGAGAAAGCATGGTAAACTGGGATGAGCACCATCAGTAAGACTGTGCGGGGCTGAAAGGAAAAACCTCTCCAAACACCAGAGAAGCAGTCGGTAAGACAAAATACTGGTTGTGTGTAGACTTCGCTGTTGTTGGAGGTGGAAAATGCTAACCTGATTGTCAAGCAAGGCGTGGCCCAAACAATTGTGAAATGTTGATCTGGTTGGTTTGTACTAGTTCTAGTAGGTTGTGGTTATTAGTACATTTGTGAGATGAATACATTGTTGCTTAAGAACTAAATTGATTTTAGCAAAAGGATTGTGACAGTTGATACACATTTTGTATCAAAGATGTATTCATTCACTTTACTTCTGGGTTGATCCTAGAACCTAGAAGATGAATTACTATGTGGATAAATATTTAAGTAATTTGTGATTGAAAGTTTGTATATTGGATGTGTTTAAGAGTAATACTATGGATAGCAAAATATTAAGTGAATAATTATATGAAATACTGACAAGCTAATTTAAGATTCTGTTGTGTTTGCTTGTTTGAAGGTTTTTCACCTACCTACCTGCCTGACATTACATGCTGAAAATAAAAATAAAGGTGAAAAGTAAAGCATTGTGTGGTGACTGAGTAGAGTTCAAGTTTTAAATCTCTGGGTGGATGTTTGACCTTCTCAAGTGGGGAACCACAAAGTAGTGCAGAACTTGACAGTGATGTTTCCATTCAGCTTGACATTGTTTCAGGTGAGTCATTCAGTTCAGTGGAGAGCGTGTTATGGACCTTATTGCTGTGGAAAGATGCGTTCGCAGACAAAGTTCTGGTTCGGTCCATCTTTCTTTTTCTACTGTAGCTGCATGAGAAACCATTAATGTTCCCAAATAGCAGAGTTTAGTGATAGCTGGGAGTCCTTTCTGTTCTGGTGTCACTTTTTAAAGTTGCCCTGCGAAAACATTGCACTGCGCTCTGAGTTCCACACATAATTTTTTTGTATGTGTTCAGGTAGAAAACAGCTGGATTCGTTCGGTACCGGACCGACAGGGCCGTACCGATGAATACATGTACAGTTACAGCCCTAAAACTGAAGCTTTAAACCAAGTTTCTGACAACATCGACTGAAACAAGGAAACTAATGAGAGCACAAATCAAGGACATTTAACTAAACACATAAACAGAGAGCGCCCCCTGCTGTCACCTGCCAGACAGGGTCTGTGTGCTTGCCGGTCTTTGCGCTGCTCTTGTAAACGGGGTGCGGTTCTTTCTTCTTCAGGTTGTAGACGGCCACAAAGCCGTCGTAGAAACCCGCCGCCACCAGATAGGAGCGCTGTGGGTGGATGTCGAGGCACATGACCCCAGAGGTGGAGGAGTAGATGTACTCTGGGAAAGCTGGGTTCTTCAATGAGTAGCAGAGTAGCATGCCTCCCTCCTGTTTACCAAACTCATCTGAACACAGCAGAGGTGGAAGGAAGAGGATATGGGATGGAAAATCTTACGCAAGGAGCAGTGAATGAAAAATATTCAAGGAGTTTTATTACTACTGCTATATTACTATTTATAGTACTTACAGGATCCAAATCCTACAGCAAACAGGTCCTGGTATTTGTTATTCCTGTCAAGTAAAGACTTCATCAGTCATCCTCCTTTTTTGGGACAATAAGGAGATACAATGTTGCAAATGTAATTTTAGCCTTTTTTACACATTAAAATCTTAAAAGTGCAGCTTGCCCCCTTTACTCTGGTACTCCTGAATAAAATCCTGACTGTAATCCAGCGTGTAGAAATAAGAAGACTATGGCGCCACTGCCCACCTACCAGAAATGCTGGACCCCTACATTAGACCGGTCAGAATAAATAACTTACAAATATTTCAGTTTTATTTAATATCCGGGTCTATATGGCGCTTTATTTTGAAAAATGATTGGATTCTCTCCATTACGTCTGGCTTTAACTCACTCTTGACGCATGTCCGGACATTTGTCGCGGAGAAGTGATAAGTCACTGCTAAAAACAAACCCACAAGCTAGCAGAATGACTAAAAACAGAGGTCTCTGAAAAGTTTCTTTGCGAAAAAGGAAAAGGTCTAGTGAAGAGACAGAAGAGCCTACGACTTCCAAGAAAAAGAAAGCTACATTTAACAGACGATACCAGAAGTCATACTGAAAATACAGATTTATCGCAACAGACGATTTCCGCGCACCAGGCCCACTCTGTATAATACACAGCAACCAGCTGTCTAATGAGGCAATGAAACCTTTAAAACGGCTTCAGACCGGACCGTCTCGTTACAGAGAAACAGCCACAGGTCTCCCAGTGATTCAGCGTTGTGGTAAGTTGTATTTTTTTATGAATTGTATTTGTTTTTGTGCTAAATCTTATTTTAAAGGCATGTTTAAACATTATGATGGCGACAAGAGAGGGTTAGGGGGCAGAGAGGATGTTACTCCTGTTGTGATGTTGGCGAGATGATACTAATACGCAATAAAGATACAAGCACACATTGGCTTTACGTTTGTTATTATTATTACATTTATAAATAACCCAGTTTTTTTATGTTGATCGTCTCTTTTTATTTTGTTGCATTCATCCCTCTGTCCGTGGCAAAAAAGTTTGGGGACCACTGCCCTAAATGAGCAAAGCTCTAATCAGAGAAGCTGCATAGTAACTATGGCAACTGCGGAGAAGTTGTAAAGTTACAAAATGTGGAAATTTTAACAGGTTATGAGAACTTTGCAAGGCACTGAAATACAAGGAAAAAAACTAGTCTACAATTATTCAGATTTGGTTTCTCAGAGTTGATGCATGAACCTACCAGCAGAGGGCAGTGACAGTCAAATTTCTGGCTTCTTCATACTGAAACGTCCACAAAGGAAGAAGAGTGCCCTTCTGACCCCTGAACTCATCAGAGGGATCCTCATAGTACTTAAAATCTGGAGAGAGAATAAAACGCGTCTTTCAAACATGACTCTGCTTTTCTGTTGGGTTTTATATATAAAACATCGTGCCTTGTGCGATGTCATCCATTATATTTTGGACGACCATTCGTTCCAGGATCTTGGCCACGTTGCACACTTTAGAGAGATCGTCACTCTGTAACAGAAACACAGCAGAGCTTTGGATGGAGCTTTGATGACGCCGTTAGAAGCTCATGGATCTCCAGAAATGCCATATTAACCAATCGGGGCGTATCTTTAGGTTTGGTCACGTGTAGACTGTCTGACTGAATATATATGGAATGTAAACAGTTTACCTGGGTCTCCGTCAGCGCCATTTTCTTCTTGCTTCTGTCATCTTGTTTCTGCTTCTCTTTATTTTTTTCCTGCTTCTGCAGTTCCTCCATGTATGCATCATAGATCTCCCACTAGAACCAACCAGAGTTATTAAAGTGGAACGATCCTTTGCTTCACACACGGAGGGAATAAGTCTGCCCAGAAGTCCGTGGCGTACCTGGTTAGCAGTGGCAGAAAAGATGACGCGGGGCGGAGCTTCAGTTTGGCAGCTTCTTTCCTGAGGGCAAAGGTCAACCTCTTTATGTTTCGAATTCAGAGCACAACAATACATGAGCAGTAACAGTGTTTTAAATGCCATGTATTATGATGGTGCTTATTTAGTCAAGATTACATCTCTTATTTATGAATATATGTTTGGTACAAGCAAAAAGGACAATAGCCTTACCGTGGAAAAACTTTGGGAAACCTGCTATTGCTGTGTGGTTTAGGGAACTAACTTCTTGTTTACCTCTAGAGAAAATGTCTTATACCCTTAAGGGCAGACAGGAGGTATTTCAAAATGTATGGGGTTGTTTCATTGAATATATGAAGGTGGTCGGGCCTGGTATGACATAGGTGTACCCTCTGAAAGATCCACATTTCCTCTACCCCTGTTCTCTGGTCTACAGGATAAGATATCTTTCAAGGACTCGTGATTTTGTGCCTTCATCAAGAAGACCCGCTGCCCGCCATGTTTTGTTTTGTTTCATTTTGTTGGAAAGCTTGTGTAGTATAAGTGTGTTTAGTATAAAATCTTGACCTGATGTTGAATGCTTGGACATTTTTGTACTACTTTGCACACTTCTGTCGTTTGTTCTTTGGTGTTTGTTATAAAATGATAATCTAATAAGGATATTATTTAAAAAAGATTACATCTGTTAGCAGTGGTGCATAACACACAATAGTTCCTGCTTGTTCATACCCTCGAGGGATTATTGTGACTCTGTGATGCCCTTTCACAGAAGTTGAACTGATTTGTAGGTTTCGCCTCCTTCTTGTCAGCTTTTGAGGCGGCACTATCTGGTCTGTCCTCCTCTCCGGCTTCTTCGCCTTCTCCTCCATCCTCCACAGGTGGAGCCTGGAGTGGAAAATCAGCAGAGGGAGGTTCAGCCTAAATCTCCACAGCTCAAGCTCAAGTCTTTACTTTAAAATAAGGACAAGAAAAATTTCTTGTTTATACATTTTATTTTTTATATAAATGGCTAGTAGGGGTGTAACAGTACATGTACAGGGAACGTTCGGTACGGCACAGAGGCGTAATGAGTTTCCACACAGAAGCATAACAGCTCTGTCAACACTCCAGCCTCCTGCTAGCAGCAGTTCTGACCAGAGACTCTTCTGAGTGCAGGAACCTTAATCCCAGCTTGGTTGTTAAAGCCTCCTGTTTGGGAACACTTTGGTTTCCCAGAGTTACAGAACAACACATTTTCATGTTAGCTGGTTACCAACTTCAGTTGCTGTTACCTACCACTGATGTTACTGAGCCGAAGGACCCCACTTAGCTGCCCTCGTTGGTGCCGTTCTCTTAATTTAACAATAAAGTATAAGCAGACTGGACATCTGACTATAAAAATGTTTCTTCCAGGAATTAGTCGGTGACGTTTGCGTTGTTTTGCAGCAGCTGTAAGCTGAACGGAAGAAGCTCCGCCCCCACCACTGTGTCCCACATAAATACTAAAAGTTATTTATCTGATATCATCTTTAGTTTTCACGCATTGACTAAAGAGTATAAAAGGTAAAACTCTGGGACTTATCGGTAAAAAGGCAGAAAGCCAATGTATTGATGTTGCAGTTTTCTAAAAAGAAAATATTTAAACCTATTTATTTATTTTATATTTTAATATATAAGTTTGTTATCCAAGAACAATTTGTTGTCAAATTTACTGTAAGTACAGTTTGATTCTAAAGGTCTTTACACAAAAACTATTTTCCACTCTGTTCCCTGGCTGTACCGAAGAGTGAAACTGAATCAAAGCAACGTACCAAACCGGGATTTTTGGCCAATCGTTACACCCCTAATGACTAGATCATTTTTTGTTTCTTTTTACCGGGGTTTCAGCGTGATCCTCATCTAATTCTGCTTCGTTCTCCATTGTTGCAAGCTCTGTGAAAATGACATGTTTAATCGTAAATGTATAGCTCATAATGCAAACATTTTAACAAACACACTTTCTGCATTGTGTCAATTTGCCAACTGTTTGTTAGCCTAATAGTGGCATCTAGTGGCTCCAAGCATTCATTACACCAGGGAAGAAAAAAATGGTGAAAGATACAAAAAATATTGTTTTTTAAGCTCAGAAAACCAAAACAAATTGTCAAAAATTTCATCTTAACTTGCATGAAAAAAGTTTTTTTTGGTCACGCCTTCATATTTGGTGGTTCACGCCCATATAGGAATGAAGATGTGTGTGTTACTGTAGTCCAGAACAAGAAAATCAGAGAAATTATGGTTTTCTAGACATTTTAATAGGGAATATGTGAAATGTTTTGGTAGCTGCTTATTGGAAACAAAGGAAGACGAGATAGTGGAACATTTTCCACAACGATAATCCGTCCAGGAAACATGGTGGGCTTGCTGAAAGCAAACAGGCCGTCTGCTTGGACTGAAGGGGAAGAAACGACCCAGCCTGGGGTATCAGGACACAGTTCATATCAGGACTGCCACAACGAGAGAGAGTGAGTCAGCAGCCAAGAGAAGGTTCCTTTCATTAAGGACGCATGATATATCGGCTTTAACATTGGTATCGGTCCGATAAGAACTGGGCCGATGGTAACAACCGACAGTGATCGCCATCTTGTTGCTGTTTGTGTTTCAGGAAGGGGAGGGGCTTGGCCGTGTGGTATTTGGTTGGTCATGTGACGGTGATGCAGCAAAGAATTGTGGGGTGTTTTAACTGAAGCAGAGAAGCGATGTAGTTGGTGTGCTCGTTTCTACATGCTGTTAAAAATGTCGGAAAATATATATGATACCATTAAATATCAATTATGGCCCATAACAGCAGTATTAATATCAGATATCGGCCCAGATTTCGGTGCAGCTCTACTTTTTATTATCTGTGTATCTGGTGTGTATTGATGCCTGACTTTTTACTTTCATGTTTCTTTTCTTAATTTCAGACAGTAAAAAAATATAATAAAAAAAACCCAAACATAATTAAACAGGAAAGACAGTCAAATTAATTATTATGCGCTTTAATTGGCGAGATGAAAACTCCAGGATTGTTCACAGCTACTGACCTTTAGGAAGGTCATCTCTGATTCGAAGTCTTCGAGCTTCATCAGAGTCTTTATGCACAAGGCTCCCCTCCAACACAAAGTGAACAGCCAAGTGATCAACACTCGTTGGCTTATAGCAACGATCCTGAGACAGATAGAAATAATAATTATGAATATTTGCTAGAAGACACTTAGCTTTGATACCTTAATGATCAGCTCCGAACATATTAAACAAATAAAATCAATATTACAGTTAAAACATCTGGGAGACTTCTGATTTAATTTTGTTTTATAAAGACCTCAGCAAGCAAAGTTGCTTTCACACAAACATTTTAAATATCTTATTAGGATTCACAGTGGCTATATAATGGCAGCATTTACATTAAATTGTGTAATTTTATATGTCAACATATGACTCTCTTACCTTGAAGCTGTAGCGAACAATGTTTTGGGGAGCATGTGGGTTGTTTGCAGTCAGAACTCTTGTAATTTCCTCTTTCAGCTCCTATTTTATCAGTACAGAGACAACGGTAAAAAAAAACTAAATCCCATCTGAGTATGTAAAATAAATATTACCCTGGCCAGATAACTTCATAAGCCAAAATGCCATGGAAACATGATTTTATGGGATGCAAATTGTA
Source organism: Valencia hispanica (assembly GCA_963556495.2). Taxonomy (NCBI): domain Eukaryota; kingdom Metazoa; phylum Chordata; class Actinopteri; order Cyprinodontiformes; family Valenciidae; genus Valencia; species Valencia hispanica. The sequence continues at coordinate 58,195,711 of OY747705.1, read as the reverse complement.
AAGTTACACAGTCAAACATTAATACTAATGTCTTCACAGGTCTGCCTAAAAAGTCAGCCAGACAGAAGCAGCTGATCCAGAACGCTGCTGCTCGTGTTCCTCACTAGAACCAGGAATGTAGAGCACATCACCCCAGTTCTAAAGTCCTTACACTGGCTCCCTGTAGCTCAGAGAATAGACTTCTAAATACTCCTACTAGTTTATAAATCATTACATGGCTTAGCACCAAAGTATGTTGAAGACCTGTTGTCATGGTACCAACCACCAAGACCACTCAGGTCCTCCAACTCTAGCCTACTAAACATCCCTAGACTCAGAACTAAACATGGAGAAGCAGCTTTCAGTTTTTATGCTCCCCTTATCTGGAACAGACTTCCTGACGAGTGTAGAGCTGCTGAAACTCTGAACTGCTTTAAATCGAGACTAAAAACCATCTGTTTAGAATTGCCTTCGAGTAAATGCTTGATGTCATATGTATCAAATGTGTTCATGCTCTCTTGCTTTGTGTATCATGTGTATTTCATGCTAATTTGCAACTTTTACTTTTAATTTCCAACGTTAAATTCCATGTTTGCTTGTTTTGTTGTTTTTAAATCACCAAATCATGTAAAACAACTTGAATTACCCTGTTGTTGAAAGTGTGCTATACAAATAAAATTGCCTTGCCTAATAATTTGGGTTATTTAGCCAGTCAAAAGAAAAAAAGTGGGGGTTCATTTTTCTAAAACATTTTTGGTTCTATATTATGTATTCATTTATAAATGTCAGTTTCAAACTAAATATTTAGTTAGGAAGCTAAACGTTTTAAGAATTTAAATATTTAGTTTGCAAAAGAAATATTTAATTAGAGGGCTAAATATTTAGGTAAGAAGCTAAATATTTTGTTACGAAGTTAAATATTTAGCTACCTAACTAAATATTTAGTTTGAACTAAATATTTAGTTAGGTAGCTAAATATTTTGATAAGAATTTAAATATTTAGTTCACAAACTAAATGTTAACTTCTTAACTACATATTTAGCCCTCTAATTAAAAATGTTGTTTGCAAACGAAATATTTAGCTTGTTAACTAAATATTTAGTTTGTTAATTGAATATTTAAGTATAAACTGTGACCGTTAAAAATTTATAAATAACATGGCGAAAATATGACTTTTCCTTCTTTTATAACGGGTTAAATAGCTGAAATTATTGGTGCTAATTTTGTTTGGGTAACTTTATAAAGGACAACACAGATAATTTTAGTTATGGTCATATCACCCATTTCTAGCACAAAGACACCAATGACAAGTCCACAACAGTGAGACAAACTTTTGTGTGTGTGGATATTTTATAGGCTACTCAAGTCTTGGGAACGACTGAACTGTTTAATAACTGAAAAGATTCATAATGTCACCAAAATTAAGAGGCATATAACTGATCCAAATTGGATTAGAAAATAAATACATAGATAATGAACGTTTCGATTAGAACCCAAAATGACCAAAATGCCCACAGACATCATCCTCTGTTCCCTGCTGGAAACACCTGAGAGTTTGAAACGTTTTCATTTAGATGTTCTACGTTATGTGGCATGTTTGCGTCTTATATTCCCGTTGCTGTCCCTGTCTTACAGCCTCAGAGAGTTGCAGATGATCCGCAGGCTCCACCGTGGCTTTCAAATGGGAAAACTCGTCCAACCCGTGCGGCGCCACCACGGCTGCTTCTTCATCCTACAGTGTCAACAAAACAAGAGATTCATGACTAGTGAACACAAAATGATATTCTGCTGTACAATGCCTTCCAGAAGTAATGATACCCCATGAACTTTTCTATAGTTTGTCATGATACAACAACCACAAACTTTCATTTTCGTTGTTGAGATGTTTCACAATCTCGCCCCACGTTTTGTTGGTCTGAACATTAAAATCCAATTGAATGTATTGAAGTTCGTGGCTGGAAAGCAGCAAAACGTGTGAATTCAACGGGTGTGAATACATATGCAAAACACTTTCAATTAAAAGCAAATCATTTAATCTTCCCAATAAATGTTTAGACAATACTTACTCGCTTTTACTATCGTTTGTTTACGTAGATTAAAAAAAGTTAACGCACCTTTTTCTTCGTCTGGGCTTTAGGTAACTTCGCACCGGGCATTCTGGGAACATTGGAAGCCTGCTCGGAAACAAAAGCAAAGTTACGGAGAACCTTCACGGTGGTTTGCTGGTAGCAGCTGAACAGCGCTAGCTCAAATCTGACAACAATTACCCTCCTGCCATGTGAAGCCGCGTTATTGTTGCTCACGGACATTACGGCAGCTCCCTTGTTTTAACAAGCTTTAAAAGGCACAAAGATGATCCGTTTTTTAAGGTTTAAAAGCCACCAGAACTGTAAAAAACAAACGGTTACAGGGAAAAACAAGCTAGCTGGCTGGTGTGTATTGGTCACCATGACAACCGCTCGTTGATCTGACTTGTTTTCCTCCCTGGCTGCTGTTAGCCTTGTAAACATTTCATACATAGATACTTAAATAAAGCCTATAAGATGATATACCAGTTTAATATCACTACAATTTTATATTTTCGTGCATTTTATACATATTTTATTTCTTTTAGTATTATATAATGGTATATAGTAGTATTAAATAAGTGTTAAATCATATCATCAATCTTTTTTTTTTTTTTTATCGACGTTTTAAAACATCTTAAGCTAATATTTAGATTTTAACTGACTAAATGTAGTTTTCTGTGATTGGACAAGATTGTCATGAACATTCCTTAGACTGGGAAGCAGGACGGTTCTGCTGCTGTCAAGCGGGATGCAGTTTATTAAGGCCTGTTCTACACGGAGACAAAACGGGTCTAGTTTCAAAAACAGCCTGTAAAAACGGCACCACAATAATTAAAACCTCTGTCCATATGAATTCACACAAACTGGTTCGAAATGCTGCAGTACACACGCCGGGCCCACTGGTGGCGCTGTGACACGGCCAGAGAAACAGAAAAGAACACTGAGCATGCTCTGTTAATTCGGTGGCAAACAGGACAAATGAAGCTTCAGTGAGAGTTTGATTCTAAAGCAGATGCTGATAGAGGAGGGATAGTAAATCAGATTCTAGGCTCCATTATACGGTCAGTATTTGCTTTATTAGGACCGCAACACCATACGGCGCCATGTTTGTTTACTTTATCACAGAGCTGAGCGTTAAATATAGGTCAATGTCGTCCACTCAGAATAAATGTCGGAGAGCTCAGAATCACAACAACAGAGCTGGCGTTGGGAGATTTCTCCACTCTGGGATCCGGTTTCCATGGAGAGAAAATAGTCTCAAAAGATTTGTGTGTGTAATAGTTGACTTTTTATTTTGAGACTAATTTCATGTCTCTAGATTTGTGCGTACATGATGCGTTTAAATGCTAATAGAATGCTGGGTCATCCAAGTTTTCCTATTACGTTCCCTCTAAACTTGCTGTTTAAGTGGCAAAGACGTTTGTCTGTGAAAGAATAGGGTTTAAATTACATTCAGTTTTTTTGGGGTCGGACATCCAGGTCCTCGATGAGTAATCGAGTGAAGAGTAATAGAACTACATCGTTCCTACTGCATCTAGAGCTGGAGCGGGGCACAAATTAATCTTCAAGGAGCTGCAGAAGCTGTATCACCGTTGCCGGCATGTTTTTACATCTTAAGCCGAGAGATGATCATATCAGGTAAAGTAATTTTATTTAATCTACAAGTTTTCAGGAATAACATGTTGACCTCTGCTGATTAGGCCCAGCGACTGAATGACTGGTGGTTAAGTGTAAAACTCAATGTGGCATATCCTTCCATCCATCCATTTGCTGTACCCGTCAGTCCTATGCAGGGTTGCGGGGGGGCTGGTTCCTATCTCCAGCGGTCATGGGGCGAGAGGCGGGGTTACACCCTGGACAGGTCGCCAGTCCATCGCAGGGCAACACAGAGACACACAGGACAAACAACCAACACACTCATACCTAAGGGCAATTTTAGACAAACAAATTCACCTAACAGTCATGTTTTTGGACTGTGGGAGGAAGCCGGAGTACCCAAAGAGAACCCACGCATGCACAGGGAGAACATGCAAACTCCATGCAGAAAGACCCCAGGCTGGGATTTGAACCAAGGATCTTCTTGCTGCAAGGCAACAGTGCTACAGTGCAGCCACTGTGAAGATTATATATAAATTAACTAGCTAATATGTCACAGTGAGTTTTAAACATGACTTGTGGTTAAGTGTAAAACTCACTGTGGCATATTAGCTTGTTAATTTATATATATATAATCTAAGCATGTTTCAAATTTAGAATGCAGTTGACAAGTTTCTAATTTGGTCTTATAAATCAATTTTCCGTGTGCAAAGATGGGCTTTCATATATATTTCTGGAAACAATCATCTCTCGTAAACGAGCTCATATGGAGTTCCCATGGTTCTTCATATGTTGGCTTCTTTTAAGAGAAACTATAACATATATATATATATAATATATATATATATTGACATAAACCATTTTTGAATTTAAAAAAGTAAATGTTGGTCTTTGTGTTATAACTAAGCAGTGCTGAGATATTCTTTCTTTCACAGACAAACGCATTTGCCACATCAACAGCAAGTTTAGAGGGAACGCAATAAGAAAACTCAGATGTCCCAGCATTCTACCAGCATTTAAACTCATCATGTTTGCACAAATCTGGAAACGTGAAATCAGTCTCAAAACTCCTCGTGCAATTGTGACCTTAATCTGTGCGTAAACGTGGTTTCGTCTGTGTATCAGGCGATTGGTGCATACGTATTTAACGATTTGTATACGTAGGAGCCGTTTTGAATTAGTAGTTAGTTTTAAGTTTGCGTGATTTGAAATTTTGCGTCTGTAAATGTATTTTATACTCGTAGTTTCTTGATATTTGTGTGTACATTTGAACACACAGCTGCAAGTACTCAAAGTTACACATAAAATGTTTTTCACGGGTTACAAATCATGTTTTATACATACAACTACCCAAAGTTACACACAAACAGGCTGACACAAGTTACAAATCAAGTATTACGCACACAGATGTTTTGAGATAATTTTCTCTCCATAGGTTTCTAACAGAAACGTTTTGTGTCCTGAAACGGCACCTCCTTGTGGATGAGACGTCTGCTGGATGAAACATCTTTGCTGTTACGCTGTTTTGTAATGTGAATAAATAGTGTGAGAACGCCTTAACTTTATCACTCGCTAAGGGGATATTGACTGTGTCAACGAAACGTTTTCTAATTTGTTTTAGTCAACGTCTGTAATGAATGATTGATTACTATTGGTCCACCTTTGAAGCAACTGATGTCCTGGGGAGAAGCATCAGTGATTAGTTTCTCATGATGGCAGACAGCAGAAAGTACGATAGTGGATCACTGAAAAAGAAAGAGGAACGTGACAAAGAGGTGACGAAGAAGATTCCCAAGCTTACAGGCTTTTTTAAGCCTCTCAGTGGCGATGGAGCAGAGGAATCCCTCTCGCCTTCTCAGAGCAATAGTCTTGCTAACACAAATTCAAATTCAAATTCAAAAATACTTTATTGATCCCAGAGGGAAATTAAGTGTTGGTATAGCTCATATAATTAATTCTTTAAGGACTTGTTGTAGATGATAATGGCTGTGGGAAGGAAGGATTTCCTGTAGCAGTCTGTATTGCAGCGAAACTGAAGAAGCCTCCGACTGAAGACACTCTGTTGTTGTATGACTGTCTCATGAAGAGGATGCTCAGGGTTGTCCATAATTTTTTTGATTTTATGAAGAATCCTTCTTTGCATTATCATCTCCAGATTTTCCACAGTTGTCCCAAGAACAGAACCAGAACCTTCTTTGTCAGGTTGTTTAGCCTTTTTAAGTCCCTGGCTCTGATGCTGCTACCCCAACAGATGACGGCTGAAGAGATTACACTCTCCACAACAGACTTGTAGAAGATCTGCAGCATCTTGCTACAAACCTTGAAGGACCTAAGCTTCCTCCAGAAGTCCAGTCTGCTCTGTCCCTTCTTGTAGACGGCTTCACTGTTGCGCCTCCAGTCCAGTCTGTTGTCAAGGTGAACTCCGAGGTATTTATATTCCTCAACCACCTCCACTTCTTCTCCCATGATGGAAACAGTGTTTGACTTATCCCTGTTTCTTCTGAAATCTACAATCATCTCCTTTGTTTTGTTCACATTCAAGGTGAGACGATTGTTTCCACACCATGTCACAAAGCGGTCCACCAGCTCTCTGTATTCAGCTTCTTGTCCATCTCTGATACATCTGAGTATTTCTGCAGATGACAGGTCTCTGATTTGTACTGGAAGTCTGAGGTGTACAGAGTGAAAAGGAATGGTGAGAGTACGGTCCCCTGTGGTGCTCCTGTGCTACTGACCACCTGGTTTGACACACAATTCTTCAGTCTCACAAACTGTGGTCTGTTGGTCAGGTAGTCATTGATCCAGGCGATTGTTGAGGGCTCCACCTGTGTCTTCAGGAGTTTCTGACAAAGCAAATCAGGCTGAATTGTGTTAAATGCACTAGAGAAATCAAAGAACATGATCCTCACAGTGCTGCCTGCTTTGTCCAGATGACAGTGGGTTGGTTAAAGTAGGTGGATGATGGCATCTTCAACTCCAACTCCACAGCGATAAGCAAACTGCAGTGGGTCCTGATATGTTCTTGTTTGCTTACTCAGGGGGGCCAACAGGAGTCTCTCCAGGACCTTCATGATGTGGGATGTCAGGGCAACGGGTCTATAGTCATTGATGACTGATGGGTGAGTTCTCTTTGGTACTGGAACAAGGAAGGATGTCTTCCACAACACTAGAACCTTCTCCTGAGTTAGGCTAAGGTTGAAGATGTGCTGCAGAATCCCACAGAGCTGCTCTGCACAGCCTTCAGGACTCTGGGGCTGACAGCATCTGGACCTGCAGCCTTGTTTCGGTTCAGTTTCTCCAGCTGCCTCTTCACCTGACTTTTGGAGACAGACAAGTGGGAGGGGGAGGCAAAGGGGGTAGCAGCATCTCCTGACTTGGTTGACGTCAAACTTGTGGAATTAGAAGAGTCCATGGCTGAGGTGAAGGATAAAACATCCGAGGTGTAACAGGAAAGCTGTTGATCAGAGGAGAGTGGGATGTCTGTTTGGCTGGGAACAGGAGAGGAGGATGCTGAGCTAGTTCCTGAACTGAACCTGTTGAAGAATATGTTCAGTTCATTGGCTCTGTCCAGACTTCCATCTATCCAATCCTTCCTGTCCTTAAAACCTGTGATCTTTCTCATTCCTGACCAGACATCTCGGATATTGTTCCTCTGTAGTTTGTTCTCCAGCTTCTTCCTGTATGCCTCCTTGCTGTCTCTGATCTTGACCTTAAGTTGCTTCTGTATACTCCTCAATAATTCCCTGTCTCCCTCCCTGAAGGCTCTTTTTTTCTTGTTTAGCAGTTCCTTCAGGTCACTGGTGATCCAGGGTTTGTTATTAGGGAAGCATCTCACTGTTCTGGTGGGGATGATGTTGTCCACACAGAAGTTTATATAGTCAGTCACACACTCAGTCATGGCATTGATGTCCTCTCCATGTGCTTGGCAAAGAGTCATCCAGTCTGTGGTTGCAAAACAACCCTGCAGGGCTTCTTCAGCTTCCTGTGACCATTTTCTCACAGTTCGTTTTGTCACAGGTTGCCTCTGAACAAGTGGTTTATATTCTGAACATAGAAAAACAAGATTGTGATCTGATTGTCCCAGAGGAGGTCTTGGTTTGGACGTGTATGAATCCTTTACATTTGCATAAAACAAATCCAAGGTCCTATTTTCTCTTGTAGAGCAGCTGACAAACACCGGTGCTACGATCCCGCCAGAACCTGGAACTGTGGCTGATCTGGTGCCTACAGAAACTGGAGCGTTGGAGGCAACGATCGTCAGATCAGACCTTGACCGTGGATAAACCAGACAGAACTGGTCCTGCCCTTTGGGGAGAAATTGAGTCCAGACAACCTTACTGGAGTTAATCAGCGAGTTGAATCCCTTTCTGAAGTCTCACATAGAAAAATACGGAAATACAGGCGCAAGTAAACCTTCCTACCTTTCTTCTAAAACATGTGAGGAGTTTATTCAGCTGATGGGTGATCGTCTTTTATCCAGAATTGTCAGTGAAGTAAAAATGACCAATAATTTCTTCACTGACACCACACCAGATGTGGCACATGTTGATCAGCTTACATCTGTCCTAAGATATGTGTCACCTGAAGGACACACATGAATGCTTTCTGAAGTTTCTTCCAACTGAAAGTCATGCAGAGGAAACTTTATGTGATAGGGTTATACTCATCTCCCCTGGGTTGTCTAAGAGACGGCAGAGACACCGTAAACAAAAGCGTGGTAAGAGGAGCGGTGGGCGCGCAAGGCTACATGCTAACCTGCACCAGCTAGGTCTTCCTAGTCTCTTCCTCGCCAATGTTAGATCTCTTACCAACAAAATGGACGAAATTTTGGCTGAGGTTCACAATTACTCCTTTTCCCAATGAAACTAGTGCAATGTGTGATTTAACACCCCTACTGGCAGGAGGTCTGTGTTTAGGTCCAGTAACCATGGCTGTGTTCCAACACTTCCAAGCCAACAGCCTAAAGGTGGCCATTAGTGCCTTTTGAAAAACATGCAAAACACGGATGACTTTCAACTTTTTTTGATTGAATAAGATTTTTAACAACTGTTAATAGACTACAGTGCATATTGAGATCCAACGTCAAATGGAGGAATATTTCTAAATGATTAATTAATATTTATTGTCCCCAGCAGTCTTCAAACCACACTCAGGTTTATGGTTATCATCCCCAGAAATTAAAAAATAAATAAACTGATGCCCTTGACTGTAGGTAAGATATCGAAGCAGCAGGAGGAGGAGGAGCTTAATTGATGTATAATCTCTAAGTTTTTCTGGTTGAGTTGATAGAATTGTGTCTTTTTCTCCATATTTGTTTTGATTGAGCATAATATCATTACTGGATTTGATACTGATGTGCAGATTGACCCTCGATTTTACTTTTCTATAAAGAAGTTAGAAAATTAATGTCAGGCCAAGTATACTTCACTATACTATTCTGAAGTATATCAAATATAGTTCATAAAAAATAAACTTCAAGTACTCTGTCTCATTTTTAGTATAAAATAAGTATCGTCGTAGTACATTTGAATAAACTACTTTCTGCTAAGGGAGGGGTGGGTAGAGTAGCCAGAAGTTGTTCTCAATAAAGAGTATTACTACTTCAAAGTATTTTTACTCTACAGTAAAAAGTAGTCGTCCCAGATATTACTCAAGAGTAAAAATATAACGGGTATAAAGGCGACTCAGGTACTGAGTAACTGATCAGAACATCTGATTTAATGTTTAAAACGATGTCATCAGACAGACAATAAATTAAGTTGGGTACAAATTCTGGTTTTTAAAGACTAAAATGAAAATAATAAATAACTAACATGATCACAAAATAACGGATTCAGGATAAAGATTTACCAGTTTTTCTCCATAAAGCTGATCAACTTGATCCTTCCAGCAGGTCGTGTGTTTACCTGTTAGATCAGGTTATAGAACATCCAGTGGAAATATCTACTGTTTACTGGATCTTCAGTTGGTGGAGAGAAAACAGCATGAAAACAATGACGTTTGGGTCAAAACCAGGAATCTGACTTTAAGTGTGTTTATCTGATGGATTGGTGATGAAAACCAGAGATGGCGAGATGAAGCCTTGTGATCCACTGAAGCTTCCATCCAGCGGGTCAACTCATTATGGTGCTTCATTTGCTCTACTGCGCCATCAAGTGGTCAATACAAGTAAAACAGGCTCAGCGGTTAAAATGATGTGGTGTGTGAACCTTTAAACTGAATAAACACATGAATGATGTTTGCGATGGCAATATATACATTCTGAAAATGGGCTGAATATTGTCTTAATCTGTCCTTATGACACAATGTGTGGTACAAAAAGAAAAAGTGGAAACTAACAAGAGTGTTTTGGTATAAATTGACTTGTGTTATTGTGTAATTATGTCACGAGGGACAAAATGTATTTATTTATACTGAAAAATTAAAAGTTTTCTACTGTGTTGGACTTCAAAACACCACAGATTAGTAGAAAATAAGAACACATGATCGGCTGTGTTGTTTTTATTGTTGCTGATGATTTATTATCCGACTATGTGGAAATATTATCAGGGGAGCTTTAATATCCAAATGTTACCAAACAAGGGAAAATCTCCTCTTTAGTTCCATCACTAAAAAGACGCTCATATAGACTCCAAACACAAACAGGATTTAATCCTAATGCAGAAATGTGACGGGGAAACAGCAGCATCTTTGCTGCCTCTTATGTTTCAGTTCACATCAAACTGGTTCATGAATCAGTCACGAGGTACGGCCGGATAGCGAGGCCTCCAACGTCACTACATAGTAATAAACACAAGCCTCCATACGTGCTTCACAACAATCCTCCTGGATTACTCGACACAAAGGACACATCCCTAGTTAAAACCAGGAAATGTAACTAGTTCCTACCCACTTCTACAGCTGGTTGATAGATCAGAGCTCCAACTTTCACTCTCTGCTCTGCAGAACCAAATGTTGTCTAAACTGACCAGAAATCAGCCATCTTCCCTCCATGGAGACTCTGATCAATATCAAGCATTTAATAGAACAAAACTGCTTCATCTTGTTGCTCCACAGAAAATACAACTTCTAAATCATCTCAGCTGTTTATGAAGAGCTAAAAGGAAATATTTCTAAAAGTGAAGAACCAGGAAGTTTCATCAGCCATTTCTTCACCACTTACCTGCATATTCTGTTGATTCATTAAGTATAATGGCAGACTACAATTTATTTTACTGCCCAAACCTCCCTTAACACTTTCCACATCCCTTTGATATTACTTTTATTTTCCATTAACAAATTTGTATAATAATCTTTCTTTACACGTCTCATTATGGTAGTCAACTTGTTTTTATAGGCTTTATACTTTTTTTCTGCATTTACTGTCTGATATTTTACATAGTCACGATAAAGCTTAATCTTCTTTGTGCACGATTTCAATATACCCTTTGTTATCCAAGGTTTGCTTTTTTGTTTTTTTTTCTGTATCATTCAATATTTTTATTGGGCAATTTTTATTATATAACCACAGATACGTTTTTAGAAATGATTCATAAGCCTTATTTACATCATTTGTACTATAAACATTTCCCCAATGTTCTTTCATAAGATCATTCCTAAATGCATTTACTCTTTCCTCAGTTCTTAACCGTAAAACTTTACTGCACTTTTCTATGTTTGTTTTTACTTTACAAAAGTAAGTTATAAATATAGGTGAATGATCAGTTGTATCATTTAACAAAAGACCACTTTTGACAGGTTTTTCCAAGTATATTTACAAAAATGTTATCAATTAATGTAGCACAACTGGAGGTTATTCGGCTAGGCCTGGTAATAGTTGGATAAAGGCCTCTGCTATACATTAAATCTAGGAAATCTGAACTACTAGTATGCTTAGACACATTCAAGAGATTTATGTTGAAATCCCTGCAAATTACAGACAGTTTGTTTTCATTCATCCCAACTAATAATTGCTCCAGCTTATTATTAAATGCTGTAATGCTAGACCCTGGAGTTCTATATATACATGTGACAACAATATTCCTCTGTTTGTTCATTTCGATCTCAATAGTTAAACATTCCATTAAATCTTCTATTGCAGTGGTCATAAACTCAATTGTTTTGCATTTCAACTCACTACTAACATAGTGATAATAATAGTGTTAAGAGAAAAGCATTATTTTTGTTCGTAAAACAATTCAAATCAGACTTTATCTATTTTCAAGAATCTCACTCTAATGAGGACAATTCTAACTTTTGGAGGTCTCAATGGGGAAATGTTATATGGCTCTCGCACGGAACAGAGCGCTCAGCAGGGGTAGCCTCTTTAAATAACAGGTTTAATGGAAGTGTCTTGACCACACAATGTGACCCAGACGGTCACTTTATTTGCCAAGTTATTGAACACAATGACTCAACCTACTTAGTTTCTAATATTTATGGGTACAATACCAAGAAAGAAAATGTGAACCTTCTGTTGTCAATTGAAAACATTTTTACAGGTTGGCTGGTTAGATTCCCAAATGCGTTTATATTGTTAGGAGGTGATTTTAACATTATTCTAGATGGTTCTATAGATAAAAGTCCACCTTCTCAGCATAACAGTTCAGACTCGTACTTGACTGACTTTATAAGAAGATTTAAACTGGTAGATATATGGAGAGAGAAGAATCCTAATAGCAGACTGTATACCTGGAGCAATAAATCAGGCTCTAGAAAAATCACGACTGGATTATTGGCTTATATCTGACAGTTTAAACAAGGATTACGTTGACGTTAGCATCTGCCCTACTCCCTTAACTGATCATAAAGCCATATGCATATCTCTTAATATCACAGCTGGTTCTACACTTGCCACACGCTCAAGCTATTGGAAGCTCAACTGTTCTGTACTGCAAAATAGGGTAGTCCAACATAAGATTAAGGATATGATTTCACTTTATTGGTCTAAAGCAAACAAAGAAAACTGTTTTGGGCTCAACTGGGAACTGCTTAAATATGAGATAGGAAAATATTTAAGAAAGTTTGGTGCTGAAACAGCCAAAGCCAGGAAAGCGGAGGAGTTAAAGATTGTCTCTAATATAGCAAAATTATCCTGCAGAGATTTTGATTCTCTAACAAAGGAGGAAAAAGAAGAGCTATCTTACTCACAAATCAAACTTGATGAAATGTATCGACAAAAAGCAAAGGGTGCCTTTATCAGGTCTCGCTCTAAGTGGTTAGAAGAAGGCGAACAAAACTCTCATTACTTTTTTAGTCTAGAGAAATATCGTACCACCAACAACAGTATCTGTAAGTTGAATATTAATGGAGCTACTACTGAAGATCATCGTAAAATATCAGAGTTTTGTTCAAAATTCTATAAAGAATTGTATAGCTCTCATTTTAGCCCAACTGCGTCTGATAATTTTCTAAAATCCCTTTCAGTGAAGATGATAAGTGAAGTGGATAGAGAGCACTGTGACATGCCTATATCTCTTCAAGAAGTACAGCAAGCTATAAACCAACTAAAAAATAACAAATCGCCTGGGTGTGATGGGCTATCCTCCGAATTTTATAAATCTTTTATTGCTGAACTGTCCCCTTTTTTATTAAAAGTCTTCATAGAAGCCATTGAAAATAAATACCTCCCCACCTCTCTGACCCAAGGAATAACAGTCCTAATTCCTAAACCAAGCAAGGACAAATTATTTTTAGATAATTGGCGCCCAATTTGTTTACTAAACAACGATTATAAAATATTAGCTATCGTATTGGCTAGAAGATTACGGGATGTTTTGGACTCCTTCATAGAAGAAACACAATCAGGCTTCATGAACAAAAGGTATATAGGAAATAACATTAGGCTCATTTTAGATATTTTAGATTACCCAGAAATGGTAGAGGAGGGTGGGCTCATGCTGTTTGTAGATTTCTACAAAGCATTTGACACCGTTGAACATCCATTCATTTTACAGTCCCTTAAAAAATTCGGTTTTGGTGTTTTTTTTTCCTCAGCTATTAAGACCCTATATAACAATAGTAATAGCTCAATTAAATTAACAGGTGGTATGTCTCCCAGATTCAATGTCTCTAGAGGCATCCGACAAGGGTGCCCGGCTTCGCCTTACCTCTTTCTATTGGTAGCCCAACTTTTATCTGATCATATTAAATCAAGTGAAATAAACGGCATCAAAATATTAGGTAAAGAGCTTATCATATCTCAACTGGCGGACGACACCACTCTCTTTCTTAGAGATGAAAATCAAGTCTCTGTTGCAATAAATTGTATAGAAAATTTTTCCATGGACTCTGGCTTAAGGCTGAATATCAATAAGTGCGAAATCATGTCCATTAAGGAATGCATGAAATCTTCTATTTGTAGTATTCCAGTCAAAAATGAACTTGTTCACTTAGGTATCACAATTACCAAGGACCATCAAAAAAGGACTTCGTTAAACTTCAACCCTATTATTCAAAGAACCAAAAAAAAGCTGAACCAATGGCTGTTACGGGATCTCTCCCTCAGAGGCAGAACCCTACTGTCTAAGGCAGAAGGTTTATCACGGTTAACATATTCAGCTCTATCGCTGTATGTGGACAAAAAACATATTACTGAGATTGACAAGCTACTCTTTAACTTCTTATGGAAAAATAGAACTCATCATGTGAAGAAGTCTGTTCTAACAAATGACTATGAAAAGGGTGGATTAAATTTTATTGATTTCTGTACTCTTAATAATACTTTTAAAGTAAATTGGTTAAAACATTTCTTTAAAAACCCTAATTCTATTTGGAATGTCATACCCTGTCACATTCTATCAAAACTGGGTGGGTTGAGCTTTTTCTTAACTTGTAATTACAATATTGATAAAGTCCCGATAAAAATGTCATCTTTTCACCGCCAGGCCTTCCTTTCATGGTCTCTTATTTTCAAGCATAACTTTTCGCCCCACAAATATTACATATGGAACAACAAAGACATACTGTTTAAACACAAATCTTTATTTATTGATTACTGGTTTAATAATAACATTATTTTTGTTGACCAATTATTTAACAGGGATGGTTATCTTTACTCTTATAGTGAGTTTCTAGAAGAATACAAAATTCCTGTGTCTCCTGGAGATTATGCCAAAGTTTTTGGAGCAATTTCTTCCGAGGTCTGCATGTTATTTAGAGCTCAACCAAGATTGGACACACAACAACTAACCTTGGTATCGTTGACTGACACTTCAGTTGGTAAGATTTGTTTTTCCTGTAACAATGGAAAGAACAATAAACTAATTAGATCCTTGTTAAAAAAAGATATTATCACAGTCCCATATGTGGTTCCATACTGGAATAAATTTGTGCAAAACATTGACTGGAAGAAGGTCTGGCTCTTACCCAGCCGATACCTGCTGACTAATAAAATTAGAGAAATATCATTTAAAATAATTCATAAGTTTTACCCATCTAATGATCATATTGTTAAAAAATTTAAAAAAGACATTGATGTAACGTGCACTTTTTGTTCTGTGAATACTGAAACAGTGACCCATCTGTTTTGGCACTGCCCCTTTGTCCAAAGTTTCTGGTCTGACATTTGTACTTTTATTGATGAAAAAATTGAGAAAGATTTCAAATTATTTTGGAAGGATGTTCTTTTTGGCCTTCATGACTTCAACAGAACAAAGACTATGCCTAATGAAACTTTCATTATTAATCTCATTATTCTTTTGGCAAAATATTACATTCATAAATGTAAGTTTGCGCATTCCATAACATCTTTTATTGCCTTTAACAATGAGGTCAAGCAATATGTCAACTCGATTAAGCACTCTCTTAATCAAAACGCAACAAAAACTGTGAATGTTTGTAAACAGTTTGATATATTTTTGTAAATCCGTACTTCCCCTGGCAAAATGTGATATGTGTTTTGTATATATTTTGTTTTTGTTAAAGCACCTGCATTATTTGAAAACGCACAATTTGTTATTTTTATAATGAAGATTGACATTCCTGTAAATTGTGCAATTGTTGAATAAAGATTTAAAAAAAAAAAAAAAAAAAATGAGAGCCGGAAAGAGAAAACGGATGTAGAAAAGGGAATAACTTTTTTAAATGTATGAAAAGGAAATATATTTACAATCTCATTTATTAATTGTGTTATTTAATTCTCCATTTTGAAATAGGATTTGAAAAACGTTTTCAAATCACAGTATTTAATAATAAAATAAATACAATTTGCTATTCCTCTTTAGTATTTCAATTTAAAATGTGTAATTACAAAATGCTTTCCAAATTTTTCTTTTTTTTGTATAAATTAATTGTTGAATTTGAAATTATATTTAGCAATCTATATTTTTAATTCACAATTAAGCACTCCTCGTCAAAATGCTGTATTGCTTTTCCAGTGACCCCCGCAGTCGTCCATACAGTGCAGCCAGAGAATGTCTAATAGGAATCCGTAGACGGTCTTAAGAAGAAAAATGTCCGTAGACGAACGAGAAGACATGACACTAAATCTACGTGTTCTTTCAAAATGTACCGAACATATCTGGATTAGCTGTTTTCCTTGGATCAAAAAGCACACTGGATTATTTGGAGAAGAGATTGGCAGGTATGTTAATTGTCTAATGCTTTTGTAAACGTGTCACGCACCAAAAGGCGACATCATTAAGCAGGCATGCTGATTTAACCACGTGTGTGTGAAACATAGCGATAAGTTTAAAATGAAGAGTCGTAAGATGATGCATTAGCACATTATCGTGTCTAAAATGCCATTATTTAAAAATGATTCTTCTCATTTACAGTTGTACCTTGTTTTCATGAGGTTGCTATTCAGAGTTGTGTTTTAAGAGTTTATAAACTCTTACCTGTTGATCGGGAATGGATTGATTATGCCTGACACACCTTAAGGGAAACGTGTTGCTCCCGCTCGTCCATTATTAAACTGGACGTGAGGGAATTTCATCGTGTCCTGTGTCTTGTTATCATCATTCCCCTTTCCAGGTAAAATTTGCTTATTAACGCATTTTATGTCTGTATTTATGTTCAATGTGGTTCCAGAAATAAGTTAGAAGTAAAATTTAACTGTTATTGCTTTGAGTAAGTGTCGCTTAAAGGTATGGCGGACGATTTTCTCGACAGAACCCAATGACAGAATCGCCCTCTCCACGTTTTGGAAAAAAATGCGCATGCGCTACACGCCCTGAGAACGCCTCAGTTATCCTCGTGCGCGCTGTTTACACGTTGCTATTGGCAACGGGGGAGGTCGGTCTAGACGGTCGCTCGGATGGTCTTGTTTCTCTCTTCTGAGGCCTTTCTCTTCTTCTCATACACTTCGAGACACTTTTTCTATTGCAACTTTCAGCCATTTTCAAAGGACCCGGTAAGAACCGTGGGAATGAATAAATGAAGGCATAGCGTAACGCACGACACAAAAACCTGAAAGCGCGCATGCGCAGAAAGAGCACGTACCACAGCCGTCAGCAGAATGATCGACAATTAGGAGGATCAATAGTTTAGATGATCCACCCGCAAGAAAAAGATCATCCGCAATACCTTTAACGTTAGCTCCACTATAGTCCTCTTGCTAGCTGCATCACGTGGCGTACGTCGCATGGTGACAACATATTCCGGAATGGCGCCGCTCAACATGTATGAACCAAAGTAACAGCTGTTACTTTGGTTCATATTTTTTTTCTTTTTTTAAACTTTAATTCTTCCATTTCTGGTAGAAACATTGTTTTTGTGGACAACTGTTCTCTCTGGTTTTGAATGCTCTGCAGCTGGAAGGATTTTTGCTGATACTTTTTATTTTTGGACATTTGTTATGATGCGTAACCATGGCAACAAGGTGGTTTACAACTGGCAGCAGCTGATTAACATCACAAAAGCTCAAATAATACCTCAACTACAGCCACAAAACCCTGATGAGTTGAAAAGACGCCATAGATCCTGATCCTCCTCTACATCAGACTGTCATACAACTACAGAGCGTCTTCAGTCAGAGGCTTCTTCAGATCTGCAGACTGCTACAGGAGATCATCCCTACCCACAGCCATCAGCATCTACAACAAATCTTTGAAGGAACTTGCATAATGAGTTACAACAACATTTAATTTCCCTTTGGGATTAATAAAGTAATTTGAATTTGAATTGAATTGAACTACAGTTCCTGTGCAGTGTTCAGCAAGTAAGAGAAGATGTGTTTAAAGAGAAATAACTGGGATCTGTTATGTTATTCTGTGTAGTTGAGAAGAATGATGCTAATGGCTAAACTATCAGTCTGGTTATAAGTGTTAAAAGTTTGAATAATAACATTCATGTTTGTTTGTCTGTTCAGCTTCTAGACCTAAGATGAATTATATAGCCTGTTGCACGTGTTTAGTTTAAAGCAACCAGTTGCATTTGTACTTTGCAGTGATATTTTGTCAGTTAGTGCAACAAGTTTGTGATATGCATAGCTAGACACAGCCAGGTAGTATAACTGTACCTTTTTCAGAAAATGTCATTTAACAGCAAATGGCAATAGTATATTACATTTTGAGTCTGTAAAACCTGTATGTTCTGAAACTGACTACATGCTATGACTTGCAAATGCATAATGCTCAAGACATCATAGTCGTACCGTTTTCTTCACCAAAGGAGGCCTCTGTTGTATGGTCAGAAGTGGGACTAGACATGGGCCATGGGTGACAGCTGACAACTGTCCTTTCCAATGCTACCCTTGGGAGGACAAAAAAAATCAATGTGAGTATTGAATCACAAGTGCACACTGAAAAGACAACAGTTTCAACAGTTCAAGCTAAGAAGGAGGCTTGAGCTTCAGTGCAGGGCCTTCCCGGGTTTGGCAGAGGCAGAGCAATGCCCAGGACTGTACATAGGTAGGAGCAGTGGGTGATAAAAAGGGGAAAAAACATGGGATAAAAATATTTTAAAAAAGACAACAGTTTTTGTATTTGGATAAAAAGGACACCATTTTTATAGACAGATATTGATTCAATTTCCTTTGCGAGATTTGTTAAAAAGCGCTTACACAACTTACATTAGAGGCTGAAAGTCCACATCGCAGGGATACATTAAAAGGTCTTGAATACTGAAACAAATAAATGATAGTTTTAGATCTCAGATATATTTAATATAAGTACGTTCTCAATTAATATGACCCATCATGAGTTTTCAGTACTTATCAGCATTTCCCTGAAGCTTCATCCATCTTTGCAGAGTTTTTTTCTTCAATTCACCTTACCACCTGTCCACCTATCTGTACCACTGTTTTGCAGTTATTGCTCTATACATATACATTTATAGTACTAGGCCACAACTATTAGTAGAACACAGTCATTACTTAAATTTGTACACAGATACCACTGGAATTTGTACTAATTCTCATACACCTTATCCACTAAGTCAATGACATGACATGAGATCCATAAAACTCATTTAATTCTTCTTCTTTCTTATTATTCTTTTCCTCCTTTCGTCTTAAACAAAGAAAAAGAAAAAGCAAGATTGTTATAAATGCTTGATTGAAATAATTTTAAGAGGGTGGTTTATGGTGAAATCATTAAGACTCATTTACCACTTTTGCCTTCTATGTGGCGGCAATTTAAGCGCCTGGGCAATGGCATCTTCTGCCTCATCTGCTTTAATTTTAAATGTTTTCTGGCATGGTCCTAAATTACATAATAAAGATTAGAGTTCTCAAACAGCTCCATGAGTTAACAGCATTGTACATAGAGTGTGTCACCCAAACAATACCCAACTCTAATTGTAGTAAGTCAATAAAGTATTTATTGCAATAAATAACAGCTTACCGATCATGGCTTGGCATAGCCTAAGCTTGCCGAAAGGGCGCTTGCCCAGCCTTCCCCTCAAACTAAAATTTGACCAGAGGTCATTGTTCCCCACTCGGCGGAGCATTCTCCTAACGGCAGCATTGACGTTTGCTCCGCCGAGTGAGCGCAGGTACATGGTCTGAAAGACACGGAGAGATAATTGTTAGCTGCCACTGCCCTGTTGTCCATCATCATCAGCTCAGTTGTGGGCACGATGATAAAGATGGCTATATTGTGCTGTTGGGTCGGAGAAATGTATACCTTTTTTATATGATATACCCTTTATATTTTCCAGCCTTATAGCCGTGCGTGTGTGTGAAATTGAATTGGTCACCATTTTTTGTTTTTGTTTTCTTCCTCCAACTCCTTCTCTAATCTCTCCAGGTCCTCCAGGGTCTCACAGGGATTGTCCAGTATGTCCTCCGGGTTTCCAGCTGGCAAGTTCTGTCTGGCTAAATTTATAATTTGTTGCTGCTGTTCAATTATCAAATCTAATTTCATCAGTACTTTTCTTTGAAAATCTAGAAGAAAAAAAAGGAATGTATCACAATTTTATAAAGAACTGCATTATGTAGATACTATCTTATTAAAGCCTTTGCAATTAAAGGAACACTCCACTTTTTCTGGTAAATTGGCTAGGAGGTATTTCAGACAAATTTAAATAACTCTAGGATACACTGCAAATAGGGTAATTCCCCAAAAAAGGAGGCATGTTCCTTTTAAGTAAAGACAGCTGACTGACATTATTTAGACTTACTGTCATTTGCCAATTGCGTTGTAGTGTGCTCAGCTTCAAATGAGAAAACAAGACATATTTGTATTTGATGTTACAAATGTTGAGACATTAATACATTATATGATGTATTAGTAAAGGATAATGTATCGCACGCTGGTCATTATTGGGAAAATAAGTCCCTTCAGGGCGAAGCAAGACCCCTCCATGCCCGTTCTATACATTGTCCCGCCTATTATACTGCTACTTGTCATTGTTTGGACGTCTTTAGACGAAAATAATGACTGGTAGAACTTTGGGAAATCCTAATCAAGTCAATGGAGCGTTCTACTTGCATTGTGAAGAGCCATATAATAAGTAATAATAATAACAACAATAATAATACACTGTTTTGTGACACCAATACAATAGTTAGGAGAGGAAGGTGATAAAAGGAACAGTGATAGAACAGTTTGTAAATGTTTAGCCTCTAATGTATTTCATTTGTTTGTTTTTACAGGATTATTTCACAACATTGTGCTTACCATTTGAAGGACCTGCCAGCGGAGATAGACCAGTAACTGCAATTTCATGAAATGAATGATTGTGAAATGCAGTTTTCACACTTAATATTTTTATTTGTAATTTAAAGGTGTATTTCACTCACCCTGCACAAGTGTGGGTGTGAGTGAACGAATCCCTGGAGACCCTGGAGACTCCTGGCTTCTCGGCCCATGTTGGGTGAGGAAGAGGTCCTCGGAGAACTCATCTAGTGATCCCAAAAAAAAGGAGACTCTATCAGCGAAGGTGTAAGTACAGCAAAACAGCAGAACCTTTAAGGGTTTTGTTTACGCCTTACCTGGAGTCTCTGAGTCACTCCCGAGTGTGTTCTGGTTGTCTATCAATTGGAATGTTTTTATAGTTAATAGAAGTAGTTAATAGCTAAATATATAATATATAGTTGTTTTAATGGCTGTATTATAAATAAATGTAAATAAATGTTCCCCCCTAGAATTGTACTTACGTTCTGGAGTGGGTGGGAGGGCTCTAGCTATATTTGGGACTGGCTCCGCAATTTTTTTGGGTGGGGGTTGGGGCATTTCATCTGCAAAGTTAAGAAAAATAGCTTGTTAATATCAACAACAGCAGATCTGATCAAGTGGGTCTTCAAGGGTGATTTTGAAGTGGTTAGGTCAGAGCGGTCATGGTTCTAGAGGGAAGGGGCAGCAATGGAGACTTACCATCAGAGGACTCCGTTTCATATCTAGTCGGCCTTTTGACCTTTCTTTTTTTTCCATTTGATTCAGCCTCACTATCCAAATTTGACGTGTATGTAGCTTTTTTTGCTTTCCCTCTCTTTATCGGGCAGGACCGCCTTCATAACCCTTTTCTGGACATCTGTATTGGTCCAGTATGCAAATGTTCCCTGTAAAGTTTTGAAAGTAGACATGTACATGTACTGCAGAAAAAATATTAATCTTATTTAGGCATTCACATTAAAAGTACCTTCTTTTTTTTTCACAATCCAGGTGCTGGGAACTGCAGCCATTGCGCCGTCCTCAAACTCGGCCACTGGATATTTTTTTTGATCAGCCATTTCTACAAAGGAAAGGATGTTAAGGTAAGCATGGTAAAGTAGTGAATGTTGCATGGGTTTGTTGAGCATGCGTGTTATATTGCTTTATTGAGCATGCATGGCCTGTTCAGTTGAAAGCCCACTCACCACGTCAAGGTACAGGCCAATGAGTGGGGTGTTAGTATGTGTTAGTAAGTGTTAGTGGCGAAAAAGTTTTAAAAAGTTGAGTTAAAATGTTGTTAGACAAAACCTTCTGTCTTCTCCACAGATTAATACCCCGTTCTATTTGTCTTTTAGCGAACTCGTAGCTCGTTTGTGACGTCATTTCATACGAGCTGATTGCGTTCTGTTTGTCAACCAGCTGCGCTGCCGTGTGTTAGCATTTGGCTATTGTTAGCAGTTGTTACTAGCCAGTTTGTAAGCATTACACAGTGTTTTACCCAAACAAACGTCATAACATCATAGCGACAGATAGAGAGGTTGGACACAGTTGTTTCTACGACTAATTTAATGTGACACAAATCCAACAGAATTGCCAATAAACAGAGCATAAAAGGTTCGCATTTAATGTTAATGGGCGCAGCCATCTTGGAAATTCTAGCTCGGGGTACTCTGGACTAGACCGAGTTGACGAGTTGTTTTTTTTACTTCAGAGGGCGTTCCCTGGGCGTGTCCGTAGCAAATTTGAACCGAAAACAGCTCGGAAAACGATTTGAAAAAACAAATAGAACGGGGCATAAGACTCAATTTGTGGTGATGGTAGCTGGGGGGTGGAGGGTTACTTAATTCAAATAACTCAATCTGTGGGAAAGACTTACATTTCACAAGAACAAACAGATGTAGAGGTCATTGACTACTTCATGCTTAAGTTAGTGTTAGGTTGTGTTAGGTTAACGGAATAATCTGAAAGAACAGTCTCATTTTTATTGTTAGCAGACAAATTATGGGCAGACAAACTATACAACAATATATATAACACAGTTATAACTAGGGATGGGAACGACTCAGGATTTGGGAAATCGATTGTCGAGGCCCATGTGACGACTTTTTGTGGAATTGTCTGCCTTTTTTTTTTTTTTTTTAAACAGCAGCAGCAATGTGGAGGGTGGAAAATATTCTACACTGTTGTACTAGTTCATTTTAGTCTCAAAAACATGGCTCTAATGTCCAATATTGACCATTAAAGCAGTAATAATAAAAACGAGAGAGAAATTTGAAATATTTATTCAAGATCCTTACAAAAAAAAAGCACAGACTTTTTGTCGTGCGAAGTTCACAAAAATAAAACGGCCTGTTCATTTTTCATTCATTCATTCATTTCAATTAAAATAAATAATAAACACTCTATATTAACATGCTTATCACTCTGCGCGGCAACTGTCCATCTTTTGCACTCTGAAGGCGTCCATCCTGCTCTGTGTTAATGAAGATGGCATCGGGTTTTTTTTTTTGTCGAGGTGAGCCTGCATCCCTTACGTGGCCTTTTTATGTACTCCTTGTGACAGTCCTCTTCGTTGCTGGATTAAATTTTTATATATATAACTAGCTTAGCAATACCCTTGTCCCGTAATGCAGACTCTAGGTATGCCAAAGAAACTGTGTGGTGGCCTTTTGAAACACTCCTTGTGAGAGTCCTCTTCATTGCTTGGACCGTTTATGATCCATTCAGCAACAGTTTCAGCTGTTGTGTGGTTAAGTTGCATGGAGGACTTCCATGAAGACATTCTCATCTCTGTTTTCCACCATTATTGCTCTCTTGGTGCAACTGGCTTCTGGAACCATCATTACTGAATAGCGCTTCGAGTGCACCTTAAAACACCCAATAATGCGCGAGTCACAAGGACTCAAAAACAAGGGAAGAGGTGATTCATATACCCCACACCGTAACAATGGACTTCCAGAATCATCTTTGTTGTCTGTTTCTTCGATCACCTCGTAGCATTTGCCATCGACAACAAAGCTGTTGTTTGGTCGTGACACTTTACTTTTCTCTGGCAGCATCACGTTCCTTTGGTGTTGCTTCATCTCTTCGAGCCTCTTTGCTACTTGTACAAGAGGCTGTTTTCCCAATCTCACAAGCCGTTTTAGTCTTTGCATGTAATTCTCAAACACAAATGCACTACAAGCATCCAGACATCCAAATCGTTATGCTTCTGCTGCAACATGCACAAGAGTGTGTAAATTGTACACCATGAAATGGTTCCCATAAAGGTCCTTGACTCGATTTACAAAGTAAGCCATCAGCTCCTCAGCATACTTGTTGTGCTCCTGTTTGTGTGGGCTAAGGAGGAGACTCAGGGCTATGCTGAACTGCATGAAGTGATCATACAGCTCATCCTTTAGAATGCCCTTCAGCACCACTTTGCCTGTGTACGCTGCAAATTGGCGTAGCTCTGTGGCTTTCCATCTGTCGATATCCTCCAGCTTCCGAGGTTTTCTAGCAAAGCAACTGGGCATTGATTTCCTCAATGACAACAACCTTTCGCTTACCTGATTTACTTGACCAGCTGACATGCGTGTCCTCTGCGGCCCCTTTATCCAGACTTATAGGAGTTTCTTCATGACTCCTAAGCAGACTTGGTGCATGTAATCAATGGGAAACTGCTCGACCATGTCTACTGGGAGCCTCATCAGTGGTGTTGTTGGAATGTCCTCGTTTTTTTTGGCGGTCCTCCATCAAGCGGCGGAACTGGTCATCTGTTCTCAGGCTGAGATCAAACACTTCTGGGAATGTCATCCTTCCTTCCCATACACCTCTTTGATTGCACTTGTCACAGCCATGATAACCTGTGCATTGTTTGCTGCATTTGACAAAAGCTCGAGCAGGTGCATCACAGACAATACAGCGAATTTTCACTTTGATGGCTCCATTGTTGAGACCATCTCTCAGTAGGTCCTGAAGATCGTCTAACATTTCCTCCAGGAACTCAAGTGGGTTTGGTGTAGTCTGCCCTTGTCTTAGGAACACAGGAAACACTGTTTGTGGTTGTAGGTGAATACAGCAAAGGACTGGCCACATTGTTGTCTTGCTGCTCTTGAAAAGTGGTAAGCCATCCACATTCAAAGAGATTTCTATTTCTCCTACCACTTGAATACCTTCTCTGGGGTAAAGCTGCAGCTGTTCCATGAGTGTGTCCTTGAAATCAAAATGTATGTATTGCATGCCTGATTTCATATTGACTTCAATGTGTCTTGGAGTTTGCATCAGAGTACGAGCAGTTGAAGGCAATTCAGGGTGGCCATGTAATTTTAAAGCCTTCAGAAGGTCATCCAAGGCGGTGTGGGAGATCTGGTGTTTTGAGGCCCACCCCTGAAGAAAATCCTAAATTGAATGAGGATCGTCCTCCACTTCAGACTCTTCTGAGGTGGTACTTGCCTCCTCTTCTGTAGTGTCAACGTGAGAGGCACCCACCTGTTCCTCACTGTCCTCCTCCGTCTCTTCTGAGTTGCTTCTCTCCCCTTGTTCTTTAACCTCCAAGTCAGAATCAACATTGTCTTGTTCCTGCTCCATTGCTGCTCCTTTGTTTTGTTCCTCCTCTTCCATATCTTCACTTCGTTGTTGGTTGACAGTGATCAGAGTCCTTCGAGCAAGCTTCCATCGACGAGTATACTGCTGTCTTTGCAACCTGTCCATTATTGAGTGAGTAAGGAAGAGCTAACCTGACACCTGATACTTATCATGCAAAATTACTCACCTGTATAACTAAAAAAAAGAAAAAAAACAGCCTTAGATTACTGTTTTGTTGTCGTCAAATAAAGAGATAGAAACAAAACCATTTTGACAAAAAGTGTTGGGACATTTAAAGTACACCCATTCAAAGTTTACCATATGTATAACAGGAATGCTAGACTGTTGCACTAACCAATCTCTGTTGACATCTCTATTGAGCTTATAAAATCCAAGTGTGTTTTTACGTGTCACTTTTGGTATACCATAAAAATAACAATAAAGCATGCACATCCAAATTCTAAAATTGTGTTTTGGATGGAAATGGGCAATACAAAATAAGTGAAGAAATTCTGCTACACAATAGCCCAAAAATAATTTAATGTAATGTTTTGGGCGTTAGCCCTTCATCAGACATCATGTTAACGTGATGAAGCAATGTAACACCAGTGAGAGTAGAGTTAATGGATATACCCGTGGATGTTGTTCGGCTCTGGCCCAATCCGAAATAAATAATTTGAAAGAACCCAATTGTTATGTAAATGTTTTTCCATCTTTTTCTCATAGAATAGGTCGTAGTCTACAATGGGAACCTAGTTTAAGAGCTTGACATTCCCCCACGAAACAATATAAATGGTGTGCATCCGGACACGGGTGTAACTGACGTGGGGCCTTTTTACACCTGTTACAACCAACAATCCGTTATCAACACGCGGTTATGCGTTTTTCTGAGCCGTCTTTAAACGCACCATAAGCGCATATGCTAATGACAGGGGAGACTGCTGACCAGTTGCACGGTGTGGCAGTGTCTACAAACCAGAGCCAGCATCAAGCAGCAAACTTTGCTGCCGTTTTTTCAAAACAAGTTTAGCAATGCTGTTGCCTGCAGATAGTGTTAACTAAATAATGACTAGTTAATACATGTCAATATGTCAAATGCTGATGTTGTTACCTATGTTACATTCTCTGCTAATTAGATCATGCTAGGAATGAACCCTATCCTCTGTCATTTCTGTGCAGAACTTGTGCTCAATATTGTTTCCACATATTTAACATGAAATCTTTATTGCTACAATAAAGAGCAGAGTCAGGGAGGACACATTAGACCAGCAGCAGGGACGATGATGCAGGGTCTTTACAGGCAAGGAGGGATTATAACTTGCTGAGTAAGAGATACCTATTGCAGGAAGAAACCAGGCAGGTATCAGTGGCCACACTAAAGCCACATCACCCAAATCCCATCACACACACACGTATAGGCCTATATATATATATTAGGCCTGGGCGATAAAAGGATAACGATATGTATCGCAAAATAACTTTTTCTTGATAGAAATATGAGACTATTGCGATGGAAACTCATTTGTCCAATTTTCTTAAAGTAGGCATAAGAATAGCCAATCCGAATTAAGTGGCGCTGTGCCGAACCAAATCACTTTGGGAACAGAGCCAAGTCATGTCAGGTTGTTACCTACAGCACTTGTGAATTAGCAAGTGGTACATGTGGATGTCAAAAAAACACAGTGGAAAATGACAGATTCAAGCAGCTAATAAGGTAATTAACCCTCGTTAACAACTCCCTGGGTGTAAACATTTCTCTCAGACAGACTTTCACAGCTTTATTCTGAGTGCTGAGAGATTATTGAGAAGGAGCTACAAAGTGTGGTCGACTGTCAGTTTTAGTTATGTATTTTAATTTCCCTCAAATCAAATTTATTTTTAAAGCGCTTTTCATGCAAACATCATTCTAACAGTTACACAAACCCGCATACAAACAAATGACAATACCCCCCCCCCCCCCCCCCCCCCAAAAAAAACCATGAACTCTAACCCCTGGTTTCTGTCTCTCTTACATATATTTAGTCATTGCTCTCAACTCAGTCTAAACATATGAATTAACACCTGGCTTGACGCTGCTAATAATAGATTAGCATTTCATTTTGTTTAGTCTATATTGTCTTTGAAAGCTGCTCTAATTTGCACCAAGGATTTAAACAACAATGTATTTTTATTCTGTTTGATTTTTTTGTTTTAAACAAACTATTTTAGAAAAACTCGACAAAAAATATTTGTAAATTTTGTGTCTGTTCTTCTGTAAAACTTGAAAACGAAGATTTCTTTTTAGAATATCCTCTTTTGAAACTTGAAAGCTTATGCCTTCACTTTTTGTTTAGTTTGTAATATGTGTACCTTTTTTTATCTGAAAAAATTGTGCTAAGAGGCAATAAATGAGGGGAAATGAAAATACAAAGCTAAAACTGACGGTCAACAACACTTTTTAGCTGCTTCTCAACAATCTCTCAGCACTCAGAATAAAGCTTTGAAAGTTGTCATGTTTAACCATGACAGGAAATACATTTTTCAATCCAAACAAGACAAAACATTAAGTGATTATGTGGTTCATTAGCCACTTAGACGTGCGATTGAATGTGAGGACAATAAATCAATCAATAGACCTGAAAAATTTGTCCCGGATGATGGTTTAGCCCCTCATCTGGATGTTGATGTTCGTGATTTGCTGTTGATATTG
>OY747705.1:57862797-58162797 GCA_963556495.2 Valencia hispanica | reverse complement strand
GCAGATCAGATCCCAGCAGGAAACTGAAGTGAGTCGAGTCAAAGAGCTTCAGGAGAAGCTGGAGCAGGAGATCAGTGAGCTGAAGAGGAAAGACGCTGAGCTGAAGCAGCTCTCAGACACAGAGGATCACAACCAGTTTCTCCACAACTACCCCTCACTGTCAGCACTCAGTGAGTCTACACACTCATCCAGCATCAACATCCGTCCTCTGAGACACTTTGAGGACGTGACAGCAGCTGTGTCAGAGCTCAGAGATCAGCTACAGGACATCCTGAGAGACACATGGACAAACATCTCACTGATGCTCTCTGAGGTGGACGTTCTACTGTCAGAACCAGAACCAAAGAGCAGAGCTGGGTTCTTAAGATATTCATGTGAAATCACAATGGATCCAAACACAGCACACAGAAATCTGCTACTATCAGAGGGGAACAAGAAGGTGACAGTGATGAATAAACCTCAGAGTGTTTCTAGTCATCCAGACAGATTCACTGATTGGCCTCAGGTTCTGAGTAGAGAGAGTCTGACTGGACGTTGTTACTGGGAGGTGGAGAGGAGAGGAGGAGTTTATGTATCAGTCGCTTACAAGAATATCAGCAGAGCAGGAGGAGGGAATGAATGTGGATTTGGATGTAATGACAAATCTTGGGCATTAGATTGTTTCAGTTCTAGTTTTGTTCACAACAACATCTGGACCTCCATCTCAGGTCCAGTTCCCTCCAGAGTAGGAGTGTACCTGGATCACAGAGCAGGTATTCTGTCCTTCTACAGCGTCTCTGAAACCATGACTCTCCTCCACAGAGTCCAGACCACATTCACTCAGACGCTACATGCTGGACTCAGGGTTTGTGGTTCTGGTTCTGCAGAGTTGTGTAAACCCAAGTAGGTTTCTCTCCTCTCTCCTCCCTGATTGTTGATCTGGGTTCATGGTTCTGGTGTCTCTGCTCTGCTGTTCTCTTCTTCTATAGTTTTCTGCTTTAAATGTAGTTCTCTGTGTCTGTGTTCCAGGAGCCAGAAAGGATTTCACTGCTGATGTTTTCTTTCATTCTTATGACACAGAAATATTTGTCCACATGAAAATCTCAACTTCTCTGGGCTCTAATAGTTTAGCTTTAATATTTGTATTGATGTATCTGGATGTTCTGGTTTCTCTTCCATTGTTCTGCAGAACAAATGTTGTTCTTGTTTCAATCAGCTGAGATTGAAGTGAACTGAACTTGATTCTGTTTTCTTTATTGTGATCCAGAGAAGAAAAGTGAAACTAACATCAACGTAGAACTGAGGCTGTTTTCTTCTCAGTTCTTTCGATTTAGATCAGAAACAGAAATGTCTGCTGTTCTCTCTCTTTGGCTTTATTCAATAAAACATGTTGATTACAGAGAAATGAGGAAAGTTTTCTTTTTATTATTAGAAAAACTGTTTTCTTTCCTAAAGAGTCGACACAGATTCTCCTGGTGTTTGAGGCTGAATGTTACCGACTGAAGTAGATCAGCTCAAATCCAGATTATTAGTAGAAAACATTTCAGCAAACCCCCCCCCATGTTATCTAATTCTAACTCTTTGTACTATTCCAATAAAATGTCTGTTAATGAGATGCATGGCTGTGTTTGAGCTGTCGCTGTGCTCTTCCATCAGAGAGGGGAGATTTGCAGAAGTGCGATTAATTTGCTGTTCTTATCCTCCAATCGTAGCGGGGCTGCTGGTCGAGGTCGGGCGTCTGTGAGTTCCCTGAGCGCCACTGGTTCATGGGTGGAGGGTCGGATCGACCCCAAAACCTAATCAGTTGTTCCTGGTCCCCTTCCGGAGATTTCCTGAAAAATTCATCGAAGTACATCCATAACCTTTTGAGTTATCCTTTTAACGGGCAGACAAACAGAAGGGCATAAAAACATGAGGTCAGTTAATGTTCCAGTGCAGAAAAAGTTAAAGGAAAATCGAACAAAATCCAAAACATAAATTACATGGAAAAACTGGAATAATTACAGGAGAACTTCCTGTTCTTAAATTACTGATATATCTGTAAAATGAATTCCTATTTTTTCTAACTTGAGAAATTGTTAAAAATGTTCAATATTATTTGTTTTTCTAAATTATGAATGAATAATGAAGCCAGAAGGATAAAACTGTTTCCGTAGTTTGATTCCTTAATTTTATCACATCAAAACTAAAAAGTGGGACAAATTTCTGATATAACATCCAGTTTTGTAATTCAAAGTTTTTTCTCCAGAAAAGATGTAGAACATTTGAGATCAAAGTTCTTCAAATTTCCTATTCCACCAAAAGCGAAAGAGACTCATGTTAAGGTTATTTATAGTAAACCCTTCTGCTGAATTTTTACATAATCAATTTGGTTTTGAGGACAATGACTGTATATTCAGTAACAAACATGTTGAATCTACAGACCGGATATTCTTTGAATGTATTTACACTAATGCCTTTGGGACGATCTACGTCACTGGTTATTAAAATATATACCGATTCCAGACTTGAAAATTGAAAATGTTATGTATGGTTATATTGTAAACAACTCTCAACATGATCTGATAATCAACTCCAATGTTATTTTAGGAAAAAAGTTTATACATAAAAACAAATAAAAAAAACTAGACCAAACTTTGTTGCTTTTCACAAAGAACTGGGACTTTTCTTTTCATCACTGAAATATATGGGAAAAAAGACTGCTGTGAAACTCTTCAACTTGGTAAAGAAACTCAAACTTATGGAAAACTTCTAGCTATATTTAAACATGAAATGTCCTTTTTAGTTATTTTTTGCCACTCGTACCTCTTTGTACGTCTATTGTTACATTTTGTCATCTTACCTGACAGTAACGAATTGACTTCGACTTCAATAAAGAATAAAATAAAATAAAAAGATCCAGTTGTGAAAATCCTTCCAAAATAAAACAAAACATTAACATTATTATAGCTAGAAAAGATGTTCTGCTGTCTGAGTCACAAACACACAGCAAGTTGTATTGATCTTGAATTTATTTACAAAACGTAGTTTTATCAATAAACTTTATCCATCATTTGGAAATAAGCTTCTTTTTCTGTTTATGACGTCATTAATAATATAAGCTGATTTAGCCACTGAACCTTTAATCATGCTTTTAATCAGGAAGTCTTTCTGCTAAAATGTTTTAATTGTTCTTAACACGCACACACAAAAATAGAGAAAATATGATTGTAAGTTTTTGACCCCGAAACAGTCTCACCGGAAACTGACCGCGAGACATCCGGTGGAGGTAAACAAAGCGGCTAGCAGCGTTAGCATCGTGCTAGCAGCCTGTGTCCAGGTGTCCAGGTGTGTTCTGAGTCTGCGCAGCAACAATGTGTTCAGCTGAGCCTCTGAGAGAGTTTATCAGAGAGAGACTAACTGCTGCTGCTGAAGAAATCTTCACCCAGCTGGAAAAAACCATCGTCCAGTACGAGGAGGAGATCCACCGTCAGCGGAGACTGCTGGACCGAACCTGGAGACCCCGGAGCGGCTTACAGCGAGCAGGTTCGGACCGGCAGCGGTACCGGTGGGGTTCTTACTGGGGGGCGGGAACGTTTAATGAGGCCAGAAATGTTCTCAGAAAGGTTTATTTATCAAGGCTGGATGCCCCCTGCTGGCCAGAGGGTGGAAAGCAGGCTCAGGTAGAAGGAAGACCTGCTGATCACACCTTTTTTATTTATTTAGTATACACTGTATATTTATTGGGAATTTGAAAATATGACTACTACATTTCAAAACAATCAAAATAATATGTTGGATATATAATAAGTATCATCAACATAATATAACGAAACTTTCAAAGAAGGAGAGAGAAAATTCCAAAGAAATTCAGGATGTGAAAGTTTTATGGCTTTATTTCAGTTTCTAAATGAACTCACTTGTATGACAGGATATACAGTTTTTAATTTTTTTTCTTCTGATTCATTTATTTGAGCACCATCTAAGCCAGATTGTGGCGGTAATGCACCAAATTGTTGTTTCCCAACCACCATAAAACTACAAAAGAAGAAGAAGAAGAGTTTGGGATGGCTGGAGGTAAACTAGCGGGGCACCTGAAAGCTCTGCTCCCCATGGAGATAAGAAGAAAAGACGGGACAGTGAGGTGGATGGAGGATGATGGTCTGAGGGAGTGACTATGTGGATGAGGTCAGATAGACATAGAAAGGTTGTGGACGGCTCTGAAGGTGAAAAGAAGGACTTTGAATTCGATACGTTGCCTCACAGGTAGTCGGTGGAGTTATCGAAGGATAGGTGTGATCGGGGACTTTGGGGGAAAACCAAACAGGCTAAACACGACTGAATAAACGGCTTAATAGTCTCTTTATTTACAGAAAAGGTAACAGTTTCCTACTGTAGGACATGTTTCTCCTCAACTAAATTCCTTACCTTAAAATACAGATTAAATACGTGAGATAATATCATACTTTAATTAGATTTTGCACAGGAAGTTGTCACAGCTCCATCTTTAAGGAATTTCTTCATGGTTTTTATGCAATAAATCAGAGACGGTTTTATTGGTTAGAATCCTCTGCAGAGGTAAGCGAGTCAAATTTATTTGTTTTGCACCTTTTTGAAGGTAGGAATCAAAAAGTGGTTCACAACAGACCGAGAAAATACAAGAAAATGGACAGAAAATAAAACAATTAATCAGGACAAAACATCATCTAAAATTATTTGAATGCAAGTTGTTGAAAAGCCAAGGTGGGTAGAGAGGAAAATTGTGCTAAAGCAAAAAGAATTAGATTATCAGGCCACTGAAATGCTGAGTAACGGTTCAATCATAACACCTGATGTAATATTTTAAAATAATGTCATCAGACTGACACAAAATATCAAGTTATGAGCAACTTCTGGTATATTAAAGAATAAAACAAACAAATAAATAACATAACCACAAAATAAGAAATTGAAGCAAACACTTTTAGAAACCAATATTTTCAGTAGTTGATGTGTATATACTGTATACTGTTAGGACAAGGTAAAGTAATTCCACTGATGATGATGGTGTTTACTATATATTCACCGTCGCCAAATGGCTTAACAGGCTCAACAGATAGAGAATAACATTAGAACAACAAAGCTGGTGTACAAACAAGAGGTCTCACTTCAACCTGAACTGTAGGGTTGAATCTGTGTCTGGTGCATTTTTGGATAAAATATGTTTTTTTTCCCTTCATTCACTGAAGTTACTGGTGTTGGGAGGAGGATCCAGACATTTTTTAATCTAGCAATAATTCATCATAATATCACTCAAGGAAAAGTAGATGTAACTAGTTATGACCCACCTCTGATCACATGTATGTACTGTGTGTGACAAGTAAATAAATATAAATCAGTGAAAACACACGGCATGCAGGGTTCAGACTGTAGGGCACCCTGACGTATACATCCCAGAACAGAATGCTTACTCGTTACTGTGTAACGCCAGAAATCCCTGTCCGGTCCGTACCTGGGTTTATTTCACGGTTCGGTTCATTTTCGGTCCAGTCAAGGAACAAAGTGGGAAATTATTTTTGTGTAAAGACATTTAGAATCAAACTGTATGGGGAGTAAATGTTCCAACAAATTGTTCTTCGAAAACATAAAATATATATATATATATAATATTTAAAAACATAACAGTGAAATAGTTTGTTTTTAGGAAAATATATACACTTCAAACTAGTCGCTTTGTGAGCGTTTTTGACGGCGACAAAGCGTGCGGTGTGAACGCAGCATTAGAAGAGTCTCTGGTCAGAACTTCTGCTAGCAGGAGGCTGGGCTGTTTACAGACTCCCATCTGTTACTGGCTAAAGTGCTACGGTGTTATGATTTCATGTGGAAACTTGTTACGCCACTGTGCCTTGCCAAATGTTCCATACCAAAAAATCCTGACCGGACTCGCGTACCGTTACACCCCTACTAGTTACATTTATTTGAGAACTTGAGAAGTATCACTACTATTACTAGAGGAATATTTCTGGATCCTTTAACGACGGTGAGTATCG
The DNA here is from genome assembly GCA_963556495.2 of Valencia hispanica. NCBI lineage: Eukaryota > Metazoa > Chordata > Actinopteri > Cyprinodontiformes > Valenciidae > Valencia > Valencia hispanica. The sequence goes on along the minus strand of OY747705.1, from coordinate 58,156,810 downwards.
CCACTGAATGAAGAACAAGCTTGCTTTATGGTGCAGACACAGACCTCCAGTTTATGTTCGAGGATTCGAGGATTTAAGGAACTTTTATTGTCATACCATCTGACGTTACATGTAATGGTATGAAATTAGCACTCAGGTCCGGAATTATAGCCTATTTAAATTAAATTAGTAAAAAAAATCAATATAAATAAATGTAATAAATAAATGAGCTCTACAGGACACAGCTGGAGTTCAGCAGTCTAACAGCTGCAGGGAAGAAGCTGTTACTGAGCCTGGTGGTCTTGCTCTTGTTGTAACTATTAATAATAAAAAGTTGTTGTCTGGTTTTCTGAGCATCAATAATTATAATCAATAATTTAATATTTATATAATTATTGATGACGTTCGAGTTTAACCTGTTTATTAAAGAAATAGGGGCACCAATCTCATAAATGAGATAATTTTAATTAAACCAGACTGTCAGTCTCTCTGATGAGGCGTAATTCGACCGCGGGGTTAAAACAAACTTCACAGCACACACTGAAATAGCACAGGAAACTTCTTGTTACTTAAGGGAATTTATTAATGAAATAGGTCAACCTTACAGATTACAATTCATTCATAATTTCCATCTATTCTAACGCATGCAAAAATATAGAACAAAGTTAACGTCAAGAGAAGGGGGCGTGTGGCTGTGTCTGTGTGGGAGGCAGCGAGCGAATGAGGGGGGGGTTCAGCTCACCCCCTCAAGCCTTATCAATTGGCGCGATCGGTTCACAAAGGAAGACCGCGTGGCGATTCAACAAAGGCTAGTTTCATTAGCAATGGTGGCTTGGACAAAGGAAACGGGGGCGACAGAGAACGGGCCACGCGACCTGTCTAAACAGACACGCGCAGACCACAGCGGACAATAAACAAACAAGGAAATAATACAATATAATATACTGCTTCTGGTTGCAACCAAAGTCAAATAATAAAACACAAAAAGCATGCGCATTCAGGGTCGGTGTACGGCAACAGACGACCAAGAGTAACTGTGGTTAACAAGTTGACAGACTTATTTTAACCACAGAAAACGGATATTAACCGTCAAGACCTCATTCTCCTCTACCCAGACCGAAGGATATAAATCAGATTAATCCTACTTGGTGGGGGCAGCTCCCCACAGTCCACGACGAAGAACGTAGAAGGTGTCCAGTTTAAAGGAGCAGTTTGCGCAAAACCGAGGTCAGAAAAGCGGACGTCCGACTTTAGGCGCTGAGGGACTCAGGCCTGTTTTCAATAGAGCTCAGATGGCCAGCTGACTCCCTGGTTACCCGTACAAGAAGTCTGTTTGCTCGGCCGATTCACTTCGAAGTTTAAAAGGGAAGTTCTTCTTGGTCCAGCAGGTTTGAACGGAAAGGTGGAAAATGCTAGCAGTGGATTAAAGCGTCTACTTGCAGGCACTGCTTGGGAACCAAAAGACGAAGATTTCAATCTTTGCGCTGCTTTTATCAGCTCTGTGATGTCATCACTGGCCACAGACCAATGAGAATGGGTTGAGGCCAGCGCAATGGGTGCTGGGAGATGCAGTTCGTTCAGTGAAAGGATGCTGGGAGATCCAGTTCGTTCAGTAAACGCCATAGCCTCAACACTCTGTATGCTCCTCAGCCGCCTGCCTGAGGGAAGTGGCTGAAACAGGCTATGAGCCGGATGGGTGGAGTCCTTCAGGATGCGGAGGGCCTGTCCCCTGCATCGGGACGTGTAGAGATCCGAGGTGGTGGGAAGCGTGCTCCCTATAGTCCTTTGTGCAGCTTTCACCACCCGCTGCAGAGCCTTCCTCTCAGCAACAGTACAGCTGCCGTGCCACACGGTGATGCAAGTGCAGATGACGCTCTCCACTGCACAGTGATAGAAACTTCTCAGGACGGAGCTTCCAAGTCCAGCTCTCCGCAGCTTCCTTAGGAAGTAGAGACGCTGGTGGGCCTTCTTGACCAGACGTGAAGTGTTGGCATTCCAGGTGAGGTCACTGGATATGTGCACACCCAGGTACCTGAAGCTGGAGACCACTTCCAGAGCTGCTCCTCCGATGTACAGGGGAAGGAGAGGACGCTTGTCCCTTCTGAAATCCACCACCATCTCCTTAGTCTTCTTCACATTGATGCAGAGGTTGTTTTCTCTGCACCACTGCACCAGGTTTTCCACCTCCTCTCTGTATTTTGACTCATCGTTGTTAGTGATGCGTCCCACTACTGCTGTCATCCGCAAACTTAACTATATGACAGCTGGGGTGTCTCACTGAGCAGTCATACGTCAGCAGAGTGAACAGGAGGGGGCTCAACACGCAGCCCTGCGGTGAGCCTGTCCTGAGGGTGATGGAGGAGGAGATGGTGTTGTGGATCTTAACAGTCTGAGGTCTATTGGTCAGGAAGTCCAGGACCCAGTTCCCCAGTGTGGGACTCAGTCCGAGGGAGGAGAGCTTCTGCACCAGTGTCTTTAGGATGATGGTGTTGAAGGCTGAGGGGAAATCCAGAAAAAGCAGACGGACATAGGAGTTTCTGCTCTCCAGATGGGTCAGAGCTGTGTGGACCACTGATGAAATGGCGTCGTCAGTGGAGCGATTTTTCCTGTAGGCATACTCGTGGGGGTCCACAGTGATATCTATGGCGTCTTTGATGTGAGTCATGACCAACCTCTTGAAGCACTTCATGACTACCGGGGTTAAAGCTATGGGCCGATAGTCATTCAGGCTTGTCCTGTGGAGCACTTGGGGACGGGGACAATCGTGGCATTCTTTAAGCAGGTGGGGACAGATGACAGTGACAGTGAGGTGTTAAAGATGTCTGCCAGCACCTCAGCCAGCTGGTGTGCACAGTCCCTCAGTACCCGCCCTGGGATGTTGTTGGGCCCTGCTGCTTTGTGAGGGTTGATACACTGAAGGGTCTTCCTTACATCTGCTGTGGTCACACTGATGGGCGTGTCACCAGGTGGTAGTGTAAGTTTGGTGCTGGGGGAGACATCAGGGAACTCAAAGCGGGCATAGAAATGGTTGAGTGCATGGTTCAGGCAAGGAGGTGAGACCTCCACCCGAGTGAGACCTCCTGTTTTGACACCAGCTTTGTTGCTTTGTTACTTACTATCTTCGGTTCCTGTTGCAGCATTTAGAGGTCGAGACAATACAGTCAACGGTTGTCTGAGATGTGGGTTCTCCTCAGGAGTTATGTCTTGAGCGGTTCTAGTGTTGGTTGACCTTCAGAGATCCAGCAGACCTTCAGCAGAAGACAGGAGACCAAAATCAGGCTTATGGAGTTTGGTGCTTACCTGGTTCCGTTACCACGATAACCTGCTCCGGTCTCTCAGCCAATCGGCGCCCTGAGAAAACTGTTCCACCGGTCCAGTCTGTTCAGGAGAAAATCTCAGCATCTTCTGGTTCTGCCACGTGTTTGGCTGATTGACAGTATTTTGACAGTTACGTTATTTACGTTATTTGCCGTTAAGGTGGCTGCTATCTTGTTTGCATTAGCCAGTTGCGGTCATCATGGCTTGGCCTAATGTAGTTGTAACAGAAGATTATTTTGTGTTTCCAGTAGCAACAATAAATGTTGACAGAGTGACAGACGCTCCAGGAGGCAGGAAGCAGGGCTACGTTGGCTCGATGTCACAATCACAGCTGCGCCATCAACATCAATGTGTTGTTGAAGCGGTGTTCGAAGGTCTGAACTGGTTCAAGAAATCAAAAAAAGACATCAGTTTTTAGATAAATCTATTGAAATGCAGAATAAATTGAGATTTGAAGTTTTCTTTAAAATAATATTAACGTCTCGTCTTATGAGTGTTATTGATTCTTACACCACTAGTTTTTTTTTTGTTTTTTTTGATTTTATTTTTGGTCCGGTCCAATGAGTCTGGGATTCCCCTGAAGCATTCAGATAAACGGGTCAGAACCTGGTAGAAACGTCATGAAACTACGGATCCATCTCTACTTTTATAAACCGTTCTGGCTCGAGGTGGTGGTGGAGTCATGGTATGGGTGTAGAGATCGTTTGGTACATTTTGGGATTCTTGTTTCTAACTTGACAATAATAATTTCTGAAGCAGTTTGCTGGAGTTCTGGCCCATTCCTCTTCAGAGAACCGGTAGAACTGGGCCATGTTTTTTACTCGGCCTTGCTCACGCACACACCTGTTCAGATCATGTTCCCTCCAGGATCAGGGAGCCTAGTTTATACTTCGCCATCTACGTCGGAACAGATAGATGCAACGCCATTATCCGTCAACTCAAGGTCTCTCCGTGACCTACGCAAGGACGCATGGCGTAGAGCCATATTTTCTAACTATCCATCAAACGAAACGTAGAGCGCGCATCCGTGATTGGTCAGCTCAACAACAGCCATCATTTCCGGCTTGAAGCTACTTGCTTTAAATTTGTCAACAGCACCGGTGTTGACAGAATTGTGGAAAAATCTCAATGAAGCAGACATGGAACAGATCGAGGAACGTCTGGCAGAAGAAGTCCGAAAATATGAACATTTGTACAACCCTTCACTGAAGGAATACAAAGACGCTCAGCTGACTTTCAAATCTTGGAAACTCTTGAATTTCAGGCTGTAGTAAATATTGTTGTGGACCAGAGACGTCACTGCAATAGTAGGCAGACCCGCCAGAAAAGCTCTACTCCCCTTGCTGTCCTGGTGGAGAATTGCTTTGCAACACTGACATGTCGAGGGAGAAGTATAAATGGAAAACTTCTCCATCAATACGTATGCGTGTGAGTGCAAACTTGATGATGAAGTATAATCCAGGCTTAAGTAATAGAACCTCCAGAACATTTACTCTTTTGTCCTTCAGCCTCGCTGGAACCTCTCAGGCTGGATACTGAGTCGTCATCCATCCGAAAGACCCGGCGGAACCCGTTTGGACCCGAGCTTCAACCTCCAGGCTGATGTCTTCAGATGTTTCCACAGAATGTCCTTTCCTCATGATGCCGTCTGTTTCATGAAGCGCATCGGTTCCTCCTGCATGATGCTGCCTCCTCCCAACGTCACATTTATGATGCTGCTCTGAGGTTCTGCCTTCTTCCTCCAGGTGGCCAAACATTTCATGTCATGAGACCGGAGGACATTGTCTTTTAGCACGTCGGTAAATAAGTTGTTTCGCTGTGGAGAATGACTCTCTGACCAGTAGAACTGACCCGTCCAGTCCTCTCCTGCAAATGGGTGAAACCATACAGGTCCATAGGTTATATGAGAAGGTGACTCTGTGATTAGTTGGTCCGTTCTAGCAGCTTTACCTTCTCCTTCTGGAACCAGCGGAGAGTTTCATTAACGGGACCGTTTCCACCGGGCACGAAGCAGCGCGAATCGGACGCGTCTCAGAAGCGTTGTGTGGCGGCCCTCTCCTAAATTTACTCAGCAGGTCTATTTTTTTTTATACTCTACACTTCTAAAACACGTAAATATCAGCAGTTTAGATTGGGCCAGAAAGGAAATTAGGCACGAAATCAATGTAAAATAGCCGGAAATTAAAAAATTAAAGACGTGCAGATTGCTGCCTGCTGACATCAGGTCTCAGAGTTTATGGTACTTTCTAACATATAATTACATTTCCCCCCTGCAAACTACACTTTAAGTTGTGCAATTGCAAATCTCCTGTGATTTCGTGATCTCCCGGGACCTGCTGGGTGGAACGTTTTCTCGAGTGATAAGCGTCTAAAACGCATCTGGTGAGAAAGGGACGTGCTGCTGAATTTGCGAGTAAAAGGGGTTTTTGTAATGTCAACGCTCCCTGCAGGCTGGAATCAACCAGCTGCTTGCAGCTCCATTTTTTCGTGGTTTTAATACTTTTTCTCATCTGATGTTCCCAATTACTATACATAACTTAGTTTATGTGCAGCTGATGGACGCTGTTCTGAGGGTTGTATTCTCATGTAGCGCCCCCCAGTGGGTCCCAGTTGTGGGATGTTGCTTCAGTAGCTCCAAAAAATTTTCTGGCTTCAAAACTGTTATCCTGTGGTCTGATGAACTCCATATTTTGACATTTTTTTAGTTCCTCTCAAAGCAAAAATGTGGCGTCAGCCTAAAGTCACGGACCTAAAAAAATCCTCACTAAACTGTGCAATGTCATGGTTTGTTGTTTTCTGGTATTTCACACTGATAAATAATATAATGTTCAGATATTTAAGTATACTTGCTGTGAATTTGTTTCATATTTAGGGTATGTTTGAGGATTTGTTCTTCATGAAGTTCACTAGTTTGACTTAATTTACGCACCTTCTAGTAGACTTTTACTGTACAAAAAACTAAATGCATTTAAAAAACATTAAACCATATTTATTTTTCCTACATTTAGCAGGAACTATTTGAAAACAGGTGCCTGCTGAAGGACTAACTGTTACTACGACACATGAGGCCAAGACATTCTTTAGGCTGGTTTGAAAACTACATTATTTTAATTTGTTCTATGCTTAGAAGCGTTTGTCTAATGTTTGCACAAAGTACCGAAACAATATCCTAATGTTGTGAATCTGTTCTCACGTGTGGCAATAGAACCTTTCTTATTCTGATACCTCAGTCAGAGAACGCTGGGAGTACAGGCAGACGGTTTTTCCGGAAGGTCACTCACAGTTGACCTGTCGCCTCGCCCCCCCCGAATGCAAACCGATTAATAGCGTTCAGCTACCGGTTTCCCACAAACAAACAGACTCGGACATTCTCGCCATCTCGCTCCATAGAGAAACATAAGGACCTGCGACATTTTCTTGTTTTCTGGGCTTTATTTGTATTTTTAGGATACAAAATTTGTGAAACGATGTTTCTGGGGCATTCTGCTATTTTATCCCATTTCCCAAACTGAGTCAAAACATGAACAAATGTCTCCATTGGATAAAGCTGTGTGACGGACAACACAGTCAACTCAACAGGACGACTATAAACAATAATCTTGAGAGTTCAAATGAAGGCGACTGGACGTTTCATTTCTCATCCAAGAGGCTTCTTCAGTTCTGAAAACTGGATTGGGAGTATCAGATTTATAAGTCTAAGGTTAAGGCTCACTAATGGGGCTTTGGTTATACCTAACAAGGCTAGCAGGGTAGCGTAAGCTTCTAAGCACTAAGCAATCTTGGTGATGTACGAGTCGTTAACGGTGAAACGACCCCAGTTGTTTTGGTCACATGCCTCAATGTGTCCGTTTTGGTGAAACTTGGGTAGGCAACTGAAGCCTGCTTTGTATGTGATTGAAAGGGGGAATCTCAAACCACTTCCTCTGTTCAAGGCTGGTTTCATATGTTTTACATAGATGGCTTCTTTCACTCCTCTCTCAAACCATCTGTCTTCTCTATCTAAAATGTGAACATTATTGTCTTCAAAAGAGTGACTTTTGTCCTTTAGATGTAGATGGACTGCTGAGTCTAGGCCTGATGAGATTGCTCTTCTGTGTTTAGCCATCCTTTTGTGTAGTTGCTGTTTCGTTTCTCCAATGTACAGCTCTGAACATTCCTCACCGCACTGAACTGCATATACCACGGCGTTCGCTGACAAAGTTCTTGTTCGGTCCATCTTTCTTTTTCTACTGTAGCTGCATGAGAAACCATTAGTGTTCCCAGATAGCAGAGGTTAGGGAAACCTGGGAGTCCTTTCAGTTAGTTTTTTTTGTGTCACTTTTAAAATTTTCCCTGTGGAAACATTGCACTGCGCTTTGAGTTCTACACATAAACATTCTGCATGTGTTCAGGTAGAAAACAGCTGGATTCATTCGTTACTGAACCGACAAATACATGTAGCGTTACACCCCCTAGTGGACACACTTATTACTCATAGCAGAGGTGGTCTCCCCGTTAATCTCTGGAACCGGGTCGGTTGATTTAAAGTGTTGATTAGTTTTTTAGTCACAGTAATGAGTTTTCTTTGTTGTTTTTTGCAGACCTCCCAGAGCTTCATAACTGTAAGGAGGAGGAGGTTCAGACGGACCCGCAGCTCTGCAGCCAGGAGGGGGCGCCGTGTTTGGATCAGGAGAAAATGGAACCTGTGCCGATAAAAGAGGAAGACGATGAACTCTGCATCAGTCAGGAGCTGGTACCGAAAGAGGAGAGCGATAGCTTTAAGGTGAGTTCTGGTTCTGAGCAGGACCGCCCCAAAGAACCAGAACCAAACACGGACCTCAAGCAGGAGACCGATACCTTTATGATTAGTCCCGTTTCCAATGACAAAGACCTTAAAGAACCGGAACCGAACACGGACCAGAACTCTGCTGATGCAGAGTACCAGAACCAGGAAGAAAGCACTGACGAATTCTCTGGGTCCAGCACAGAGGAAGAGTCGGAGCAAAATAAGAGACAAGGCAAAACGAAACAAAAAAGGCACAGATTACGTGATGCCGATATGTCATCCTGTAAAATATGTGGGAAAAGTTTCACTCAGAAGTACCTGATAGCCCACATGAGAACCCACACAGGGGAGAAACCTTTTAAATGTTCTACCTGTGGAAAAAGGTTCATTCTCAAGAGTCATTTAAAAAACCACATTAAGATTCACAGCGGGGAGAAGCCTTTCTCATGTCAGACCTGTGGGAAAAGTTTCATTCATAGGATGAATTTAACTCTTCACATGAGAACTCACACCGGAGAGAAGCCCTTTCCCTGTGAAATCTGCAACAAGAACTTTGCTAGCAGGAGTCAGTTAACCACTCATGTGAGAACGCACACAGGAGAGAAGCCTTACGCTTGTAAAACCTGTGGGAAACGTTTCAGTACAGGGGGTACTCTGATTAGCCACGTCAGGAGTCACACGGGTGAGAAGCCTTTCTCCTGTCAGATCTGTGGACAGAGCTTCACTCAGAAACCAGGTCTGACAGTTCACTTAAGGAAACACACAGGAGAGAAACCTTTCATGTGTCAGACCTGTGGGAAGAGTTTCAATCAGAAAAGTGCCTTGCTCACACACAACAGAACTCACACCGGTGAAAAGCCCTTTTCCTGTTTGACCTGTGGACTAAGCTTCATCATGAAGAGCAGCTTGACTCAGCACATCAGAACCCACACGGGGGAGAAGCCCTACTCCTGTCATATCTGTGGGAAACGGTGCAGCTTAAAGGGGAATCTGAAGTTCCACATGAGGATTCACACAGGCGAGAAACCGTACTCCTGTTTGACCTGTGGAAAAACCTTTGCAGTAAAGTGTCAGTTAACTCGTCACATGAGAACTCACACTGGTGAGAAACCCTTCTCATGTCAGACCTGTGGTAAAGGTTTCACCAAGAACCTTTATTTAATTACCCACATGAAAACTCACACTGGCAAGGCGGTTTAACCCAGTCACGCTCAGAACCTTCTCAGTCCTCAGAACTTGGTACTTTATCAATTCTCGGTGATGTTGTGCCCTTGGGCAAGACACGTCACCCACCTCGCCTGCTGGTGGCACTGATTGGATGGCAGTCTGCCCCAGGGCAGCTATGTCTACAGTGTAGCTGATCACCATCAGTGTGTGAATGTGGTGGAAAGAACTGTGGAGTCCCCTGGATTACATAAGGCGCTAACCATTTACCATTCAGTTTATTAGTTGTGGTGTCCGAGCTGCAGTCCAAGTCATCTGTCATTAAGATGTAGTCCTGAAACTCCACAAGTAAAGTTAGGCTCATCCATATATAGACCATGTGTGCTATGTTGTTTATATACTTTATAAAGGATGTTTTTTTACGTCAAATTCATGTATTCTGATCATTTTCATTTATTTGTATAATAGTGCAGAAAATAAGTATTTGATCAATAACAAAAGTTCATCTCAACACTTTGTAATGTACCCTTGGTTGTCAATGCCAGGGGTCAAAGGTCACCTGTAGGTCTTCACCAGGTTCTCACACACTGTAGCTGGTATTTTGGCCCATTCCTCCATGCAGATCTTCTCTAGAGCTGGGATGTTTAGACGTTCATCTCCCTCCACAGATTCTCTATAGGATGGAGGTCTGGAGACTGGCTAGGCCGCTCCAGGACCTTGAAATGCTTTTTACGTAGCCACTCCTTCGTTGTCTAGGCGATGTGTTTGGGATCATTGTCATGCTGGAAGATCCAGCCACGTTTCATCTTCAATGCTCTCACTGATGGAAGGAAGTTTTTGTCCAACATCTCACCATCCATGGTCCCATTCATCCTTTCCTTCATACGGATCAGTCGTCCTGTCCCCTTAGCAGAAAAGCAGCCCTACAGCATAATACTTCCACCCCCATGCTTTACAGTAGGTATGGTGTTCTTGGTATGCAACTCGGCATTCTTCCCCCTCCAAACACGGCGAGTGGCGTTTATACCAAACAGTTTTATTTTGGTTTCATCTGACCACATGACTTTCTCCCAATCCTCCTCTGGATCATCCAGATGGTTTCTGGTAAACTTTAGACGGGCCTGGACATGTGCTGGCTTAAGCAGCACAGCAGGATTTTAATCCATAACGACGTAGTGTGTTACTATAGTAACCTTTGTTACTGTGGTCCCAGCTCTCTTCAGGTCATTGACCAGTTTCCCCCGTGTAGTTCTGGGATGTTTCCTCACCGTTCTCTAGATCATGTGTTCCCCACCAGGTGAGATCATGGAGCTCCAGGTAGAGGGAGATTGTCAGTGATCTTGTATTTATTCCTTTTTCTAATAATTGCTCCAACAGTTGGTCTCTTCTCACCAAGCTGCTTGCCTTTTGTAGAAAAATGCCCAAACAAAACTTCATATATAAATATTATTCATATATAAATATTACTATAATATTAAAAAAGTGTTTATATTTTTACATGAATCTCATCCTTAGCTTCATTCCTCACAAAAAAAAAAAATATTTGTATGTTTCTAAGATTTAACACCTTTAATGCCAGGTTATATAAAAAAAACTGTACTCTAAAAGAACAAAAAAAACAGGAAAAATAAAATTATTTTTTGCGTTGTGGGGTCAGCTCTGGCTTATTTTTCCGTATCGTTCCCACCAAGTATTTTTTTTCTGCTTCAGGAGCTCTTCTCCCAGGTCATAGGATGTAAAAAAATTATCAGTGGTGAGGGTGTGGCCATTCAGCCCCTGGGTAAGCTCCCACACCACCCACTTTCCTTGGCCTCTCTCTGCCGGAGCGTCAGGAGTTTTTTTCCCGAGGTAAGGGATGATGCTACATACATAGGTGGTATCCACATCACAGCACCCACATCTTCAGGCCATACTTCACCGGCTTTGATGGCATTAACTGTCTGAAGCTGCAACGGCCACGAAAGCCGACCAGTTGCTTGTCTACACAGAGATTTTCACCGGGGCTGTAGGCGAGGGGGAGCCGGGCCACCCACCGGTCCCAGATATCACGGGGGGGGGGAGCCAGCTTGTCTGGATTCCTCAGCTGGCGAGCTGGCCTGGACAACTGGTCGTCAAAGCGAAGTGTGGATGTCAAAGATTTGAACCTCTTCAGGGACATGTTGGCCCTGAAGATCGGTCTACCCGTGTCCTCTGCCCAGAGGCTGCTGGTGGCTTCACCCCTGGAAAGGGACACTCCAGCGAGGATCAGAAGCCCAAAATATACACGTAGCTCCATCGCGTCGACCTCTATGCAGCCGTCATGTTTTCGGATCCCCTCCTTGTTTGTGTGGCGAACGATGACGTTGATTTCTAATGTTATAAAAAAATTAAAACATTCTTCAATGTTTTCCATACGGCTCACGGCGTATCAAGTGATAACGGGACAGCGGATTTCTCCTGGCCGAAAATGATGGCTCTTGTTGGGCAACGGGGACCAGATGATGCCGCTCTTGGAAATCCATGAAGGATCTTCAAACAATCTTAACATTTTGCAGCATCTTCAGTATTTATTTAGCTAAGGGGAGGCTTTGATGAAAATAATAGTATTCTGCAGAGGCATATGAATCCCACCACCACCCCGTCACCCCACCACCCCTACACCACCCAAAAAGCAAAGACACATCTTTCATCTGAATATTTTTAAAGTGCTTTGATTCATAAATGCATGCACATGTGCACAATCACACAAACAAAATACATATAAAATTGTCCACTAGGATTTTGCACTGATATTCCTCTTCTGAAAATGGCGGATTTTTTAAAAATGCAGACTGTAGAAACAAAATTCACAAAAATTATGAAACCAAGCATGTATGACCTCTCTAAAAAACACTCAAACCATATTTGTTAGAAATACATATTGCATTGTGAATTCAGGGGCCATAAGATCCCAAAAATGTGAATAATTTAAATTCATCTTTATTCAGTGCCCCGGCATTTATAAAGAAACCACTCATTCTGGTGAAAAAAAGTAAAAACTACAATTTCAGTCTATGATGGCCGCAGGAACACTGGCAAGTAAAAAAAAAGGGATATTAAGGTTTGTTAGGAAAAGGTTGTTTGAATGGGAGTCAATGGCACAAAAAAATGACAGAGGGACCTTTTATGTTACTGTGATGAATATACAATGTTTTAAATTAAGTAAGAGAAAAAATATATATTTCTGTTAAACTTCTCCAAAATGCACATCTCCGGAAAAAATTGTAAGAATTGCATTAGCACAGCAACAGTTATTCTAAAAAACACACCCGCCTGCGCAAAAAAACGCCCCAGGGACTATTAAGGGTTAAAGAAGTAACAGGTCTGTGAGGCCCAGAATTAATGCTTGTTTGTAGGTGCTAAATACTTATTTTTTGCACCATTATACAAATAAATTCTTTAAAAATAATACCATGTGATTTCCTGGATTTTTTTTTCACATTCTGTCTCTCACAATTGAAGCGTAACTATGATGAAAATGACAGACCTCTCTCCTCTTTTTTTAGTGGGACAGCTTGCACAATCGAAGGCTGCCAAATATCTTTTTTGCCCCTCTGTATTTTACAATCATTTTGTGATTTGGTTCTCAATTTTGGGACAAGGGCATGTTTTTTTTTGGTATTGTTTATCCATTAAATGTTTTCAGTATTTAGATGAGAATGTCAAAAAAAAAAAAAAGATGAGAATGTCAACTTATTATCAATATTATATTCAATGTCCAGGGGTGTCCCATATTGTAAGAATTTCAGTAAAATGTGAATTATTTTTCTGCAGGATTTCTGTTTAACTAACTACAAACAGGAAAACATCTTACCACCACTGTACCTTTGGTAATGTTTTTATGCTTTTATTAAATATGTCACAGCATGAATTACTTGAATAGAGCGCCTGAATGCATGGCTCCTTCATAATATCCTGATGATTACTGTAGTTCACACAGACCTATGCTGTGTAGATGTTTTGAACTACTCTATGTGACAAGTCGGTCTTGTGTCATTTTAAAGCATTTGGATCGGGTTTCCACATAAATCCTTTAATGTGCACCAAATGAAACTCTGTTCATAATAATCTGCTCCTTTAAATGTTGTTTGAATATGTTGCTGTTACAAAATGGCACCATAGCGCCCCCTAGAATATTACAGACGGTCAGTCCCACCATCTGTCGTTACGTTATGAAACGCTGCAAGTAAAAAAAGCCTGTTGGAACCACAGTCAGGTATTTTAGATCAAAATAGTCATTTTGTTGCTATTTTAAGTTTCAAAAGACACATCATGGAGGAATATCAGGGTAATGCTGCTGCCGCGGTGTCTCCTTTGAATGCGAGGTAGCGGCGTGGCGGGGTAGAACATTGCGCCATTCATGCTGCCAATTTTGATGCTAATATTGCCCCAACGCTCGACTTTTTATTACATCCGCTTTTTATACTTCAAAAAAGAGCTGTACGAATTGTACATAATGCAGGTTAATTTAAATTTAAAACGTTGAGTAAAGCTCCTGTGTCTGCAGCAGTGAAGCAGTAAACCCTCCGGACGACATGAGCTAACGCTATCTGGTTAAATATTAGCTTCACAGACGGCCCAGCGACGGTTCTGTCGGTCTGAACTCGAATGTCGAGATGCGATTCCCAGCCGCAACGTTCAGATTCTCGCAACGCTTCGTCCGACTGCGGTGCGAGTTAATGCAGGGAAGCGTTAGCAGCGGGCTACTAAATAAATAAGACAAACAGCAGCTCATGTTTTATAAACTGGAAACCATTGAAACAAGGAATTTCTTTTTACTGCTCTGTAAAAACCAGAGCATAGAGCTGTAACACATAGAGCATACGTTAATAGATCATCTCTGCTTGAAAACCTATTAATGCATTATAATCCTGCATGATCTGATATATTATCAACACTATATCTCCACTTTGTATCGAATCATTTTAAATGCATTAATAAATCCTCTGCTGTTTTTATTTTTTTGTCCATTAATAATTATCCTGTTTATCGATTCAGTCGGAATAATCCGTAATTATAAAGGCTGGTTTTCTCTGTAATTAATAAAATGAATTTATTGATAATTGTTGATTCTGTGTTTCTATATCAGTAAAAAGGGAAGTTTTCTGTTTGTTAATTTTCTGCATAAAAAAGTTGTGTTTTATCCTCCAGCTGAAAGTCACTTGGAAAAATGTTTTTTTTTAATGTCTATTTTATAATTTATCTTTCCCATGAAGCGATGGTGCCGTCGGTCCTTACAGGGCTGCAGGGCTGCTTTCATCATCGCTCCAGATCTGCTCCGATCGAGGAAGCATGGCAGAAGTGTTGCCTCGATACAATCAGACTGCTTTTAGACACTAAATTTATAAGACTTTACTTTTATCCTATGCAGTCACAGTATGAATGGTTTTTTTGTTGTTTTTGCCTGCAAATGTGATGACCTGGTGACTGAAGCTAAACCAATTAGCACGAGATCGCGCTGAGCCCCTTTCAGCCAATCAGATTACGCACCTTTGATTCTTTAACTCATTCTAGTGTTGATTGGTTTTGCTTGGGCCGCCAGGAGGTGAATTTAGAGTAAAAAAACCAAAACTCTTAACATAAAATTTCAGTGTTATAAATTCAAGACCTAAAGAATGTCATCTGCGATGAACCTTGTGATTTATATACAGGGGTAGAGGCAGAAAAATATATTCCATTTAGGAGTAGGACTCCATCATTATTTATACTTTAATTTAAACCATTTTATAAAGTATCGCTCGTCATGCTTGAGTAAGCATTACACAAAGACTTCTCAGCTGATTCGACGGGGGTAAACCGTATTGCGTCATTTCCTGTTGTGCTCCCTGTAAGCTGTTTGGTGTTCAGACTCTCTTGAATTGATCTTATTTTCTCTGTGCTGAGGCCTTTCTAAGTTATTTTAACACACAATCACACTAAAACACACGTTTTGTGGTGGTGTACTTTACATTTTGGGAACTCCTTGTGTTTCACACAGCTTTTCTTGGGGTGGTAAGGTCTCGCTAGCTCAGTTAGCTTAGCTTCATTGCGGCTATGGCTACTCTTCTTTCTCCTGTCTCTAACTCTTCTCTTCTCTCTTGCTCTCTCTGTCAGATGTTTAGTTACTTCCCTGCCTCCTTTAGTGATAATGGTAACTGTAATAAATGTAATATTTTCGTAGCTTTGGAGGCAAGGGTATCAGAATTAGAAGCACGGCTCCGCGCTGTTGAAAAACCAGCAGATAGCCGAAGCCCATTAGCCAGCGCGGAGCCAATAAGGATAGAACCCCCTAGCTGTCCTCCGGTAGAGCCCGTGCAGCCGGGACCTCAGGCCGGCTGAGTGACTGTACGTAGGAAGCATAGTTCTAGGACCCAGCCCCCGGGCCACCACCAACCGGTCCGCGTTTCTAACAGATTTTCCCCGCTCAGCGACACACCCGCTGAGAAGCCGACCCTGGTAATTGGCAGCTCCATAGTCAGAAACGTGGCATTAGAGACACCATTGACCATAGTCAAATGCTTGCCAGGGGCCAGAACGGGCGACATCAAATCCTACCTGAAACTGCTGGCTAAAGATAAGCGTAAATACAGTAAGATTGTTATTCACGCTGGCGGTAATGACACCCGGTTACGCCAATCGGAGGTCACTAAAATTTGTGTTGCTTCGGTGTGTAAGTTTGCCAAAACAATGTCAGACTCTGTAATCTTTTCTGATCCCCTGCTTGATCGGACCAGTGACGACATGTTTTGCCGCATGCTGTCATTCCATCAATGGTTGTCTAGGTGGTGTCCTGCAAACGATGTAGGCTACATTGATAACTGGAGAACATTTTGGGGAAAACCTGGTCTGATCCGGAGAGACGGCATCCATCCCACTTTGGATGGAGCAGCTCTTCTTTCTAGGAATATGGCCAAATTTATTAGTCCTCCAAAACACTGACAACCCAGGGTCCAGACCAGGAAGCAGAGTCGTAGTTTAGCCCACCTCTCTGCTGCTTCTGTACTGTTACCCACCCATTACCCTATAGAAACAGTGTCTTGCCCACGGCCAAAATTAAATGGATTAAAAGTTAAGCCAACAAAAGCAAATCATGGAAATCTCATAAAAATAAATACAACTTTGACTGAACAGAAAAATAAATCTATTAAATGTGGTTTATTAAACATAAGATCTCTCTCTTCAAAGACTTTGTTAGTAAATGACTTGATTTGTGATAATCACATTGATTTCCTTTGTCTCACAGAAACCTGGTTGCAGCAGGAGGATTATGTCAGTATAAATGAGTCAACTCCTTCCAGTCATTTAAATTTTCACATTCCTAGAAATACTGGGCGAGGAGGAGGAGTTGCAGCCATTTTTCGTTCTGATTTACTAATTAGTCCCAGACCAATTGATAGCTACAGTTCTTTTGAACATCTAACCCTTAATTTTCCTCATCCAAGTTGCAAAACTTTAAGACCATTTTTGTTTGTGGTTTTGTATCGTCCACCAGGCCCTTACTCTCAATTCTTGGATCAGATCTCAAATTTTTTATCTGATTTAGTATTAAATACTGATAGGGTTATTATAGTGGGGGACTTCAATATTCATGTGGATACTGAAAGTGATAGCCTAAATGCAGCCTTTAATGCTATTTTAGACTCAATTGGCTTTACTCAGAAAGTACAGGGATCGACCCACTCGGATAAACACACTTTGGACCTTGTACTGACATACGGTATTGAGTGTGAGGAAATAACAGTCCACCCACATAACCCGGTTCTGTCTGACCACTTCTTAATAACTTTTGAATTTACTTTAACTGACCATCTTAAATCTGAAAGAAAATTTCATTATAGTACAGCTTTATCAGACAATGCTGTAACAATTTTTAAAGAATCTGTTCCATTCTTACTTTCCTCAGTGTCTCAGATTAACACAGTGGATGGCAGCAATTCTATCTCTAACCCTTCAGAAATCTATGATCTGGTTCACAGCGTTACGTCCTCATTGCGTTTGGCATTAGATAGTGTAGCCCCCTTAAAAAAGAAAGTGGCTAGTCATAGGAGGCTGACTCCTTGGTTCAACGCAGAGTTGCGTACTTTAAAGCAGAATACTAGGAAGTTGGAGAGAAAATGGCGCTCTACACACCTAGAGGATTCCTATTTAACCTGGAATAACAGTCTACTGCTGTATAAAACGACCCTTCGACAAGCTAGAACAGCATATTTTTCATCATTAATAGAGGCGAATAAAAACAATCCTAGGTTTCTTTTTAGTACAGTTGCCAAACTTACACAGAGTCATAGCTCTGTTGAGCCAACTATTCCCCCAGCTCTTAGCAGTGATGATTTTATGGGATTCTCCATAAATAAAACTAATTCTATTAAAAATAAAATCATTGGCATCCTCCCAAACATGATTACTTCTTCCTCAGTAAATGAGGCAGTATCGGAAAGAACTGTAGAACCTCAGTTGTGCTTAGGCTGTTTTGATTCAGTCGAGCTTTCGGAATTATCAAAAATATTAGCCTCATCTAAACCTTCAACTTGTATGTTGGACCCAATTCCAACCAAATTATTTAAAGAAGTGTTCCCTTTGGTTCCTGGCCCCATTTTGGATATGATGAATCTATCCTTAGTAAACGGATACGTACCACAGGAATTTAAAATAGATGTAACTAAACCTTTACTCAAGAAACCTTCCCTTGATCAAGATGACTTAGTGAATTACAGACCTATATCTAACCTTCCTTTCTTATCCAAAGTCCTTGAGAAAATTGTTGCTAATCAAGTCTGTGAGCATCTAAACAGTAACGAGCTGTTTGAAGAGTTTCAGTCGGGTTTTAGAGCTCATCATAGCACTGAAACAGCACTGGTGAAGGTTACTAATGATATTCTCATGGCCTCAGATAATGGACTTGTGTCTGTTCTGGTTTTGTTAGATCTCAGTGCTGCTTTTGACACAGTCGATCATAATATTCTCTTAGAAAGGCTTGAACATGTTGCAGGGATCAAAGGAACAGCACTAGGCTGGTTTAAATCATATTTGTCTGATAGATTCCAGTTTGTTCATCTAAATGATCAATCTTCTTCACTCTCAAGGGTTACTTGTGGAGTTCCACAGGGTTCTGTGCTTGGACCAATTAATTTTACCATACATATGCTTCCAATTGGTAGAATCATTAGACAGCACGGGATAAATTTCCACAGCTATGCCGATGATACACAACTATATTTATCCATAAATCCTGATGAACCCAGTCAGTTAGGTAGATTACAGGCATGTCTGGAAGACATAAAAACATGGATGACCCTAAACTTTTTGCTTTTGAATTCTGACAAAACAGAAGTTGCTGTCTTTGGACCAGAAGTTCTTAAACAGAAACTGATTAGTCAATCACTTCATCTGGATGGCATTAAATTGGCCCCCAGTAATAACGTAAAGAACCTCGGCGTTATTTTTGACCACGACTTGACATTTAAATCCCATATTAAACAAATTTCCAGGATTTCTTTCTTTCACCTCCGGAATATTGCTAAAATTAGAAACATCCTGTCCAGGAGTGATGCTGAGAAACTAGTCCATGCATTTATTACCTCAAGGCTGGACTACTGTAATTCTTTACTATCAGATAGTCCACAAAATGCCATTAAAAGCCTTCAGTTGATCAAAAATCCGGCTGCAAGAGTTCTGATGAATATTAAAAAGAGAGATCACATTTCTCCTGTTTTAGCTTCCCTTCATTGGCTCCCTGTTAAATCCAGAATAGAATCTAAGATCCTCCTTCTTACATATAAAGCCCATAATAATCAAGCTCCATCATACATCAGAGATCTAATTGTATCATATGTTCCTAACAGAGCCCTTTGCTCTCAGACTGCAGGTTTACTTGTAGTTCCTAGGATCTCTAAAAGTAGAATGGGAGGCAGATCTTTTAGTTATCAGGCTCCTCTCCTGTGGAACCAGCTCCCAGCTTTAGTCCGTGAGGCAGACACTCTGTTTACTTTTAAGGCCAGGCTTAAAACTTTCCTTTTTGATAAAGCTTATAGTTAGAGTGGCTAAGGTCATCCTGAGCTATCTCTGTATTTATGCTGCTATAGGCTTAGACTGCTGGAGGACAGACTTACCAATTTTCTTCACTCTGCTACTTCCTTTTCTCCTACGACTCTCCAGTTGTATTACAGTACATTCTGCTATTTCGACTGTTAACTTTGTTTTCTCTCAGTGTTTTTCTCTCCATAGAAGATATACCTGGTCTGGTATCCTGCTTGGCTGCAATGCCCTGTTGGACGGGGGGCATCGACTGGGATGATCCTCCCAGTAACTGAACATCCACTGTGTCCTGTTATCAACTTTTTACTTTCTGTAACATAGAAAGTTCTCTTATATCAGATCTTCTGTTCCTTCTGTGTTTCTGCTCTGTCTTCTCAAACCCCCAGACGGTCGTGGCAGATGGCCGCTCCTACTGAGCCTGGTTCTGTTGGAGGTTTCTTCCTGTTAAAGGGGAGTTTTTCCTCTCCACCGTCGCTACAGGCTTGCTCAGTATGAGGGATTGCTGAAGGATTGCTGTGGTTGGAAAGTCTGCATCAATGGGGCCCAACCTCACGCCAATGACTGATGCAATCTGCTGGGATTCCTTAAATAGGAAACTTTTTAACTGATTGGAATGTTTGTCTAAATGTATTGAAATGACTTCTTGTTAAGTGCCTTGAGATGACATCTGTTGTGAATTGGCGCTATATAAATAAACTGAATTGAATTGAATTAAGCATTCAGGGTGCTCCACCCACTTTGGGTTATATCACTGAATAAAGAACAAACCAATAATGATTGAAACAGACTTAGTTTATGTAAGTGAGACCTCTTGTTTATACACAAGCTTTATTGTACTAATGTTATTTCCCAGCTGCTGAGCCTGTGCTTTTTGGAGGTAATTATACTGTAAACACCATAAATTATCACTACTGGGACTACAGTAGTACTTTACTCTCTTCTAACCTACACATATATAAACATTTTACAAATAAAAAGTTTTTCTTCTGCTAGATTTTGTTCTTATTTTGTAATTACATTATGTTTGGATTAATTTTTCATTTTGGTCTTCAAAACTACCAGCAGTCACCCGTAACTTTATATTTCTGTCTCATGACATCGTTCTATAATTTTAAATCGGATGTTATGATCAATTACACAGTACTTCAGTATATGGAAGCCTATTTCTGCCAGTTGAAAGTAAAATAATGAAACATGTCATAATTACAAGATACAGTGTCATAATTCTGACTTTAAAAGTTGACTATTTCAAAAAAAATCCCAATAGCTTAATATTGTACTGTACAGTTTTGTTGTCATAAAACAAAATTGTCTGCCACCTGTCATAGGGTTTGGTAGTTGTGGCCCTTGGAGCCGTTGTGGGCGTCCCTAATTTTAGTTTCTGACAGGTGGCAACCCTATCAGGCAGGGTTAGCATCATGCTAACAGCCTTTGTCCATGTGTTTTCTGAGTCTGCGCAGCAACAATGTGTTCAGCTGAGCCTCTGAGAGAGTTTATCAGAGAGAGACTAACTGCTGCTGCTGAAGAAATCTTCACCCAGCTGGAAAAAACCATCATCCAGTACGAGGAGGAGATCCACCGTCAGCGGAGACTGCTGGACCGAACCTGGAGACCCCGGAGCGGCAGCGGTATGTTTCACATTATGAAATATATACGTGCCTGCCGTGTTCACAGTGCAGCAACATAATCATAAATACCACAGATATGGGGAGGATAATGTTAATAAAATGTTTATAGTTTTAATAGAATAACATTTTCTTCATACCAGGTGGCACAACACAATTAATTAATTGGATTAGTATGAAATTCTTTACACTTTGGGGGAACTGGGCTATTTAGGCATTTTGTTTGGATAATTGATATTTCAGATTTGTATTCATCTTTAAGGGGTTAGTTAATTGTTAAAATGGGACAATTCAAAAATAATTTTTTGATTCCAGAGGGAAATTTAAATGTTAAAATTCAAGTTACTTTAAGGAGTTGTAGACCATGATGGCTGCGGCCAGGAAGGATTTCCTGTAGCGGTCTGTGTTGCAGCGAAATTGAAGAAGCCTCTGACTGAAGACTCTGTTGTTGCAGGATAGTCAAATTGAGGAGGAATTGCACAGGGTAGTCCATAATTTTTTGGATTTTATGAAGAATCCTTCTTTGCATCATCATCTCCAGACGTTCCACAGTCGTTCCCAGAACAGAACCAGAACCTTCTTTATCAGGTTGTTTAGCCTTTTTAAGTCCCTGGCTCTGATGCTGCTACCCCAACAGATGATGGCTGACGAGATTACACTCTCCACAACAGACTTGTAGAAGATCTCCAGCATCTTGCTGCAAACCTTGAAGGACCTAAGCTTCCTCCAGAAGTCCAGTCTGCTCTGTCCCTTCTTGTAGACGGTTTCACTGTTCAGTCTCCAGTCCAGTCTGTTGTCAAGGTGAACTCTGAGGTATTTATACTCCTCAACCACCTCCACCTCTTCTCACATTATGGAAAGGGTTTGACTTATCCCTGTTTCTTCTGAAATGTACAATTATCTCCTTTGTTTTGTTCACATTCAAGGTGAGACGATTGTTTCCACACCATGTCACAAAGCGGTCCACCAGCTCTCTGTATTCAGCTTCTTGTCCATCTCTGATACACCCGACAACTGCAGAGTCATCTGAGCATTTCTGCAGATGACAGGTCTCTGATTTGTACTGGAAGTCTGAGGTGTACAGAGTGAAAAGGAATGGTGAGAGTACGGTCCCCTGTGGTGCTCCTGTGCTGCTGACCACCTGGTTTTACCCACAATTCTGCAGTCTCACAAACTGTGGTCTGCATGTCAGGTAGTCGTTGATCCAGGGGATTGTTGAGGGATCCACCTGTGTCTTCAGGAGTTTCCGACGAAGCAAATCAGGCTGAATTGTGTTTGCACTGGAGAAATCAAAGAACATGACACTCACAGTGCTGCCTGTTTGTCCAGATGACAGTGGGTTGGTTGAAGCAGGTGGATGATGGCATCTTCAACTCCAACTCCACAGCGATAAGCAAACTGCGGCGGGTCCTGATATGTTCTTTGCTTATTCAGGTGTGCCAACAGGAGTCTCTCCAGGACCTTGATGTGGGATGTCAGGGCAACAGGTCTGTAGTCACTGATGACTGATGGGTGAGTTCTCTTTGGGACTGGAACAAGGCAGGATGTCTTCCACAACACTGGAACCTTCTCCTGGGTCAGGCTAAGGTTGAAGAGCTGCTCTGCACAGGCCTTCAGGACTTTGGGGCTGACACCATCTGGACCTGCAGCCTTGTTCCGGTTCAGTCTCTCCAGCTGCCTCTTCACCTCACTCACTGACACGCCCATCTTGTTTTGCATCAGGATAAGAACATGTAGGACTGTAGCAATGTGTCTGTGCTGACGTTGAGAGTATGACGGGCCACACAAACTGGATCGGACCGGTTTCCAGGAGGGCGAACAACATTCTCGGTTTTTTGGATGACTGCTTTTAGATGTTTGTGTCAGGGCTTCATCTTTTATTAAATGCACAAACTAAGCTTTTGCTTCTCTAGATCTTGATTATACCATTAAACCAGATAAAAGAATCGGGTGTTAAGAGCTAAGTAGGAGAAGTCTGTCTCCCTTAATAAAAGGGCCAGGGGAAAGCTTTAACAGATCTGTACGTTCCTCTCCATTCTTCAGAGTTGTAATCATTTACAGCTTCATAGCTAACTGGACTTCTCTTTTCTGGACGATGTTTTACCTTTCAACCAAAAGCCTTCTTCAGTACTAAGACCTCTTTAAGGTCATCAAGATCACATGAACACTGGCCCTAGCCTTTGGTCAGACTGTCCTAATAAGGTCCCAACAGAGTCAACATGTGCTCTGTTTTGGTGCCCTGTCAAGGTGTGAGATTCTGTGAAACTGCCTGGGTAGACGAGTAAAGGCTTCAATGTAGGTGTTTCACGGTGCGTTCACACCAATGCGTCAAAAACGCGCCGCACGCCAAAGTTTGACGCTTGAACATTCGCAGCTCGACGTGCGTCCAAAGCGAATTTGAAAAGCCAGAAATGCGCAACTTGTGGGAGGAGCTAGTGCCAGACTGTGTTTTTGCAAGATGGCAGCTGTCGCTCTAGCGTTAGAAGAGAGAGTCTCCATTCTCTATTTACTGTGGAGAGTACCCTGCGCAGGTTCGCAGGGTCAGTAACTTATATTCCTCCAAGCGAGGTCCTTTTTATTCCTGCCTTTGTAGAGAAAGCAGCTGGTGTCGTATAGCTCAGGGTAATTAGCCACGGCCATTATCAGCGTGACCCCGTGAACTGGGTCAAAGCAGTTGGTCATTGTTAGGAAGCTATTTAACTGCTGAAACAGCTTTTTCAATAATTTTACTGATGAATGGAAGATTAGAAACTGGTCTGTAGTTCTGCATTATAACGTGTTGTCCAGATTTTTCTTTTTTAGCAGTGGTTTAATAACTGCTGTTTTTAAAGCCTGGGGGAAGAGGCCTGACAGGAGGGAGGAGTTCACTATTTGAATCAGATCAGACCCAATGACAGGGAAAACTTTCTTAAGGAAAACTGTGGGTAGGATGTCAAGACAGCAAGAGGAGGAGCTTAATTGGTTATTGATTTCTTCTAGTTTTTTTTTTTTTTTGTTTAATTGATGGAATTCAGACATTTTTTCTACATTGGTGTTATTTGGGTAGAACATTGGTAGTGGGTTCAGTGCTGCGGTACAGACCGACCGTCTAATGGTTAAAATCTTTTCAGCAAAACAGCTGGCAAATTCATTGCAGGCCCCGGTAGAGTTTAGTTTAGGGGCTACTGTCATTGGAGGATTAGTTAGTCTTTCCACTGTTGCAAACAGAGTCCTTGCAATATTTATGTTTCTGTTAAGGATTTCAGAAAAGAAATATTCCCTAGCTTCTTTGAAAAGATAACTGATATCTGTTCAGTCTTTGTAGATCTCACAGTGAACCTGGAGTCGAGTTTTCTGCCATTTTCTCTCGGCTCGTCGACACTCCCTTTATTCACTACGTACCAGTGGATCGCTTGTTCACGGAGATTTTCTACCCGAGACTACTTTCACTTTAATTGGAGCAATGGAATCAATGATGTCTGAGATTTTCATGAGGGAATTATCTACCAGCTTGTTTACTGAGTTGGAGTTGGGAGATGAGGGGTATGTGGTGGAAAGGTAAATACTTTTAAAGGTTTCAACTAAACTGTCCCCAAGAAAACGCTTTTTTACAGTTATCTCACTGTGACTAGATATTTTAGCAGAGATGGAACTTTCAAAGAAAATACAGAAATGGTCAGATACAGATAGAGGAATATCAATTACCGAGATGTCAGATATATTTAAGCCTTTGCTGATAATTAAGTCCAGAGTGTGTCCACTGTTGTGTGTTGGTTGTTTGACATGCTGGATCAGGCCGAAGTTGTGAAGAGTGTCACTTAATGTTTTAGCTAGACTATCCTGGGGGTTGTCGGTATTGATGTTGAAGTTTCCCACAATGATTAATTGGTCATAATCGACACATATTACTGAAAGAAGGTCGCTGAAATCATTAAAGAAATTAGAGTTAAGTTTTGGGTGTTTATATAAACTTAGAAATAAAGCTTTGTTAGGCTCATTTATCTGGGTGGCTAGATATTCAAAAGAGTCAAACGTGCCCAGGGATACCTTTTTAAAGTTCATTGAGTTGTGAAAAATTGTGGCTACACCTCCACCTCGTCTGTGTTTCCTGCTCTCACTTAGGAAATTGTAATTTGGAGGAGTAGATTCTATCAATACAGATGTTTCATTATTTAGGTCTAGTCAGCTTTCAGATAAAAAAAAGGGCATGTATTTTATGTTCAGTGATGGATTCATTAATTAAGAGTGACTTTCCTGACTTTCTTGACTGATAAAGACCTAATATTTAATAAAGCTAACTTAGGTGAATTGATAATTCAAATCAAATCAAACTTTATTTATAAAGCGCTTTTCATACAAGAAATTGCATCACAAAGTGCTTTACAGATTAAAATGACCCCATATAAACCACATTCACATCCCTCCCCCACATATTTAAAAGCATGGTCACAGTTCTACCCCCCTCCCCCCAGCCCAACTCCCATGCACACACACTGTTGTAAGCAACAGTAAAAAAGGAGATTGGTCCGAGGACAGATGAACCATGCAACGAAATGCCATCAGAGGAGCCATCTGCACCGGCAGCGGTAGATCAACAGCAGCAGCCGAGGCACCAACACAGGGCGCCCAGTGGAGGCAAGGCCAAGACCCCACCTCCACCCAAGCTCCACCTGGAGAGCACCCAGGCAGCTACAGCCAACCACCGCTCCCGGGGCAGAGGACTCCCACAGAGGAAACACTGGAACTGGAATTTAGATAAATTAAAATATAAAAATAAGCAGTAAATTCATGTAATAAGATTAAATAGTAAAACACTGATAAAATATAATCATATAAAACATGCAGAGTCATTAAACAGACAATAAAAAATAATAATCAGTTAAAAGCTAGGCTAAAAAGTTGAGTCTTGAGCCTGCTTAGCTGCTTGGTAGCTGAACTTTCTAACAGGTGATCAACTTCACATTTGTTTTATTATGAGTGCTTTTGGCTTTAATTTTTGGTTTTCATTTGCTAATAATGACTTAAATTATGTTTTCGGGGTGGCCGGACAACTTCTGGAAGACGTCGGGAGTGGGATTACTGTCTAGTTCCCTTGCACATCAGATGTCCGTTATTACCAGTTCAGGCATGGGTGGAGTACATCCAGTGTTAGTCCCAGAGGCCTGATGTAGTCAAAGTTTCAATGTTTGACCCAATTCTAATTTGTGCTTTCAGTCTGTCTGAGAAATCTCTAAACGGAGAGTCATTAGGTGTCGATGAGTCTGATGACATTGGAATACTTGAACACTTTGCAGAGCAATGTACATCTTTACTCGCTGCTGGAAATGTTTGTTCTCTGTCAGTCCTTGCCACTGTCTGGGCGGATGATGTAATCTTCACTTTTTGTGTTTCTTCTCTGGTAGTATCCACAGGCTGTGCTTCAAGGTCAACTCTTGGGTGCCTTATCAAGTGTTTGTTCAAATAACAGAAAATATTTGAGGTCAACAGTCTCAGTCCAGCTCTGTTAAGATAACGCTGGTTGACCTTGAACAAGTGCTTTGCACGTCCAAATATTTTAAAGTTATTAATAAATGGGATCGATTTTTCAACAGATTTTCTCTTCAACCATTTATGGAGCATGTGTAGTCTACTGTACCTTTCATCATTTCCTTCGCGGAATGGTTTCCTGAAAAAAGATTTTTATGTTGAGTCCATCAAGTCTCTGTAGCAGATCGGAGAAGTCTGCTTTGAGAACTTCAGATTGTTTTTTGGCTACATCAGTTGATCGTGCATGGATAACAAGCTTTTCCAGCTTAGGGTGTTGTTCTAAAATCATCTGTATTTTTTCTGATATTTCTCTCACTGTATTCTTGGGGCAGCTGATAACGCTAGTGTTCTGGCTACAAAAATCTTCGATACCATTAATTGATCCATCATGTATGATGAGAACTTTTGCTGGGGGGGTTCTTACTTTCTTATGTGTCCGCTTCATGTGGATGGATTTCACATTAGAAGTAGAAAAAGGGAATTTCCCATGACCCCTGAATGCAGCACAGGTGCGGATGTTGGCAGCCTCGGCTCAGACAGCCAGCAGCTGAATGACTGACAGTGTGCGTTCATAAGACAGTAAGTTTGAGGTTGTTATACGCATTAAGTTGCTTATGTTTAGAGTGTATTTTCATGATTTACCAGCCAATTTTTTCTTGCTTCTATTTAAATGGGGTTTTGCATAAGTGGCATATAATTAGTCACGTAAACAAACCATAGCCTAACTGCAGATGTTGGCTAAAACTGCTAGGTTAGCCTAGTTTGCACCATTTGTTCGCTAAAATCTAACGGTACAAAAATTAAAAGCTTAAAGTTTGTGTTGTTAGCCTTTGTTGTTTGCGTAAACATGTTTTTTTGGTATATATTTCTTTAAACACCAATCATTCATAAACAAGCTCATATGGTGTTCTTCATGTGTTGCCACTTATAAGTTTTCATTTTTATGAATTAAGCTTTTTTTTCATATGTTTTAGGGGCCAAATATATATCTGCTTCTTTTAAGAGAAACAATCACATCTTGGCCAGGGCAAAGAGGTCAATGTGGCATGTAGGTAGAAGAATAAATCCAGTTACACACCTTATGCTTACAGTACACTTCTATTAACCCTCAAACACGGCAGAACCTGGGATCTCAGTATAGTATAGTTCCCCATGTTTTCTGCTGCAAGAATTATAGGTTTGCATTCACGGATTAACACAGTTGTCATGTTTCCGTCCTCACTTATTTTCTGTCTGTGTTAGGAGGACAATCCTAGTTAAGATGGACTTGCAGGGGAAGGTCATGCTCTTGCAGGCCAATAATACATGGGGCGATTAAAAGAAAAGTACTGCATGTACATGTGTAATGAAGATATCATTTTAACTGCTCAAGTTAATTAATGTGCATTTCCTAAAAGTTTCTGTTGTTCTTTTTGTCAACAGTTATTTTCTTTGTTTAGTACATCAGGCAGCGAATGGAGGCTGATGAGAGGAGAGCCCATGAGAACAAGGACAGGATGTATAGACTGTTTTCTGTTTGAATTTATTTGTTCTTGTTACATTTGATATTTAGTTATTTGCTATTTGTTATGAATAAACTGATTGAAACAACTAGTAATTCTCATTAACTCATTTTATTAACTGTTTTATTGTTATTTAGGCTCTTGGAACAGTTAGAAATAACTGTAATATCAGTTACATCCATCATGGCGGATGCGGCGCACCCAGTTCCAAGTGAGGTGCACCCGTTTTCAAAGGCTATGGTGTTTAAACCACCACGGCTGCAACCTGAGGTCTATAAGACTGCTGATGATAAAGTTATAGGGGAAAATGAGCTGCTTATCTTTTTGGCAGTGAAAATAAGAACCATGAGTCAGGATGAGATTGTTTTGCTTGCTGCAAACAAATTTCATTCCGAGTGGATTGAATCGAAGAAAGTATTGTTTGAACTCTGTCCATTTGCAGAAGTTTGTGACACGTAAAGGTCCACAAAAACATGTGAACAATATAAGGAGCTGCCTCAAGGGGATGAATAAGTGTGGCAAAAATATGCCCAGATTCGTTTCTCATTATTTGGATGAGCTTTCACCAGTCCTGTTTAACAATATGGACGTCTCTAGCCTGCTCGGGAGAATAGAGCGACTGCATGCCGAGGTTTGTGCTATGAAGCATACTATGCAGGTGCAAACTAGAACTAGCGAAGATTTGCAGGGCGCAGTTGTGGATATAAATCGACGAGTAATCAGGCTGGTTCACCCAGAGGACTCCATTATGTGGTACGAGGGGAATGAACAACCGAAGCCAACGGGGGGAATTGAGGTCAGCGAGGCTACAAGAGATGCAGGTGAAGCTGACGCAGTTCATGGAGCAGCATAGGTGGCTGGCTTGGGTCCTGCAGACGGAGGATTGGCTGCTGTGGGGATAAACCCTTTAGAGCTGAATGGAGGAGTGCCTGGCGCTTGTGGCCATGAGGAAGCGGGGGAGTCTATGCCTTCGCCGAAAAGGAGTCAAGTCGTAAGAAAGGGACGGCGACCTGCAAACCTAGCCAGTAAGTTTGCTCACTCTGCTTCATCTACTCGGAGAAATAAGGCGTTCAATGTAATTTCTGTTGTTGGGACTGGATCTGGAAACATCAAAACAGTCAAGTCTAAACAGGTGAGTGTGTTATCCACTCGATTTGATCCTGCTTTGGATGCGGAGACTTTATCACTTTATTTTAAAGAAAAACTTGGCCGGGAGGTCACCTGTCAGAGGATCGAGACTATAAACAGTAGATATGGCTCATTTAAAGTGTCTGCCGATTGTAATCAAATCAAACTTTATTTATAAAGCGCTTTTCATACAAGTTGCATCACAAAGTGCTTTACAGATTAAAATGACCCCACATAAAGCTACATTCCCATCCCTCCCCCATAGATTTAAAAGCATGGTCAGTTATACCCCCCTCCGCCTCCTGTTCTTCGTCAAGACATGTGCTGCAGAATTTTGTAGAAGTCGTAAACCTGAGCTAATCTTTTTGGGAAGACCAGAAAGCAGGGCACTACAGAAATCAATTCTACTGGAGATAAAAGCATCAGGGTCCCCGTGTTGGCCAGAGAGAGAATGGGGCGGACTCTGGCAATGTTCTTTAAGTGATAAAAACCTATTTTAGTAATATTTTTTATGTGAGGAAAAAAAGTCAGCTCAGAGTCAAAAATCACACCCAAAATCTTAACTTGTAAAGAAGGATTAAAAGACAGTGATTGTAGTTTTGGTAAAAGCTTCTCTCTCTGAGCCTCAAGACCGATGACTGAAACTTCAGTTTTGTCCTGGTTGAGCTGGAGAAAGTTTTCTGCCATCCACGATTTAATGTCTAAAATGCAGTTAAAAAGTGCATCCATTGACCATGTGACATCAGGAGACATGGAGATCTACAACTGTGTTTCATCAGCATAACTGTGAAAGTTAACTCCATGTCTTCTGATGACGCTGCCAAGAGGGAGCATATAAAGGTTAAAAAGCACTGGGCCTAAAATCGAACCCTGGGGCACACCACATGTAATCCTATGGACCCTAGAGGAGCAGGTATCTAAACTTACCATAAAAGTCCTGTCTGAGAGCTAGGATGTGAACCATTTGTGAAGAGCACCAGAGATGCCAATCTGTTTTAATCGGGTTAAAAGAATAGTGTGGATCTACTGTATAAAAAGGCAGCGCTTAGATCCAGTAGGACAAACACTGTCATCCTCTGTGCATCATAATTTGATCTAAAATCATTTAAAATCTTCAAAAGGGCCGTCTGGCCCTAAAGCCAGACTGAAATGTCTCCAGGACATTATTAGCGTTAATAAAATCATTAAGTTGAATTTTTTTTTAAATCGAACATTTTGCTTAAAAATGGTAAGTTAGATACCGGTCTAAAATTGTTAAAATCATTAAAATCTCAATTGCACTTCTTCAATAGGGGCCTCACTACCACCTTTTTAAAGGCGGCAGGAAAGACCCCCGTCTGAAGGGAGCAATTCATCATGGTTAAAATCTCATCCCTAAAATATTCATAAAATTGCTTTAAAAAGGAAGTGGGAATCGGGTCCAAAACACATGTGGTGGGCCTCACTGAGGAGAAAACTTGATCAAGAGTCCCAGCTTCCACCAGGACAAAACTGTCCAGCTTTTACTCTGGTAGAGACACACACTCAGATTTGTGTAAAACCATATTACTTTGAGAAGATAAAATATTACATCTGATGGTGTCTACCTTCCCTCTGAAGTGGTCTGCGAACTCCTCACATAGAGTGTTTGAGGAGGTTTTAGGAAATGCAGGAGTAGCATTGTTAAAAAGTTTGTCAATGGTGGAAAAGAGTATTTTGGAATTATTTTTATGTTCTAAGATGATTTTGAAAAGTATGAGTTTCTTGAATTTCTTACTGCGTTATTGTATAATTTAAGATCTGTGTATATTTTATGGTTTATTGTGGTTTTACTTTTCCTCCATTTTCTTTCTGCCGCCCTACAATTTCTCTTTATTTTTCAGAGGTTTTCATTTCTTCACAGCGGTGCAGCTTTAGAATATAAACTTTGAAGTTTAAGTGGAGCAAGCAGGTCAAGAGCGGACTGAAGCATACTGTTAAAATCATTGACAATAAAATTACAGGGGGCAGGTAAAATAATAGGAGGATTCTTTTCAAAAATTTCCAGAAAACCTGCAGCCACTTCAGGGGTTAGATGGCGCTTCCTGATAGTTCTCACAGAGGTCTCCTGCTGGATAAAACTGGTGAAGTTAAAAAACACACAGTAGTGGTCAGAGACAGCCAAGTCAACAACAGAGGACACACTGGTGGACAAGCCATACGTGATGACCAAGTCCAGGGTGTGTCCTTTGTTGTGAGTCGGCTGCATGACATGTTGGCTAAAATCCATGTAGTTCAGAACATTTAAAAAATCTGTAGATAAAGGATCTAAAAGGTTATCCATGTGTAGATTAAAATCACCAGCTAAAATTATTCATTCTTAAGTTGTGCAGAAGTGATAAAAACTCTGAAAATCCTTGAATAAAAAGTGCACTCTTTTTAGGAGGCCTATAAATTGTGACACATAAAATATGAGGAGTGCTAAAAACAGTTTCATTATATTCAAAAGTAAAATAGTAATCAAATAAAACAGGTTTGGCAGAAAATGTTGATGAACTTATAAAAGCAGTTCCGCCTCCCCTTTTGCTACTCCTTATTGAATAAGTGAAGTTAAAATTTGGTGGGGAGGCCTCTGTAAGAACAACAGGGGCATCTGCACTCAGCCATGTTTCTGTTAAAAATAAACATTGAAGATTGTAGTCTAAAATCAGATCATTTATTATAAAAGTTTTGTTCAGCAGAGAGCGAACATTAAAAAGTGCCATATTAATAGTGGTCGGAGATGGAGTGACTGTATGATTTACTGGAAGTGGGGCTTTTGGTAACTTTGTGAGATTAATGGGGTTGCATTTGTTCGGTTTATGATTTTTAGTTCGCTCTCTGCTGATAATAACAGGTATGAGTGATGTGGAACAAGGTCCAAGTCCAGTATGTGGGTTACTGTTAAAATCAGAGGCGAGTTCATAGGAGCAGGGACCAGCTGCACTTCAGGATGTAGCGGATGGAACAGAGAGGGCAGGTGCAGCTGGGGCCGGTGTGGTAGACAGAAGGGGGCGTTGACATGCCAGGCTCATTGCCAGTGTACAAGTGCCCTGTCTATTCAGATGGAGCCCATTTGGTTCAAAAAGGTGCTTCCTGCCCCCAAAAACGACGGTGATAGAGGAGAGCCAAGTATTAAGGGATAATAGTCTGCTAAAATGGCCACTTCCTCTGCCGATGGTGGGGGTGGGGCCAGAGATAAAAACAGAGATGTGTGTTTTTTAAAAGATTAAAAAGGTGAATAAAATCACGCTTCAGGAGCTCAGACTGCTGTTTATGAATGTCATTGGTGCCAGCGTGAATCACAACTTTACTCACATATTTGTGTTGTTAAATGAGATGAGGGATCTGTTCGGTAATGTCTGTGACGGTAGCTCCAGGGAAACACAGAGTGAGGGCTCCTCTCATCCTCATGTTTCTGATTATGTAGTCCCCGATGATGAGTGTGGTGGGCAGCGGGTCTGCAGGTGGATGTTTGCGCTGGGTAGAGGATCGTTCACCATCCAGGACTTAAAAATATAAAAAAAAAGGACAAATGCATAAGAAGTTAATCTCAAATTAGATACAATTATGGATAAAGCAAACAGAAAAGGCAAATTAGTTCCGAGCTGTTCTTTTAGGCTTTGTTGACCAGATGAGAGACCAGCAGCCATGCAGACCAGGATCACTCAGGTCATCAGACTAAAGAAAAAGGCTGGAGCCAATGCACTTCCACTGAGGAGCCAGGACGCACCTGAGAGGACATCCAGGAGCAGCAAGCCAGAGCGGGTGCAGAACAGCGACGAGCAGACCACACAACCTACTTGAACCCTCTGCTGAGAGTTTCCAAATTCAGCACACCTGCACCATCAGGTGGCAGGGCGCTTGGAGCGCCGAGCTGCCCAGCTGGGGCAGCAGGGTTTGAAGGAAAATAAGCTGAGACCCCTGCCAAAAGGGGCAGAACAATCCTCTGGTCTCACCTTAGGTCATAGAAGAGCGAGCCGGACGACCACAATTCCCGGCCAGAACAAGATGACTTGACTGCTGATCCAAAAAGTTTACAGAGAAGAAGGACTCAAAATTGATATGATTCTATAAGTGTGATGCCTGGCGTTTTCCTTTTATACGATGACCTCTTATTATTATAAGAGGTCAAAAGAGGGAGATGAAGAGATAAAGATTCTGTAAATGTTGAGAGTACATTTATTTTGTTGTATGACGGTTTCATTCTGTAGTGCATGTGGCAATGACTGAATGTAGTGTAAAGCGCTTTGTGGTCCTCTGACTGAAAAAGCGCTATACAAATGCAGGCCCTTTACTTAGAAACAGTGAACAATATAGAAGAATGTAGTGCATCATGCATTCCATTATGTGAAGAAGCTTTGACCATTATTCTGTGAACAAATATCTATGTGGGAGGGGTTTCCTGCAACTCGTGTTTCAATAAAAACTCTATGCTGACGTAGAGCTGTGCTCAGTTAAGAGAACTGAGTCCAGCGAATGACGTCTCGCTGTTAAAATTTATAATTGTTGTTTGTTGTTCTTATTGCTCCTTTTTACAGAAATGAACGAGCACGCTGGAAGGTGAAATAAGAGCCCGAGAGAGCCCAGGGGTCATAAAAATAAATGGGTGTCTGTTCCTTTAAGAGAGGATTAGAATTTAGATTAGAATGAAAACACCTTTCCAACACAGGTAACCAGAGAGACAGACGCCGGGGCAGTAAGATAACAGTCTGGCCTTCGGATGAGCTGCTTCATGTGTTGCTACCAGATTCGCATGGACCAGTTCTCCGAAGGCGGGGCGTGAAGGTTGGAGAAGACGTCTACAGAGATAAACAGTGATTGCTGAATACTATTTAAGCTGTTAGTTAGAAAGCTTGGATAGGGTGATGCATGAGTAAATCTGTCCCCTTCATGTTCTGCCCAGATATGTTTGTGTTAAATACTTAAACGCCTTCTGGGACTCAGTCTTCTTTATTATGGAAACCCTGAGATATTTTTTGCCATTACACTGGTCTGCAGCAGCTGTTAAGGGTATGTTCTGTGTATGGGGATAACCATGCTATTAAATATAATATTGCCAAAAGTATGATGATGATCTGCCGCATTAAAGATCACCTTGCAATGAAATACCCTGCTTTTCAATTAGCAGGGAATATTCTATATGTGGTTAGTAGGGTAAAATAATTGGGCTCATATTTTAACAGATACACTTTCTGATGATGATGACATATTGAGAGGATGCCGTAGGTTGTATGCACAGGCAAACACCATAGTGCGCAGGTTTGGTATGTGTTCCAATAATGTGAAGATATAATTGTTCCATGTGTATTGTACATCTTTATATACGGCACACTTGTGGACCTGCTATAAGAAAGGTAGTATGCGGAGAATACAAATAGCCAACAATGATGCTATGAGATCTTTACTCAAGTTACCAAGATGGCTTAGTGCCAGTGAAATGTTTGTATGTGCTCGAGTCAATTCATTACCAGGGGTCTTACGGAATTCTATATATAAATTTATCTGTCGGTTGGATGACTCTGAGAACGAGATCATCCTGAACCTGTCTAATATAATTCTCAGTGCTGTTTGTTATCAGTCTCAGATATGGCTGTGTTTTATGCTAGCATTTTATGGTTGATGCGTTTGTGAGGGGTGGCTAGTACATTTAATAGTGTTTGGTATGATGTTTGGGTGTATGTCTTTTTTCTATTTTTAATTTCTATTTAACGTTTATGTATTTTAACTATGTATTGTGTTGTTTGTCTGCTGGAACACGTGTCTGTATTAAAGGATTCAATTCTATTCTAATAAATAAAAACAAAATTTGTAAGACATCAAAATATTTACAGAAGGAATAATTTATGTGTAGCTATTGATAGTCTTTCATGGAGGAGGATGGAGGACCTCTTCCTAACCATCCTTTAAACTTAGAATGAAGAAACAGGAAGTATTTGGCAGTTTTGCTGGATCTGCTGAAGAGGATCAGAGATGTGGATTGAGTGCTCCAACTGAAACCTATCCTGGTCTTTTCTGGTTGAAGAGTGGAACATCATACAGGGTGGTCTGCAGAGTGCTTTGGGTAGTACTGTCCAGAGCATCATCCAGGCTGGCTCAAGCAACGGCTGCCACATCACTAAGACATATTCAGAAGACAGTTGATTCTACTAGAGAGCACCACCGATGCATCATTTACTGTTGCACTGAGGCACAGATGTTGTAAAGAATGGTGAATGCTGTCATGACCTTCAATGGTTAAAATGTTATTTTACTGTTGCACCAGTCATCTAAATAAACCAATACACACACACACACACACATATATATATATATCCGGCATATTCATTTGTGTCCCTTATAGTGGACATTTTGTTCACCATTACCTTCTTTTACTATTTTGAGTTATCCTATTAAGCCCTACAGTACTTTTTGGAGGACATCCTGGGCTTTCCAGTGGTGTCATTTGTTAGGTTTACATGCTGTGCAGTCCCCTTTTTTCCTCAAAGTGGCTGGCTTACCAGCAACCATATTTTATGAAAAGATGAGAGGTAAGTCAAATAATCTTCATCTTTTGCTATTTCTTACCATACTAATTATACATATTCTTGTTAACATGTCAATAACAATATTTTGACTTCTGAAAACAGTTAAATGATTTATCTTTTTAAATAACAGTGCTCAATTGTGGAGGACGCCAGGACGGTTTTAGTGAATTGAATAACTTCATTGTTGTAGGAGAAATACATGAAGCATAAGAGATTTTACACAAGATAGTCAATTTCAGATTTGGAACTTTTAGATGAGGAAAATTATGAGGATTATTAGTGATATCAATTATTAGATTATTAGCCTCTGATAGGGGAAGATGGTGAAGACAGAGAGGAAGAATATGCAGGAGAATCTGATTAAGGGACAAACTGAGAGCCAGAGAGGGAGTAGGATAGTCCCTTGTGCTTTGTGGGAAAGAAAAAGCTCATGAATAATTTTGTTTTTTGATCAAACTGAATGTATACTTGGGCTAACATCATAAGATGCTGTTCATTTTTTGTTTTAAATTCAGTTGTGTTTAGACATGAATGGTCCTGTTGGCCACTACAGAGAACAATGCTGTAAAATTTAAAAATAAAAATAGAAATTACTTTTTGGGCTAAATAGATAGGAAATCACATTTTTTTCCTTGGTTCTCAGAACACAAACACACACACACACACACACCCACACACATATATATATATATATATATATATATATATATATATATATATATATATATATATATATATATATAGCCCTCCTTAGCATTGGCTATGTTTTTTTCAAATGTAACAGGTCTAGAAAAGTAATACAATTTCTGATAATTATTTGTTTCATTAGATGGTGTCATGGCTGGTATCGATGCGGGGCTTGTCTGCACTCTGGACCCACCCATGATCCAGATTCTGGTGGGATTCCCTTGTTCCAATTTTAATAGTATTCAATATTTGCGCGCAGCATGGTGATACCTTTGAGCTGGACAACAGTTAGAATCTCTTCCAGCCTCAAGTTACAGCATTTTTAGACCATACAGATACTGAGAGAAATTACATTAGATCAGAGTAGATGGAGTTTTGTCTTTTTCATATATATCTATATCTAGAATGTGTGTGTGTATAACATCAGCGTTGTGACATTTATACAGCCAATCATTGCACACGGAAAATTGATTTATAAGACCAAATTATTTTTCATGGATTCAGGATGCATGTGGATGCAATTTGTGGATGCAGAGCAGGATCAAAAAGGAGACAGAGAAGGAGGAAGTTCAAGCCTACTTTTCCATCGATCATAATGGACAACGTAAGATCACTGGCTAACAAGATAGATGAACTCCAAGCCCTTACAAGGACTCAGCCAGAGTACCGGGCATGCTGTGATATGTGTTTTACTGAAACCTGGCTGCAGGATCATATCCCAGACTCCAACGTTTTTCTGCTAGGCTTCCTGACTGTACGAGCATAAAGAGATCTGAAAACGAGCAGAAAAAGAAAAGGAGGTGGAGTAGCAGTGCTTGTCAACAACAGATGGTGTCATCCAGGACATGTTGCTGTGAAGTGTCGTCTCTGCAGCACAGATGTCGAACTCTTGGCAGTGAGTTTTCGTCCATATTATTTACCAAGAGAGTTCACCAGTGAAATTTTGGCAGTTGTTTACATTCCACCTTCAGCCGTTGCCGACAATGCATGTGATGTCATCAGTTCCATTGTTGTTAAGCTACAGACCCAGCACCCCAATGCATTTGAGGCAATATCTGGTGATTTTAATCATGCCCTCCTCTGGTCTACACTTCCAACATTTCAACAGTTTGTCAACTGCTCTACAAGAGAAAACAGGACCTTGGATTTGTTTTATGCAAATATAAAGGATGCATACATATCCAAACCAAGACCTCCTCTGGGACAATCAGATCACAATCTTGTTTTTCTCTGTTCAGAATATAAACCACTTGTTCAGAGGCAACCTGTGACAAAACGAACTGTGAGAAAACGGTCACAGGAAGCTGAAGAAGCCCTGCAGGGTTGTTTTGCGACCACAGACTGGATGACACTTTGCCAAGCACATGGAGAGGACATCAATGCCATGACTGAGTGTGTGACTGACTATATAAACTTCTGTGTGGACAACATCATCCCCACCAGAACAGTGAGATGCTTCCCTATTCAATTTTTCTATTCAGTTTATTTATGTAGCGCCGATTCACAACAGATGTCATCTCAAGGCACTTAACAAGAAGTAATTTCAATACATTTATACAAACATTCCAATCAGTTAAAAAGTTTCCTATTTAAGGAATCCCAGCAGATTGCGTCAGTCATTGGCGTGAGGTTGGGCCCCATTGATGCAGACTTTCCAACCACAGCAGTCCTTCAGCAATCCCTCATACTGAGCAAGCATGTACCGACGGTGGAGAGGAAAAACTCCCCTTTAACAGGAAGAAACCTCCAACAGAACCAGGCTCAGTAGGAGCGGCCATCTGCCACGACCGTCTGGGGATTTGAGAAGACCGAGCAGAAACACAGAAGGAACAGAAGATCTGATATAAAAGTACTGTCTATGTTACAGAAAGTAAAAAGTTGATAAAAGGACACAGTGGATGTTCAGTTACTGGGAGGATCATCCCAGTCGATGCCCCCCGTCCAACAGGGCATTGCAGCCAAGCAGGATACAAGACCAGGTATATCTTCTATGGAAAGAAAAACGCTGAGAGAAAACAAAGTTAACAGTCGAAATAACAGAATGTACTGTAATACAACTGGAGAGTCGTAGGAGAAAAGGAAGTAGCAGAGTGAAGAAAATTGGTAAGTCTGTCCTCTAGCAGTTTAAGCCTATAGCAGCATAACTACAGAGATAGCTCAGGATGACCTTAGCCACTCTAACTATAAGCTTTATCATAAAGGAACGTTTTATGCCTGGCCTTAAAAGTAAACAGAGTGTCTGCCTCACGGACTAAAGCTGGGAGCTGGTTCCACAGGAGAGGAGCCTGATAGCTAAAAGATCTGCCTCCCATTCTACTTTTAGAGATCCTAGGAACTACAAGTAAACCTGCAGTCGTAGAGCGATGTGCTCTGCTGGGAACATATAAAACAATTAGATCTCTGATGTATGATGGAGCTTGGTTATTAAGGGCTTTGTATGTAAGAAAGAGGAAATTAAATTCTATTCTGGTTTTAACAGGGAGCCAATGAAGGGAAGCTAAAACAGGAGAAATGTGATCTCTCTTTTTAATATTCATCAGAACTCTTGCTGCAGCATTTTGGATCAACTGAAGGCTTTTAATGGCATTTTGTGGACTTCCTGATAGTAAAGAATTACAGTAGTCCAGCCTTGAGGTAACAAATGCCTGGACTAGTTTCTCAGCATCACTCCTGGACAGGATGTTTCTAATTTTAGCAATATTCCAGAGGTGAAAGAAGGAAATCCTAGAAACCTGTTTAATATGGGATTTAAATGTCAAGTCTTGGTCAAAAATAATGCCGAGGTTCTTTACGTTATTACTGGGGGCCAATTTAATGCCATCCAGATGAAGTGATTGACTAATCAGTTTCTTTTTTAGAACTTCTGGTCCAAAGACAGCAACTTCTGTCTTGTCAGAATTTAAAAGCAAAAAGGTTAGATTCATCCATATTTTTATGTCTTCCAGACATGCCTGTAATCTACCTAACTGACTGGGTTCATCAGGATTTATGGATAAATATAGTTGTGTATCATCGGCATAGCTGTGGAAATTTATCCCATGCTGTCTAATGATTCTACCAATTGGAAGCATATATATGGTGAACAGAATTGGTCCAAGGACAGAACCCTGTGGAACTCCACAAGTAACCCTTGAGAGTGAAGAAGATTTATCATTTAGATGAACAAACTGGAATCTGTCAGACAAATATGATTTAAACCAGCCTAGTGCTGTTCCTTTGATCCCTGCAACATGTTCAAGCCTTTCTAAGAGAATATTATGATCGACTGTGTCAAAAGCAGCACTGAGATCTAACAAAACCAGAACAGACACAAGTCCATTATCTGAGGCCATGAGAATATCATTAGTAACCTTCACCAGTGCTGTTTCAGTGCTATGATGAGCTCTAAAACCTGACTGAAACTCTTCAAACAGGCAGTGATATGGAGTAAAATTAAACTGTTCCCTTTTACTCAGAATGATATTATTTATGGCATCACCTTACAAAAGAAAGATTTTGATTTATTTGATTAACATTGTCCTGGTTCTTGGTAAATTGTACATATATAAATGTAAATACAGATCGGTTAACCCTAAGTTTTCTATGTTTCACAATGATTTTATCTTTTACAAAAGCCTTGAAGAGAATGAAAGGTAAATATGTAATTAAACTTGTTAATTTAACTGATAAAAAGGGTCTGCTGAACAAGCCCTAGCCCCTAGAATGTTCTCTTATAATGTTCTTTGTGATTGTTAAGAATTGCAAAAAAAAAATTGCACCTGTTCTGTATCAAGGTCTACTGCAAAAACTATGTGCCACGTTGTTCTGTAAATAAAATTCTGTAAATAAAAATAATAATAATAATATGTCTATGGTCTAGAGGTCGTTGTAACACGGATGTTTGAGTGTGTTACACGGAAGTTGAGCTTGAGCCGGAGCTAGGAGCACATGCTACTGTTTACTAAGTGTTTAAATAAATCATGCTGCCCAGTTGGGTAGGAACTGGGCATTCTGGAGTATTTGTGTTCAGTGAAAACCAGAATATAACAAAAAGCGTCCAGGAGCCGCTGGGGACACCGAGACAGGGATCCCGCTCGGTGAGTAACTCTGCTGCACACACAGTCCCTCAGCGCCATCATGGCCGCTAACTGCGCTCAGATGAACCGACTCTACAACTTTCTCCGTATTGAAGCAGATATTCTGAGCCCTGATCAGAGCACAATAACTAGCAGGGACCTCCTGCTGCTACATAGGATTTATTGGAGCCATAGAAGCACATTTCCCTGCAGCAGACTAGTAGAAAAGCGGAGTGAAACGACGCATGCGCTGTAGGAAGCGTCCTAGGGCATGCGACTGCGTTGTTGGTCCTAGAAAGAAAGGCGGAAAAGAAGCGAGTTGAAGCACAAAATGGCGGCTGTGGGGATGGACCTGCGTCTAGTGATGGGAATTCCGGCTCTTTTAACAGAGCCGGTTCTTGTGACTCGGCTCACTAAAAAGAACTGAACTCCCAAACGGCTCTTTACATTGTTTTGTTTCTTAAATTAATTAATCACCAAAAATAATGTAATCTACAAACATAATTGTACCAAATGTTTGTTTATGGCGTAATATATTCACCATCGAACAGAGTGGTAGATAACAAATACATGTTAAAGCACAAAAACAAACTGATTGTATGTAAAATATTTATAAACTACTATTTATAGTGAAACAACATAGAAAAGATAATGTAGATAACTGCCCAGTCTGCTCATATGATATTTTTACTTTGCATACTCTACATGTCCTGAATAGTCAATATATTTGAAATCTACACAGCAATAACGTAAAGCTTGCACAGATTTAAAAATAAAGTGGCTCTGGTACGGCTCCTCCAACAAGGAGTGGGCTGTAAGAGCTATTTCGTTCGCAACCGACACATCACTAGCAGTGTCCTTCACTGGCTGCTAGAATGTCGCTGCGGCTCTATAAGGTGAGCTACGGTAGGAGGCTGTTAGAGGAGCAGAAAGATCTCAGCCCTGCTGATGGTCCATGGTTGGATATGTTCTGCTACCTGCAGCTGATGGTCCATGGTTGGAGATGTTCTGCTACCTGCAGCTGATGGTCCATGGTTGGAGATGTTCTGCTACCGTCCCTGCCAAAATTGACAAATAAATAAATGAGGTAATGCATTTGTAAATGAATGAATAAATATAGAAATAAAAAAATAAATGTGGAAATAAATAACTACATAAATGTGGAAATAAAAAAATTTGGAAATACATTTGTAAGTAAATAGAAAAATAAATAAATAAATTTGTAAATAAATAGAGAAATTAATGAATACATTTGTAAATAAATATATAAATAAATAAAATTGAAAATACGTATGTAAATAAATATAGCAATAAATAAACGTGGAAATACATAAATAGGTAAATACAATTGAAAATAAATATATGGGAACAAATAAATTATGTATTTCCACATTTATTTATTTACAATTTTATTTTCTTTCCTTATTTATTTATTTCCACATTTATTTATATATTTATTTCCACATTTATATATTTTCATATTTATTTATTTTCACATTTATTTCGTTCCACAATTATTTATTTCCACATTTATTTATTTATTTATTTCTACATTTCCACATTTATTTATTTCCACATTTATTTATTATTTATTTGTTATTTACTTTGTTAGTAAGTGACTTGATTTGTGATAATTAAATCAATATGTTTTGTCTCACAGAAATCTGGTTGCAGCAGGAGGATTATGTCAGTATAAATGAGTCAACTCCTTCCACTTATTTAAATTTTCACATTCCTACAAGTACTGGGCAAAGACGAAGAGTTGCAACCATTTTTTGTTTTGAGTTCCAGAGACGAGGATCAGAGCGACTGAAAGCTCTGTTCCTCATGGTGCTTAGGCAGGCGGAAGGAACAGTGAGGTGAAAGGAAGAAGAGGACCTAAGAGAGCGGGAGGGGATGGTAACATGAAAGATCTGAAATATATAGGGGAC
This sequence comes from Valencia hispanica, assembly GCA_963556495.2. Taxonomy (NCBI): domain Eukaryota; kingdom Metazoa; phylum Chordata; class Actinopteri; order Cyprinodontiformes; family Valenciidae; genus Valencia; species Valencia hispanica. Next base: position 58,114,595 of record OY747705.1, on the reverse strand, counting down.
AGAGATTGTGGATCGCTTTAAAAATATGGAGGAGGATCTTAAAAGTGGATTAAATTTAATTTTTAATGCCAGTGTAGCTGCTGGAGGACAGGGGTGATGTGGTGAAAGGAAGGGGTTCTGGTGATAATGCGGGCTGCTGAGTTCTGGACCAGTGGAAGTTTATGGAGGAGTTTGTGGGGGGACGCGAAATAGATGTGAGCTGCAGTAGTCAAGACGGGAAGGGACGAGACTGTGGACAAGAATGGCGGCAGCATGAAGGGTAAGAGAGGGGCGGAGGCGATTAATGGATCGAAGATGAAAGTAGGCCAACCGAGTTATGTTATTGATATGAGATTGAAAAGAAAGCGAGCTGTCAAGGATGACACTCAGACTCTTTACCTGAGGGGAAGGGGAATCTGTGGCGCTGTTGATGGTTAAGGAGAACCTGTCAATCTTGGAAATGGTGGCTTTGGTGCCAACAAGAAGAAATTCAGTTTTATTGCCGTTAAGTTCAAAAAGGTTTGAGGTGAACCAAGATTTCATTTCTGAGAGGCAATGGGTGAGGGAGGAGGGCGGGAGAGTGGAATTTGGTTTACTGGAGATGTAGAGCTGGGTGTCATCAGCGAAACAGTGGAACTGGATGTCATATATACGGAAGATATTGCCGAGTGGGATGAGATAAATTATGAAAAGGAGGGGTCCCAGGACGGAGCCCTGGGGCACACCTGAAGTGACTGGGGAGGGTTGTGAGGTGAAGGATTTTAGCTGAGTGAACGGAGTACGGCCGGTGAGTAGGAGGTAGGAGCGAAACCAGAGAAGAGGGGTGTCGGTGATGCCTAAAGAAGAGGGTCTATTGAGGAGAATGGGGTGAGAAATGGTGTCGAAGGCCGTATTCAGATCGAGGAGGATGGATATTAAACCAGAATCAGCAGCCATGAGGAGGTTATTAGTGATTTTGATGAGGGCTGTTTCAGTGCTGTGGTGGAGACGGAAACCAGACTGGAATTGTTCAGATTATTACGGGCGAGATGGGAATGGAGCTGGGTCGCTACAGTTTTTTCTAAAATTTTGGAAATGAAGGAAAGATGGGAGATGGGGCGGAAGTTATTGAAATAATTTGGATCTAAACCAGTTTTTTTCAGTATAGGACTGACTGCTGCAGATTTGAAGAGGGTAGGAAGAATTCCAGAGGACAGTGAGGAGTGGATGATGGCTGTTATAAGGGGGAGCAGAGAGGGAAGGCATGATTTGACCAGAACTGTAGGAAGGCAAGGCAAGTCACTTTTATTTGTATAGCACACTTTCAACAACAGGGTAATTCAAGTTGCTTCACATGATTCGGTGATTTAAAAACAAAACAAACAAACATGGAATATAACATTGGAAATTAAAAGTAAAAGTAGCAAATTAGCATGAAACACACTTTACACATGATACACAATAAGGCAAGAGAAAGAAGCAAGAGAGCATGAACACATTTCATACATATGACATCAATCATTTAATCGAAGGCATTTTTAAACAGATGGTTTTTAGTCTCGATTTAAAGCAGTTCAGAGTTTCAGCAGCTCTACACTCGTCAGGAAGTCTGTTCCAGATAAGAGGAGCATAGAAACTGAAAGCTGCTTCTCCATGTTTAGTTCTGAGTCTAGGGATGTTTAGTAGGCTAGAGTTGGAGGACCTGAGTGGTCTTGGTGGTTGGTACCATGACAACAGGTCTTCAACATATTTTGGTGCTAAGCCATGTAATGATTTATAAACTAGTAAAAGTATTTTGAAGTCTATTCTCTGAACTACAGGGAGCCAGTGTAAGGACTTTAGAACTGGGGTGATGTTCTCTACTTTTCTGGTTCTAGTGAGGACGGGGATCTAACTGACAGGTGGAAGGTTTGAACATAGTGATAAGGTCAGATAATTCTGAGGGATGGTGGAGTTTAAAGGTGGAGAGTCGATAGGAGGGTTGAAAGAAATCAGAGAGAGGAGGGAGGGGGGAAGTGAAGTAGGGGGACCGAGGTGTTGATGGATCCTGTTGACTTCTACATTAAAACTGGACAGAGTTGCAGGTGTAAGAGGAATAACGGTGAGTATTTAAGGAGTCAGGGGGGCATCCTAAATTACAGCAACCTTAAATTCCTGTGGTACGTATCTATTTACTAAGGATAGATTCATCATATTTAAAATGGGGCCAGGAACCAAAGGGAGCACTTCCTTAAATAATTTGGTTCAGGCGTTTTTTTAGTTGCTGAGGTAAAACAGTCCCTGTCCCGCTGTAGACGGAGCCCAATATTGCACTCCTTTCACATCCAGGGAGTGCTTTTTTGCACCGTGTTTGAATGCAAGTGCTTCATTACTAATATATCAAAAAAACTTTTCAAAGATGCCATCTGGTGTCAGTGAGCTGTTGGTGAGGGGAAGCTGATAGCCTTGGTCTTTAATCATAGGCTACATATTCATACTGAACTCTGACATCACAATCAGTTTATTGTTTCTACTTCTTTGCATATTGACACATTGATACTGTTTTTACTTTTGGTAGTTTTATTATTCATTCTTCTTTTACTTGTAGTTGTGTGTTACTAGCTTAGTGAGTTTGTTGATTAAAGTATTCTGAATCATGAACATTAACTGAACTATTTGGCTATTTTCCTGGATCCCAGGATGGTGGACCAAATTGGCGATTTTGACCAAATATTAATCTTATTAATAATTGCCCTAAGCTATTATTCATAGTTATTCATAGCCACAACAAACCTATTGCTTCTACTACAGGCGTGCAGGTCCAACCCACTGACCCTGATTGGCAAATGAACTCATTCAGCTGAAAAGTGTAATTATGAAATACAGTAAATAAGGCCCTGAGGTTCTCTGGCAGCCTGTAAGGCAAGGCAATTTTATTTGTATAGCACACTTTCAACAACAACGTGATTCAAGGTGCTTTACATGATAAGAGGTAAAATAAAAACAGCATTAAAACACAAAGCATATAAAGTAAAAGCAGCAATAAAGGAAGGAGCACACACAGATACTTCAAGGCATTAAACAGCAAGAAACATAAACAAAATATGATACAACAAAGCATGACTCAAATGCAGCTCTAAACAGATACGTTTTTAGTTCTGATTTAAAAGAACTCAGTGTTTCAGCAGCTTTGCAGTTTTCTGGAAGTTTGTTCCAGATTAGAGGGGAAAAAAATCTGAAAGCTGCTGCGGGGTGGGGGGGGTGGGGGGTGGGGGGTTGCTATAGTAACAGTAGATCTTCATCATACTTTGGTGCCATTCACTGATTTATAAACTAGTAAAAGTATTTTAAAGTCTATTCTCTGAGCTACAGGGAGCCAGTGTAAGGACTTTAGAACTGCGGTGATGTGCTCTACTTTCCTGGTTCTAGTGAGGAACACAAGCAGCAGCGTTCTGGATCAGCTGCAGCTGTCTGATTGACTTTTTAGGCAGACCTGTGAAGACGCTGTTGCAGTAATCAATCAGACTAAAGATAAACGCATGGATGAGTTTTTCTAGGTCCTGTTGCAACATCATACCTTTAATCCTAGAGATGTTCTTCAGGTGATAGAAGGCTGACCTTGTTATTGACCTTTATGTGACCCTGGAGGTTCAGGTCTGACTCCATCACTACACCTAGATTTCAGGCCTGATCAGTAGTTTCTAGCTGGATTAACTGAAGCTGTGTGCTGACTGTTGATCGTTCCTGCTTGGGTCCAAAAGTAATTACTTCTGTTTTGTTTCCATTCAGGTGGAGAAAGTTATGGCACATCCATTAATTGATTTGCTCGATGCATTTACTTAGGGTTTGAATTGGTTCAAAGTCACCTGGCGACATCATAATGTAAAGCTGAGTATCATATGCATAGTGTAATGTGTTCCTGCCTCCTGGTCTTCATCGGGACACGTGTTGCTGAATTGAGTATAAGTTGTAAACTTGATATTCTTTTTAGGAAGACCAGAAAGCAGGGCATTACAGTAATCAATCCTACTGGTGATAAAAGCTCTAAGGCAATTGACTCAGCGACTGGTTAATAGAAGATGAACACAGAATTACTGTTTAATGCATTACACTAAAATTGTAATATTACATAATCTGTTTGTCTTTCATTTTAGATTTGCCACAACAATATGTCTGTTATGAAGCAAAGCAAGATCTTTGTTCTGGACCAGGGGGAAACGGAATCTCTAAATCCCAAATTGAAAGAAGAAGAACCCGAGTCCACTGAAGTAAAAGAAGAGGAGTATGGATCAGTGCCTCTGCAGGTTGTAAAGAAAGAAGATGACCTAGTACTGAAGCAAGAGATGGATACTTTGGTAGGAAGGAATTCTGGATCTCTTGAAATCAAAGAAGAGCCAGAGGAAGTAGAACTGCAACAAATTAAGGAAGAACATCATCAATCAGAGTATCAGCAGATGATAAAGATTGAGTCTGAGTCTGATGAAAACCAGGATGTTCCAAAGCAAGAGATGGATGCCTTAAAGGTAACCATTTCTGGATCACTTGAAATCAAAGAAGAACCTAAGCAGGAGACTGATACCTTAATCCTTGCTGCAACTAACAATGAAACAGACTGCCAACAACCTGAACTCGGTGGAAACCAGATCTTCTTTCAGAACTTTCCTAAAGCAGAACATCATCAGGAAATAAAAACTCATGAAGCCTCGGGATTCGGCAGAGACGAACAGCAACAGGAGAGAGCCCAGAAAACCAGAGGTCAAAATGACAATATAGAGAAACGGATGAAAAGAAAGAAAAATGACAAAGGCAATATTACAGTTCATGTGACGACTAACAAAGGGGAGAGGCCTTTCCTATGTGTAACATGTGGGAAGAGTTTTTCTTATAAAAGTCATTTGAGTATCCACATGAGAATTCATACAGGAGAAAAACCTTTCTCCTGTGTAACCTGTGGGAAGAGTTTTTGTCGGACATCTCAATTGAATGACCACATGCGAATTCATACAGGAGTGAAACCTTTCTCATGTGTAACCTGTGGAAAGTGTTTCTCTAGAAAAAGTGTTTTGAATGACCACAGGAGAATTCACACAGGGGAGAGGCCTTTCTCATGTGGAACATGTGGAGAGTCCTTTAGGAATAAAAGTCAGTTGAATGGCCACATGAGATCTCACTCAGGGGAGAAGCCTTTCTCATGTGTAACCTGTGGAAAAAGTTTCAGTTTTAAAGCCTCAGTGTATATGCACTCAAAAACTCACACAGGTGAGAAGCCTTTCTCATGTGGAATCTGTGGGAAAAGGTACCTTCAGAAAAATGCTTTGAAATATCATTTGGAACTAGACACAGACTATAAACCTTTCCCATGTCATACTTATGAGAAATGTTTGTTCTGGCTGTAATTTCCCTTCTACTGATGATAAACTGTTGATTCAACAACAGCGTTTCCACTATTGTAACTTCAGGGTAATTTTAACGGACCTTCATCTGACGGGGTATATCAGTCCACCCGGTCCTCTTAGCCATTGTGTCTTCATACAAACTGGCCCTTTTAGGAATTTGCCAAGACGTCTGCATGTCACGACTCTTGGCAGTGAGTAGCGTCACTGATCAGAGCTAAAAAAGCACCCACAGCACCAGAAATAACAAGGGATAGACATGGAAATAGCAGGGGTTGTTGCTGCCCGCAACTATTCTAGTTTTTACAAACCCCATTGTTTGGTAACATCTGCTCATTTCCCTCTGAGTTACAACCAATCAGCTTGAGTTAACCACAGCTCCCACCCAGTGACTCTACCGGGCCATTTCCGAGTACATACCTCCATACTGGTACTCCTTTGGTTTGTGAAGTGGCCCTGAAAATGGTCCTGTTGGCCCGGCCCGGTGAAGTGGAGATGCGCGCATACCGGGAACGTCCGGTAAAATTACCCTGAAGTTCTGACAGTGGAATAAAGCCTAAAGAAACAGTTTAAAATATATCATTAGAAATGCACACAAGGATGAGGTTGTCATTGCTATGAATGTTGCCGCAATAAAGTCAGTGCCACGTAAGTTCTCATAACATGCACGTTTCCACTATCGGAACTTCTGAGTAATTTGACCGGACCGGTATGCGCATGTCTCCGTTACACCTGGGCAGCCCGACAGGGCCGTTTCTGGGGCCATTTCAGGAACCAACAGAGTACCACTCTGGGGGTGTGTACTCGGAAATGGCCCTGTAGAGTTGCTGGGTGGGAGCTGTGGTTAACTCATACCGATTGGTTGTAATTCAGAGGGAAATGAGCAGACGTTCCTAAACAGGCTTTGTAAAATCGGAAGAGCTGCTAGCGAAGCAGTTTATAACAGCAACCAGAGATGCAACCGCAATCCCTGCTTCTTTTATGTCTGTCTCTTGTAATTTCTGCTGTTGTGGGCGCCTTTTGGTGTGGATGAGTGACGCTGCTCACTGTTGAAACAGACGTCCTTAAAGGGACAGTTTTGTATATAGACACGACGACTGAGAGGAGCAGGCCAACAGGGGTGACCGTGGCTCAGGAGGTAGGACCTCGTCTTGTACCAAGAGGGTCGCCGGTTTGTCTTGGTTGTTGTGTCCTTGGTTGTGAACATGATTCACATTAGTTTAATTTATTGCCATTCATTTACTTCAACATTTTGGATAAGACAATCCAAAATGACATTAAGTCAAGTTTGTTTAGCACATTTTGACAAGGTTGATCAACAAAAACTTTTTAATCTCAAGGATTTTTTTTTGTCTCAACCTTAGTTTTATTATTCTGGTGACATCTAGCTTAATAATGAATGGGAAACATCAAAGTTTGTTGTTCTTTTCAGCAATCTGTCAGTTTCTGTCAGGAGGGGTGTTAATGAAAAAAATGACTCCATAAACATTAATGACTGATAATGGGATGGTTTCTGTGTGAAGAACTGTAATAAATTGTCACATTATTTTGCTTCATCTGGTTTCAACAGATGGTATTTAAATTAGGGGTGTTCAATTATTGCATTAATTGTGATTAATTAATTAATATGTTTTTTAATTGCGTTAATCACATTTTTTATCTTTAATTTGACAGTTTTTGCATGCGAGTTGCTTTTAAATAAAACCCGTTTTATGCTTTGGGCTTCTTGTGCTAGAGTTGTTCACGGTTAACACCCTGAAGTGGACATCAATTGGCTGTTGAGCTCATCAGAAGATGACTGCCTTCCATCGTAGTGGGGAGGGCGAGGTGAGGAGGAACAGTGAGTTATAGACAGTGTTGCCAACTTAGCTATATTTGGCGAGTTTTTAGACCCCTCTAGCAATTCATTTTCAAAGAAAAGTGACTTGCGGCAAATCTAACAGCTATTTATGGGGTTATTGGAAACTTTTGGGTGAAGCATGTGACGTTGTTACTCTTCTCACTGAGCAGCGGGGCGCTCTCCCGTCTCAGATCTCACAGCAGCTCCACCCAGTGGCCCAGGTCCAGCGGTATGGCAGGCCATTGGCAGGCGCGGACTGACCATCGGGATCTTCGGGCCTTTTTGCCAGTGGTCTGGCCGCCAAAGTGGCCCGCTCGGCGATGGCCGACGTCAGGTCGACAATCCTTTCTGTGTCTCATTGGGGGCATCTTAAGCGCACCATAAGCTTACAAATTTGCAGACAGGTGTGTGTCTTGCTGAGCAGAGCAGCGTGTTCAGGTAGGCAAAAACCTTTACCAAACAAGCTATGTAAGTTGAGTTATGCTGTTGCATGCAGATAATGTTAGCTAAATGATGACTAGTGAATATATATTATGTTAAGCTATTTACAAATACTAATGTTGCCTATTTTACATCCCTTGCTAGTTAGTTCATGCAAGGAATAAAATGAATCGTCTTTTATTTCTTTGGTGCTTTGGTGGCTTTGGGTGGTAACTCCTGACGGCTGCATGTGGTGCCTCGGGGGGGGGGGTGGTTGCACTGACGGAAATGGGTTACTCGCCTGGTGGCCATGCTGCGCCTTGGTAGGGCCTTGGGGCTCTGGGGCGCCGCACCCCTTAGCTGTGGTCCTGGCTTGTGTTGTGTGTTCTGATAGTAGAGCGAATGTCAGGGTGGGTATAGCTCTCCTTCTGGGAAGGGGCTGGGAGGACTTCCTTGGGGTCATGGTGCTGTGGCCGTGGGCCCCGGGTTGAACATGCCAAGGCCTCCTTCCCCTGGTGGATACTGGTGAACAGCAGTGCCTATTGGGGCCAGTGGGGGAGCTGGATCCCTGGGAAGGCATTTTGTCTCCAAGTCCTTCCCTCTCCATCCCCGAACACCTCTGTCCACCCGCTCCATCACTTTACCAATCATATAGGGTCTTGGGGTTTTCGGTATCCAGAGGGGGAGCTGTTCACTCACCTTCACCTCTGGTGCCGGTGCCCACTGCTAGGCCGCATATAGACACAGGGGGGGGATGTGTGGCTGCCTTCTCCACATCCCACCCCTCTGTTTTAAATGCACATTATAACAACACGCATCAACGCCATATTCGAGTGGGAGGATGGAGGCTAGGGGTCTTTTCACACCCCTGTTTGCTATGGGCCATCAGGGCTTGAGGTCCGGAGGAGGAACAGGTGGTCAGGTCGGGGACCTTGGCTGGTGGTTTGCTTCGCCACTGTGGGGCCCTTGCTGGTCTGCTTATCTCCGTCCTAGAAGGTAGGGGGTTCATCTCCTGGGTCCGGGGGCTGGTTGCTCTAATGGGGCATTGGTACCTGGACCCGGGAGCATAGAGTGTGTATGGGGTGTGTGAGTGAGGGTAGAGTGCCTTCGAGTAAATTATTGATGTCATATGTATGAAATGTGTTCATGCTCTCTTGTTTTATTGGTCTTTCTCTTCCTTCATTGTGTGTCATGTGTAATGTGTGTTTCATGCTAATTTGCTACTTTTACTTTTAATTTCCAGTGTTATATTCGGTTTGTTAACTACAATCAACAATCTAAAACACTGCAACGTAATACAAATTCTGCAAATAATTGTTTTACTATGAAATGGACATATAGCTGGAGCCCAAAAGACATCAGAGACAAAACAAGCATGGCAGAAAATGTCCACGCTACTGCTTTTTAATTAATTAAACCATTTGCTTCACCAAGGAGAAATATAGAGCCTACAAATTGGAGAATTTAAAACACGGGATATAGAACTGGGATTTTATTTTTGTTTTCCTATATTATTTTTCTAAAGAGGAAGTTGTAAGCGTCAACCAGTTACAACATGGTGACATCAAGGAAGACATCACGGCTAAAGGGCTATAAGAAGGTGGTGGCGGTCATTTCAAATTGTTCTCAGCAGAAACTTCTGCTATAGAGAGGATGTCTCACCGTTGAAGATTCTGTTTGTTCTGACCCGCTGGACCGGGGAGAACTCTCATTTCAATGCTTTGAAGTGCCCACTGAACACAGCTATTTCAAGGGTTGTTAATAATTCAGCCTTTTATCCATTGAATTTAATTTGACTTCCCTAAGAAAAGCAGATTGTACAGTCACACTATGGCCTTCACAGGGGTTCTTCCTGTTCTGCTAAACAGAGAAAGCACCTAGTGTTACAGGGGTTCTTCCTGTCTTGGAATGGTCTACACTGCAGTAATGCTGCACACCTCCTGTAGGCGAATCAGACAATTACAGGCTAGAACTAACTTGTTACAAATGTTGTGATTGTAGTTCCTCCCATGCTAACGGCACAAGCTGGACACAGTGCCTGATGGGAGCTAGCTAATCAACATTTTACCCCAAATGTCCCCTCTTCAAGCATTGATGGCAAATCAAACCACAAGTATGATGATGATAATGTAGGTAACTTTGTTTTCTTTTTGTTTTATGTCTTACAATTTTATTTAGTGGTAGGTTAGTCTCTGCCCAGACTCAGGTAGCCCTGCCCAGACACAACTTTGAATTAATGGACCCAGTGTAGCTCCAGTGACTGTAAAGGCATTCCCCTCTTCAGCTCTAAAGGGGGGCATGGTGGGACCCATATATTTTTTTTCGTTGTTCTTCAAATGGACTGAACTGTTGAACTTCCCCTTCCCCAGAAGGACAGCATCATTTCTTGGTTCACATGGAAAATGAATAAATTTCTAGTTCCAAAGAGTGAACATTAGTTCAACTCTTCAGAACTAAGGGGGGATGTTGGGAGAACTCTCATTTCAGAGCTTCAAAGTGCCCACTACTGTTTGCATATCTAGCTTGGGCTATATCAGGACTGTTCCAAAACCGTCCGTTATGATGTCGACCTGCAAGCTGTCCCGCCTGGAGTTGGGACACATGGTCCTAAAATCCTGCACAGGGTTTCTAGTTCTCTATTCCTTTTCTTGCTCAACTACGGACTCATTTTGCTCCCCTCTTAGTGGACTGGACCTCCCTCAAAGCAAAGTAGGACTGAACCAGTTCATTCAACGTAATGTTGTGTCTGGGAAGATAAAGAGAAAAAATAGTTCTAAACGAGTTAGATCTCGTTCATTGTTGGTTTTAAAGTGTTTTTGAGCAGTGAACCTGTTAGCTCATTTAGCGTTGCCGCACGCACAAGTTTGAGCTGTATTTTTTGCTGTGTTTTAAACTGGTTTTTATCCTGAGTGGATCCCACACTTTCTTTATCTCTCTTTTCCTTGTTCTCTCTTGCTCTCTGATCACCTGGTCGGCAGAGTCAGCCTTGGTTTGACCTGCTTTAGATGGTCTGTTAGCAGAAAGGTTAACTCCATTGTTCTTTGTCTGATAGTTAAAGCTGTGGCCATCCACATGGACAGTACACACCATGTGCTCTGCCCCATTTTAGCCAAAGCTAGTTTTCTGGCCCTTTATCTCACTACACTCCACGTTCTGTCCTCGATCTTGGCCAGAGCTAAGTTTATGACCCTTTTTCCCACAGGCTATCTCTACTTGAGCCCCCTGGAGTGAGGGCCACCTCTCTTTCTGAACAAAACCTCATCTGTCTATTTGTCCCTGATCCACTTCGTGTTAATTGTGTTTAATTTTCACATATAATAGTTTTCTAAGATCTGGAGTAGTTAGTTGCATGCTTTAGAATAGATGGGAATTATTGATTAAATGTTTTGGCTGTAAGGTTTTATTTATTTTCTTAATAAATTCCCCTGAGCTTAAAGAGAAGTTGTGTGATTAAATGACACGTGTACAATTATTGTCAACAGCGTGTGAATTTACACCTTCAAGAAGAGACTGAATGTCTGGTCTTCTAATACAGAAGTGGTGCCCCTAATATTAATGTATTAAACTTGAACTTCATCAATAATTATATTAATATTAACTTATTCATCATAATTAATGAGAGGCGCCGAGCTGGGGTGGGCATACTTGTTGCCCCCCATCTCGGCGCCTGTACGTTGGGGTTTACCCCGAGAGGGTAGCCTCCCCCCGCCTACGGGTAGGGGGACGGGTCCTGACTGTTGTTTGTGCTTACGCGCCAAACAGCAGATCAGATTACCCACCCTTTTTGGACTCCTTGGAGGGGGTGCTTGGGGGGTGCTCCTTCCAGGGACTCCCTTGTTCTTCTGGGGGACTTCAACGCTGACGTGGGCAATGACAGTGAGACCTGGAGGGGTGTGGTTGGGCGGAATACCCCCCCCGATCTGAACCCGAGCGGCGTCTTGTTATTGGACTTCTGTGCTTGTCATGGCTTGTCCATAACAAACACCATGTTCAACAATAAAGGTGTCCATTTGTGCACTTGGCACTAGGACACCCTAGGCCGCAACTCGATGGTCGACTTGGTTGTCGTCTCATCTGATCTGCGGCCGCATGTTTTGGACACTTGGGTGAAGAGAGGGGCTGAGCTGTCCACTGACCACTACCTGGTGGTGAGTCGGCTCCGATGGTGGGGGAGGACGCCGGACAGACCTGGAAGGCCCAAACGTGTTGTGAGGGTCTGCTGAGAATGTCTGGCAGACTCTCCTGTCAGGAGCTTCAACTCACACCTGCGGCAGAACTTCGAACACGTCCCGGGGGAGGCGGTGGACATTGAGTCCGAGTAGACCATGTTCCGCGCCTCCATTGTCGAGGCGGCTGACCGAAGCTGTGGCCGCAAGGTGGTCGGTGCCTGTCGCTGCGGCAACCCCCGAACCCGCTGGTGGACACCGGCGGTAAGGCATGCTGTGAGGCTGAAGAAGGAATCCTTTCAGGTCTTTTTGGCTTGTGGGACCCCTGAAGCAGCAGATGGGTACCGGCGGGCCAGGCGGAGTGTGGCTCAGATTGTCACTGAGGTAAAAACTCGGGCGTGGGAGGAGTTTAGAGAGGCCATGGAGAACGACTTGCGTACGGCTTTGAAGCGATTCTGGTCCACCATCCGGCTTCTCAGGGGGGGGAAGCGGTCTGCCACCAACACTGTTTAAAGTCAGGATGGTGTGCTGCTGACCTCGACGCGGGACATTTTGGGTCGGTTGACGGAATACTTCGAAGATCTCCTCAATCCCACTGGCACGCCTTCCAATCTGAAAGCAGAGTTTGGGGACTTTGGGTCAGGCTCTCCAATCTCTGGTGCTGAGGTCACCGAAGTCGTTAAAAAGCTCCTCGGTGGCAAGGCGCCTGCGTCGGCTTCCTTCTACAGAGAGACTTGCCAACTTCGGCTCCCTAACAAACACGGTTTTAACTGGTTTTAAATCGTTTTTTATGACTAGTTTTAACCGATTTTAACACCACTGACTTTTAGCAACTTGTTTTTATCGGGGGCGTTATTAATCCGAGCACGGACTACTTTTTAGTTTGTCATGCCTTCACTCACCTGCACCACCGGATGTGATGGCTGTTTTAAATTAACTCAAAAAGTTCTGGAGCTGGAGCAGAGGATCTCCACGCTCCATCAAATCCAGGTCCACGAGCGCGACGTGGACATCATCTTCGGCCGGACTTTCGCCGCCGCCAACAGTGCTCAGCTGGCGGACACAATTCCCTGCCAGCCCGGTGAAGCTGCGGAGGGGGAATCCATCGCTGGACTCGGACTGCTGAACGCCGGAGGAGCAACAACAACAACTGCAGAGGAGGACTGCTGGTTCCATCTGGGGGCTAAGCCAAAAGCCCCCATCAGCTCAACACCGGTAATCCAGGGTGTCTGGTCCATGGTCGGGCCGGGCCGCGGTGGGGGGGCCCGGAGCAGACGCCACCACTCTCCTTCACCCGGCCTACCATTGTCAAACCGCTTCGGTGCCCTGGAGCACGAATTTCCTCCTCTGACTGTCCCTCCGGCCGCCCTGAAACACCACGGTTCCGCAGGACTGCCGCCCATCCCCTCCCAGCGGCCGGAGCAGCAGCCGAACTCCCGCAGCCCTCCACGTCGCGCTGAACCCAGGACTCGCAGAGGAGTGCTCCACTACACCCCGAACCCACGGAACGAGCCCTCGGAGCCGACTACACATCTCTGCAGTCCTGGGGAAGCTAATCCGCCCAACATCCAGCAGGTCCTGGACCATGAAAGATCCTCTGCCCAGCATCAACTTGTTGACCAGCCGCCCACCACGCTCAATATTGGAGACTCCATTATCAGGAATATAAGAATGAGAGGAGCGGTCACACTGTGTTTTCCTGGAGCCACTGTAAAGGATATTGCTGAACAGATCCTGGACCATATCCAACATCACCCATCTGTGAGTAGAATTATTATTCACGCTGGAACCAACGACATTCGTAAACAGCAGTCTGAACTCCTGAAGCTGGATTTTATTCATTTGTTTAATCTTTTAAAATACATACATGTGTCTGTTTTTATTTCTGGCCCCACCCCCACTGTTGGCAGAGGTATTGGTCGTTTTAGCAGACTTTTATCTCTTAACACTGGGCTTTCCTCTGCCACCGTGATGCACAATATTGGTTTTATAGACAATTTTAACATTTTCTGGGGCAGCACAATTGTTTGGTCCAGATGGACTACATCTTAATAGACAGGGTGCCCGCATGCTGGCAATGAGCCTCGCATGCCCTCGCCCCCCCTGTCTTGGACCTTGCCCTAAATCATCTATACCCGTTATTATCAGCAGAGAGCGGATAAATAATAAAAAACGTAGCAAATGCAACTAATGATCTCAAACAATTACCAAAAGTCCTACCCCCAGTAAATCATACAGTCAATCTATCTCCCACCACTATTAATATGGCACTTTTAAATGTTCGCTCTCTGCTGAATAAAACTTTAATAATAAATGACCTAATTTTAGATCATAATATACATTGTTTATTTTTAACAGAAACATGGCTGAGTACAGATGCCCCTGTTGTTCTTACAGAGGCCTCCCCACCAAATTTTAACTTCACTTATTCCACGAGGAGTTGCAAAAGGGGAGGCGGAACTTCTGTTATTAGTTCATCAACGCTTTCTGCCAAACCTGTTTTATTTGATAATTTTAGTACTTTTGAATATAATGCAACTGTTTTTAGCACTCCTAAGATTGTATGTGTCACAGTTTATAGGCCTTCTAAAAAGAGTGCACTTTTTATTCAAGAATTTTCAGAGTTTTTATCAATTTTGTACAACTCCTTTGAAAGGATCATTTTAGCTGGTGATTTTAATCTACACATGGATAAACTTTTAGACCCTTTATTAACAGAATTTTTAAATATTTTGAATTATATGGATTTTAGTCAGCATGTCAAGCAGCCAACTCACAACAGAGGACACACCCTGGACTTGGTCTTCACGCATGGCCGGTCCACCCGTGTGTCCTCTGTTGTAGACTTGGTTGTCTCTGACCGTTACTGTGTGTTTTTTAACATCACCAGTTTTATCCAGCAGGAGACCTCTGTGAGAACTGTCAGGAAGCGCCATCTAACCCCTGAAGTGGCTGCAGGTTTTCTAGAAGTTTTCCAAAAGTTTCCTCCTACTCTCTTACCTGCCCCCTGTGATTTTATCGCCAGTGATTTTAACAGAAGACTTCAGTCCGCTCTGGACCTGCTGGCTCCACTTAGAGTGAAACGCTCACATTCAAAACTTGCAGCGCCATGGAGAAATAACAATCTTAAAAAACTAAAGAGGGACTGCAGGGCGGCAGAGAGAAAATGGAGAAAAAATAAAACCACGATAAACCATCAATTATACACAAAACTTCTCAAATCCTATAATAATGCTGTAAGAAATTCAAGAAATGTTTACTTTGCAAAAATCATATCAGACAATAAAAATAATCCTAAAATTCTTTTTTCCACTATTGATTAAATTTTTAACTGTACTACTAATGCATTTCAGGAGTTCGCAGACCACTTCAGAGGGAAGGTAGACACCATCAGATGTTAAATTTTATCTTCTCAAAGTCACATGGATTTAGACAAATCTGAGTGTGTGTCTCTACCAGAGGAAACACTGGACAGTTTTGTCCTGGTGGAGGCTGAGACTCTTGATAAAGTTTTCTCCTCAGTGAGGCCCACCACATGTGTTTTGGACCCGATTCCCACTTCATTTTTTAAGCCATTTTATTCATCTTTTAGGGATGAGATTTTAACCATGATGAATTGCTCTCTTCAGACGGGGGTCTTTCCTGCCGACTTTTTCAAGGGGCGGTAGTGAAGCCCCTGCTGAAGAAGAGCAATTTTGATTTTAATAATTTTAGGCCGGTATCTAACCATTTTTAAGCAAGGTTTTAGAAAAGCTTGTTGTAATTCAACTTAATGATTTTATTGATGAGCACAATGTCCTGGAGAAAGTTCAGTCTGGTTTTAGGGTGAACCAGAGCACATAGACGGCCCTTCTGAAGATTTTAAATGATTTTAGATTAAATTATGACGCTCAAAATGTGACAGTGTTGGTTCTACTGGATCTAAGCGCTGCCTTTGATACAGTAGACCACACTATTCTTTTAACTCGTTTAAAACAGATCGGCCTCTCTGGTGATGTTCACAAATGGTTTACATCCTATCTCACAGACAGGACTTTTATGGTAAGTTTAGATACCTGCTCTTCTAGGGTCCACAGGATTACATGTGGTGTGCCCCAGGGTTCAATTTTAGGCCCAGTGCTTTTTAACCTTTATATGCTCTCTCTTGGCAGCGTCATCAGGAGACATGGATTTAACTTTCACAGTCATGCTGATGATACACAGCTGTACATCTCCATGTCTCCCGACGACAAATGGCCAATGGATGCACTTTTTAACTGCATTTTAGACATCAAATCCTGGATGGCAGAAAACTTTCTCTAGCTCAACCAGGACAATACTGAAGTTTTAGTCATCGGTCCTAAGGCTCAGAGAGAGAAGCTTTTACCAAAACTACAATCACTGTTTTTTAATCCTTCTTTACAAGTGAAGAACCTGGGCGTGATTTTTGACTCTGAGCTGACTTTTATCCCTCACATTAAAAATATGACTAAAATAGATTTTTATCACCTTAAGAACATCGCCAGAGTCCGCCCCATTCTCTCTCGGGCCAACACGGAGACGCTGATGCATGCTTGTATCACCAGTAGGATTGATTACTGTAATGCCCTGCTTTCTGGTCTTCCCAAAAAGAGTATATCAGGTTTACAACTCCTACAAAATTCAGCAGCACCTGTCCTGAGGAAGACCAGTAGGCGGGAACTCATTACACCTGTCTTAGATCACTGCATTGGCTCCCCGTGTGTCTTAGGATCGATTTTAAGGTTCTTTTAATGGTGTTTAAGTGTCTTAATGGTCTTGGGCCTTCTTATCTATCAGAGCTGCTTTTACCATATGAACCTTCGCGGTCTCTGCGCTCCTCTGACAGCCGTCTACTTGTCATCCCAAAAGTCAGGACACAGACTCATGGTGAGGCGTCTTTCCATTATTATGGCCCTCACCTCTGGAACAAGCTGCCTGAGGACCTTAGGGCCGCAGAGAACGTTCATGTTTTTGAAAGTAGGCTCAAGACCCACCTTTTTAACCTTTTTAGCCTAGCTTTTAATTAACTGATTACTATTTACTGCCTGTTATTTGCTTTTCATGCTTTTATTGATCAGTGTTTTACTACTTGGTCTTGTACTTATCTCGTTAATTTAATTAATTAATTTATTAATTTACCTACCTATCGATCTATTTATTTATTTATTTGTGTATTGTGTATGTTAGCCTGTTTTACACGTAAAAAAAAACGTCGACACATCGTTCCAGTGTTTCCTCTGTGGGAGCCCTCTGCCCTGGGAGCAGTGGTCGGCTGTAGCTGCCTGGGTGCTCTCCAGGGGGTGCTTGGGTGGAGGTCAGAATCCTGGCCTCCCCTCCTCTGGACGCCCTGGGTCGGTGCCTCGGCTGCTGCTGTTGACCCGCTGCTGCTGGGGCAGATGACGTTTCCTTACCCAACCTGGCACATCTGTACTTGGCCCAGTGTTCATCCTACTTTCTGTTTCAATCTCCTTTTAATGTTGCTCTTTAATGTGTCCGCACATGGGGATAGGATTGGGGGGAGGGTAGTATAATTGTGTTCACGAATAAATTTGTGGGGGGGGGGGGGGGTTAATTCTGTAAAATGCAATTCTTTGAATTCCATTTTTTGTATGAAAAGCGCTTTATAAATAAAGTTTTTTATTATTATTATTATTATTATAAGGAACCGGGGGTGGATGAGATTCGACTGGAGCTCCTCAAGGCTCTGGATGTTGTGGGGCTGTGTTGGTTAACGCGGCTCCGCAGTATTGCTTGGACATCGGGGGCAGTTCCCTTGGATTGGCAGACCGGGGTGGTGGTCCCCCTGTTTAAAAAGGGGGACCACAGAGTGTGTTCCAACTACAGGGGAATCACACTTCTGAGCCTCCCTGGTAAGGTCTATTCAGGGGTTCTGGAGAGGAGGGTCCAACGGATAGTCGAACCTCTGATGCAGGAGGAACAATGCGGTTTTCGTCCTGGTCGTGGAACACTGGACCAGCTCTACAGCCTCAGCAGGGTCCTGGAGGGTGCGTGGGAGTTTGCCCAACCGGTCTACATGTGTTTTGTGGACTTGGAGAAGGCGTTCGACCGTGTCCCTCGGGGACCCTTGTGGGGGGTACTCCGGGAGTATGGGGTACCGGGCCCCTTGATACGGGCTGTTAGGTCCCTGTACGACCGGTGCCAGAGTTTGGTTCGCATTGCTGGCAGTAAGTCCAGGAGGAGAAAATGGAGATAGACGGATTGGTAGGGCATCTGCAGTTATGCGAGCGCTGTACCGGTCTGTCGTGGTGAAGAGAGAGCTGAGCCGAAAGGCGAAGCTCTCGATGGTTCCTACGCTCATTTATGGTCACAAACTCTGGGTGGTGACCGAAAGAACGAGATCACAGATACAAACGGCAGAAATGAGTTTCCTCCGTAGAGTGTCTGGGCTCTACCTTAAGCCTGCTGCACACGAGAGCTATCTGCTGAGCAAAAAGTCATTAGAGGCCATTTGCTCAGCAGATAACTCGCTGTATGCGGCTAATTTTCAGTGAGTTTTCTGCCTCATGAGTCGTTGAGGTGAAAATCAGACAGGTTTGATATTTTCCGCCTCGCAAGGCGAAAAACTCACTGTGTGCGCTCTACGTGAGCTGAGTGCTGAGGGCAAATATTTAAGTGACCAATCAAAATGCGGTCTCCGCTCACATGATTCCATGATGCTAGCCCACAGAGATTAAATTTTAGAAGATAAACTCATGGGTACTCGACCGTAACCCATATTTTCCTAACCTTCAAACGGTGCCTGCAACGTTGTCTCATAAACAAAATGAGAAGCCGCATTTCCTCCAAATCTATCTCTGTCTCCGTTTCATTCATGGTTTTCGCGAGGCGAAAAATATCAAACCTGTCAGATTTTCACCTCAACGCCTCGTGAGGCAAAAAACTCACCAAAAATTAGCCGCACACGGCGAGCTATCTGCTGAGCAAATGGCCTCGAATGACTTTTTGCTCAGTCGATAGCTCTCGTGTGTGGCAGGCTTTAGAGATAGGATGAGAAGCTCAGTCATCCGGAGGGGGCTCAGTGTAGAGCCGCTGCTCCTCCACATCGAGTGGAGCCAATTGAGGTGGCTCGGGCATCTGGATCTGGACGCCTCCCTGGTGAGGTGTTTCGGGCACGTTCCACCGGGAGGAGGCCCAGGGGAAGACCCAGGACACGCTGGAGGGACTATGTTTCTCTGCTGGCCTGGGAACGCCTTGGGATTCCTCCCGAGAACTGGCCCAAGTGGCTGGGGAGAGGGAAGTCTGGGTCTCTTTGCTTAAGCTGCTGCCCCCGCGACCCGACCCTGGATAAGCAGAAGAAAAAGGATCGATGGATCATAATTATTAATGGTTATGTAAACCAGACAAAATTCCCTCACTCTGTCACAACAACGTTCTCTTATGTCCTCAGCAGGCAACAGATGACCCCCAGTTCTGAGGTGAAGTAAGGCCTCCTGTTCTCCAGAGAACAAGTGATCTCAGAGGCCCAAACCACAGATGGCCCACAGACTGCTGAATCTTGTAATCTAATCAAGCTTGACTGACTTCTGACAGTTTTATCAGGCCAAGATAGTACACCGGTTGCTATTCAAAGTTCTATCACAAATCTAAGAGCTTATTGTATTTTCTGTTGTCCCATACACCCTCCCCTGCAGGAGCTATCTGGGACTTTTGACAGGGTCCTTCTATCTTAATTGACTCAATGTCTAGGTCCACAATTCAACAAGATCTTCAGATTAGAACAGATCTCCAAGCCACCCTTGAAGATCGGGTGGCTTGGCTATTATTGTTAAAAGAAGATTAAGAAAACCCACAAATTCCTGAATCTTTAGTAAATTGGATAATTAGTATCTAAGTAAAAATTACATGAGGGCTGACTGAATAATTTTAGACTGACAGGGAAATTCTGACATCTGGACAATTGGTTTTGATTTGGGTTTTCTGTCTGTATCTCTTGGGTTCATGTGAGTGAGAGTTTTTCTTGTGCTTCATGTTAAAAATAACGTTTTCTGAACCAAAGGGTTAGAGAAAACTGAATTAATGAATAGAATATTTAAACTGGGCCTTTCTGCCCCTAATTTTCAACTATATTACTGAGTGTCTAACTTAACCAACATGTCTTTCTGGCTTTTACCTTCTGACAGTACAACCTGTCCGGCATGAGTCAATATTGAGGCCTCCCTTTGTCATCCGTACTCCCTCTCTCCTCTCTTAGGGGCATCGCTTCCGATTCCAATTTCAATCCCCAAACATAATGTCGTCGTATGGCATTCTTTGAAAATTCTGAATCAATTTAAACTTTCCTTTGGTCTGCAGAGCATCTCTCTTTTCTCCCCGCACTCTTACAACCCTTTATTCCCCCCTTCCAGCCATTCTTCTGCTTTCAAAACTTGAGCACTTGTACATAGATGGTGTCTTCGCCAGTTTCACACAACTTAAAGAAAAATGTGTTCTTCCGCGCTCTCCTTTTTTCCATTACTTGCAGGTGAGGGACTTTATTAGGAAGAAGTTCCCAGATTTTCCCTATCTCCCACCAAAAACTCATCTGGATCATATTATTAACATGCTTTTACACTCTCAAAGGGGGAGGCTAGCCAAAGTTTACGAATACATAATTTCAATTAACATGCGCTCTCTAACTATTAAAAAAACAGCACTGGGAGGAGGAACTTGGCTTTGACATCTTGGATTACATTTGGGATGCAGCCTTGGATCGTGTACACTCTTCATCCATATGTGCACGTCATAGTCTTATCCAGTTCAAGGTATTGGACCGCTTACACTATTGCAAGACTGCCATGACAAAAATTTACCAGGACATTGACCCCCTGTGTGATAGATGCAAAATGCTTCCAACGACTTTATATCATGTGTTCTTGGGTGTCCCCAAATTAGATTTTGGTCCTCTTTCTTCGATCTATTTTCTAAAATATTTAAGAAAACTGTTACTCCCTGTCCCCTCATGGCCATATTTGGGGTAACCTCAAGAAGCATATCCTTGACCTCCTTTCAGCGCAGGGCTTTGGCGTTCTCCTCCTTACTAGCACAGCGGTTGATTTTGCTAAATTGGAAAGATTCTGCTCCGCCCACCCACCCACACACATCTCATCAAGAGTATCATGTGTAATCTCAAATTGGAAAGGATCAGGTATACTGTTAATGGTGCTCTTCAAAACTTGGCTTTGTTGAATTTGTGAAGCGATTAGATGGACTTCAGTTGGAGAGATAAGCTTCCATCAGACCTACTGTAGCTATGCCCTAGCTGAGGACAAGTGATTGAAGGCTCAACTGGACCCCCACCCCCAGCCCTTCCTCCCCATCTTTGTTGTCCCTTCCTGTGTGTTTGTATTTGTCTTCTTACACCCCCCCTTTTTTTCTTTTTTTTCTTCCTCTTTTCTTTTTTGTCTTGTTTGTTTTATTTCACCCACCTCTTTTTAAAACAGCCCTCCTCCTTCTGCATGTCTGATTTGACCGGAGAGAAGTTCAACTTATTTGTCCTTTAGAGTAACAAATGTTTTGGTATCGAATTCAACACAGACAAAGAGAGTTCTTTACAAACTTTGTTATATTCTCTAAGTGAACATTGAATGTTAAAGTTGACATCAAAATCACTTCATTTAAGGAACTGACCCTTGAATCAAGTAAATCGGTTATAAAAATGAGGGGGGTTTTCATACCACTTTTTATTGAATATTGACTTCCTATTAATTGTAATGATCCTCTTATTCCACAAGGTGGAGTAATGGGGTGTAAAGTTAGGAGTAAAAACCATCTTCCAATAAAACAATGCTTATTTGTGATTTTCTGGCAGTTTGACAAGCAACTTCAAAATATCAAAATCACCCACCTTTTTGACAATATTCTTGGGAATAGGAAACCATATGGAATTAGGTTTTAAAAGAATATATTTTATCCAGTTTATTTTAAAGACTCCAACCAAGGAAAGAAAATCAATTGGCCTAATACCTCCACTAGTGTACTCTTTGACCATATGTGATTTTTATATATTGTGTTTGATTACACCAAATGAATTGAAAAATTATGGAGTTGATCTTTTTAATACTTTGTGGAGTAATATATTATGCATAGGTTAGGTAAACCATCTTTGATATTCTCTCTGATTTTGATAATAAATTACGTCCAAAAAGTGCAATATCTCTTGTTAACCAATGATTCAGTGTTTTTGGCACATCATCATTTTTATCTTTCAACTTTTTTGACCCTCTAATTTTGATATATTTAAATGAATGCCTGAATACTTAATAATACTTAATAGGGTGCACGATTTTGACATAAAAACCTATTGCGGTTTTTCTGACAAATATTGCGATTGCGATGCGATTTTCGATTTTTACTTTCGATACTTTTAAGTGCATAAACTAAAATTATGAATGAAATATATAGTTACTTTTACAACACATTCTTGTACAACTTGACACATATGCGAACAATATACAATAACCTAAAACATATTTATGTGGCCAGAGCTCATCTTCTGGCTTTTGTCTGCTGTTGAACCTGAAAAATCTCTAATATAAACTACATAGTGATTGAGGTAATGAGATTGTTCAATGCTTTGTGATTATTAAATACCTGAACCTAAATACCAAAGAATAATAAGACATAATGGAAATTAACTTAAACAGGTAGCCTATTTTTTTTTACATTGACGAATCTTTGCCATTAAGAAATAGAAAATGAACTCTTATTAGATTTAGATTTACAATTAGAAAACAAAATCTTCTGCAGTCCACTGCCATTTACTAAACATGAAACTGTTATATCGCACACATTTTAAAATAAATGACAATAACAATTCAAAACAAGACCTTATGCAGCCTTCTGCAAGATAAGACGTAGTTACCTGACTGAGCGCAGCAGTGGAGAGAGACTGACAGCAGAGATCTACAGCCAGGTTCCTCTCCCGCTACCTGCTCAGAACAGTGAGAAATACATTCTGCTTTCACAACAAGTCACCAAAAGTCTCTAGCAACACATGGAAAAGTCGCTAGATTTGTCAATAGTCACATCTTGAAAAAAACCATTGCCAGGGAGGTCGGAAAAGTCGCTAAATATAGTGACAAAGTCGCCAAGTTGGCAACACTGCTCTGCATACAAGTTTGTTTCCCATCACTGTTTCTGATTGGCCAGCAAGCCAGGAATGCGAGACTCAACCATTTTGATTGGTGAATAGGTTTGTCACTCAAATCTCGGAGCCGGGAAAAAAACCTCACCCTCCTGAGGTTAGGTTATGGCAGGAGTTAAAACCTCAATATCGATGCGATAAAGGTTAATCGTGCCGCCCTAATACTTAACTTCACTTTCCACAGGAACTGTCCTCATATTAGATTCCAAACAATCATAAAAAGGTAAAAGTAAAAAAAAAAATTCAGATTCAGACACAAACCTGATACCTTAGACAAAACTAAAATCACATTTAAGGTTTTTTCAAATATTTATCATACCGCATGAGTGAGAGGACCCAAATGTAGAAGAATTCAAAATTTAACATTTAATTAAACAAGGAAACAAAACACTTACAAAACCTCAGGGTGACCAGGAAACGTGGAAAACGGAGATGGAAGATTAACGAGGGAAGATAGACAACGAACCAGCGAGTTGTGACAAAGGCCCCGTTTACGCGGAAAAATTTCCCTGCGGTTTGGCCTCTCATTTAGACGAAAACCCTGTTTTTATCACAGAAAACGGCCAAAGCGGAGATTTGCGTTTTCTCCGTTTTAAGCGTTTGCGTGTGGACAGAAATAACCGGAGTTTTCGGCTCCGCAACGTCACTTTCCATGACGAAAATCTTCAAACATCACTTGTGCGTCCTGTGTTTACACTCAGAAACAGCATTTATAATGTGTAGGCATCATCAATTGTCCAAGCGGTTTTTGCTTGCTTGTTTTTACAAGCTCAATTACTTCTCTATGTAGAATTTAGAACATAGAAATTTACTCTGAGTGGCTAGGATTTGGGGGAACTACTGCCCCCTACAGGTTTGGCATGTCTATGAATGTGCTTAACAACGCACTGATGTGGTTAGGTGTGGATGGAGATTTTTTTTTTAAACGAGGTGATGAAAATATTCGTGTTTTTTTTTAAACGGCTACGTGTGCACATAGCCTGAGTGAGAGCTGAATATATACTGAGGAGGGAATTGAGGAAGTGACAGAGGAGACCAAGAACTAATTAGTGAAGGCAGATGCAGGTGAGGACAATTAATTGAATTGGGAGAGGAGTAGAGTGGCAGAGAGACAACAAGAAAGGCAAGGGAAACAGAAAATTCTAAAGAAACTAGAAACTAACTAAAGATATGACTAAGAAGGAATCTGAATGGAAACTTAAAGAAACACTTGAGAACAGGAGGAATAAATAAATTAGTCAACTACCTAAGGAGAAATAAACTAAGGAAACATAAGGAGGACACAAACAAAAGGTGAACATCTAAGAGCACGAGGAGAATGAAAACAAGGAAGTGCCACAAAATACCAAAGAGTACATGAAAGTGATAATAAAACCGAATAAGGAAAAGAACTAAGATTAAACACAAAACATAAGAACTATGACAGTATTGATTTATCCTTCAAAAATATCACTGTCTCAACCGCTGTGTGGTGCCTATCTCCAGCTGTCATGTGGCGAGAGGCGGGGTACACCCTGGACAGGTCGCCAGTCCATCGCAGTTAGATCTCACTTATGTGCCTTTAACCGTTACCAGGTTTAAATTGTCTAAATGTTTTTCTAAAGATTGCAGACTTTCTTCCTCTTCCGCAGTTTATACAGGCTTATCACATAGCAAATAAATTTTTTCAGCTAACTTTTTCTGTTTGAGTATACATAATGCAGATACTTTTCTCCTGAGTTCTTTTAAATCACCACTAAAAACGTATGTGTTTAGAGCTGCCTTTGAGTAATGTTTTCATGTATCATATATTTTGTGTATGCTTCTTGCTTTATTGCTGTTTTAACTTTATATGCTTTGTCTGTGTTTTACTGCTAATTTTATTTTACCTCTTAATCATGTAAAGCACCTTGAATTAGCTTGTTGTTGAAAGTGTGCTATACAAATTAAATTGCCTTCCATTGTTTTCATAGCTTTAACACTAAATTTGAACCATTCCCATTTGCTGACGTTTGATATATTATTGATTTCTAATTGAATGTTTTGAACTTGTGTACAGAAGTCCTTGTTCCGTAATAAGTTATTACATTTCCATATGTTTTCAGGCTTTTGTTTACTTAGGAATAATGAGAGACTTATTAGACAATGATCAGTAAGTGGGGTTGTCAAGGTCGGTCTGTTGTCCAGTTGAACTCTGAGCTATTTATACTTCTCAACCACCTCCACTTTTTCTCCCATGATGGAAAGGGTTTGACTTATCCCTGTTTCTTCTGAAATCTACATTCATCTCCTTTGTTTTGTTCACATTCAAAGTAAGACGATTGTTTCCGCACCATATCACAAAGCGGTCCACCAGCTCTCTGGATTCAGCTTCTTGTCCATCTCTGATACATCTGAGTATTTCTGCAGATGACAGGTCTCTGATTTGTACTGGAAGTCTGAGGTGTACAGAGTGAAAAGGAATGGTGAGAGTACGGTCCCCTGTGGCGCTCCTGTGCTGCTGACCACCTGGTTTGACACACAATTCTTCAGTCTCACAAACTGTGGACTGTTTGTCAGGTAGTTGTTGATCCAGGCGATTGTTGAGGGCTCCACCTGTGTCTTCAGGGGTTTCTGACAAAGCAAATCAGGCTGAATTGTGTTAAATGCACTGGAGAAATCAAAGAACATGACCCTCACAGTGCTGCCTGCTTTGTTTAGATGACAGTGGGTTGGTTGAAGCAGGTGGATGATGGCATCATCAACCCCAACTCCACAGCGATAAGCAAACTGCAGTGGGTCCTGATATGTTCTTGTTTGCTTACTCAGGGGTGCCAACAGGAGTCTCTCCAGGACCTTCATGATGTGGGATGTCAGGGCAACAGGTCTAGAGTCATTGATGACTGATGGGTGAGTTCTCTTTGGTACTGGAACAAGGCAGGATGTTTTCCACAACACTGGAACCTTCTCCTGAGTTAGGCTAAGGTTGAAGAGGTGCTGCAGAATCCCACAGAGCTGCTCTGCACAGGCCTTCAGGACTCTGGGGCTGACACCATCTGGACCTGCAGCCTTGTTCCGGTTCAGTTTTTCCAGCTGCTTCTTCACCTGACTTTTGGGAGTCAGACAAGTGGGAGGGGGAGGCAAAGGGGGTAGCAGCATTTCCTGACTTAGTTGAAGTCAAACTTGTGGAATCAGAAGAGTCCATGGCTGAGGTGAAGGATAAAACATCCGAGGTGTGACAGGAAAGCTGTGGGTCAGAGGAGAGTGGGATGTCTGTTTGGCTGGGAACAGGAAGGAGGAGGCTGAGCTAGTTCCTGAACTGAACCTGTTGAAGAATGTGTTTAGTTCATTGGCTCTATACAGACTTCCATCTATCCAATCCTTCCTGTCCTTAAAGTGTAACTGAACCCCCTGAAAAATCATAACCCCGCCCCCAGACAACATTTGAAAATTCTACAAAGTGGGCGGTGCCAGAAAGAACGGAGGGGTATGTCTGTGAGACCATGCCTGTGACACAGTCAATGCCTGTGACGTAAAGATATACCGCTCTGCAATCACAAAATTCAAATGCAGTAGCCACCCTTCAACCCTAAGGGGGCAGCACTAAGACGTTTTTAGACCAAAAAGTGTAGAATTAAACAAGTTTACACCAAAATGTTTAAAAAAAATCCCAGAAACTGAAAGATTGCATTGGTAAATACCCATTTATACAGTTTAGAAGCAAAAAAAAGTTGTTTTGGGGTTTAGTTACTCTTTAAAGCCTGTGATCTTTCTCATTCCTGACCAGACATCTCTGATATTGTTCCTCTGTAGTTTGTTCTCCAGCTTCTTCCTGTATGCTTCTTTGCTGTCTCTGATCTTGACCTTAAGTTGCTTCTTTATACTCCTCAGTAATTCCCTGTCTCCCTCCCTGAAGTCTCTTTTTTCTTGATTGGCAGCTCCTTCAAATAACTGGTGATCCAGGGTTTGTCATTAGGGAAGCATCTCACTGTTCTGATGGGGATGATGTTGTCCACACAGAAGTTTATATAGTCAGTCACACACTGGCATTAATTTCCTCTCCATGTGCTTGGCAAAGAATCATCCAGTCTGTGGTCGCAAAACACAAAATTCTTCAGCTTCCTGTGACCGTTTTCTCACAGTTTTCTTTGTAAAAGGTTGCCTCTGAACAAGTGGCTTATTTTCTGGACAGAGAAAAACAAGATTGTGATCTGATTGTCCCGGAGGCGGTCTTGGTTTGGACATGTATGCATCCTTTATATTTGCATAAAACAAATCCAAGGTCCTGTTTTCTCTTGTAGAGCAGTTGACAAACTGTTTAAATGTTGGAAATGTAGACCAGAGGAGGGCATGATTAAAATCACCAGATATTGCCACAAATGCATTCGGGTGCTGTGTCTGTAGCTTACAAACAATGAAACTGATGACATCACATGCATTGTCGGCAACAGCTGAAGGTGGAATGTAAACAACTGCCAAAATAAAATAACACTGGTGAACTCTCTTGGTAAATAATATGGACGAAAACGTACTGCCAAGAGTTCGATATCTGGGCTGCAGAGATGACACTTTACAGTAACATGTCCTGGATGACACCATCTGTTGTTGACAAGCACTGCTACTCCACCTCCTTTTCTTTTTCTGCTCGTCTTCAGATCTCTGTCTGCTCGTACAGTCAGGAAGCCTGGCAGAGAGACGTTGGAGTCTGGGATATGATCCAGCAGCCACATCTCCGTAAAACACATAACACTGGATTCCCGATACTCTGGTTGAGTCCTTCTAAGGGCTTGGAGTTCATCCATCTTGTTAGCCAATGATCTCACGTTGCCCATTATAATCGATGGAAGAGATGGCTTGAACTTCCTCCTTCTCTGTCTCCTTTTTGCTCCTGCTCTGCATCCACGTCTCCTCCTTATCAACTCATCTGGGATTTGTGGCTTCATTTTAGGTATTATTTCAGCTTTTGCGATGTTAATCAGCTGCTCCCAGCTGTAAACCACATTGTTGCCATGGTTACGCATCATAACAAGTTATCGGAAAATGAAAAATTAACAGCAAAAATCTTTCCAGCTTCACAGCACCAAAAACTAGAAAGTATACAGGTAAAAAAATGCAATCTTCCTGAAGAAAACAGAGGATCCAATGTACAAAAAACCAAAACGTGATATGTAGCCAACAGAGCCACTACAACATGCAGCCACCCAGAGCAGCGCAATTCTAGAAATTTAATCGAAGATAGCAAATTTTCACAGATCAAAACCTCCGTTTTCTCCTCATTTAGCTGGAGAAAGCTCTGGTTTAACCAGGATTTGATCAAATGTATATACCCTTGTAGGATTGATCATTTCGAAGCTAAATTAGGTTTTAAAGACATTAGCAACTGAATGTCAGCGGCATAAAAATGATAATCATAAGATGTTATAATGGAAGAAGATAAAAAGCACAAACAAAATGAAGCCAAGAACAGAACCTTGCCGGACCCCAAGATGCAGTGTAGTTGGTCTTGATTTAAAATTCCTGTTGGCAACGTAAATGTTTCGGGAAGATAAATAAGAGGCAAACCAATTTAAAGCTGTTCCAGAGATACCTGGCCAATCCTTTATTGTCTGGAGCAGCACGGGATGATCCACAGTATCAAAGGCGGAACTCAAATCCAGACTCACCAAAACTGCACACTCCCCTTTATCCATACACATCAGCAAATCATCTGAGATTTTGAGAAGTGTGGACTCAGAAGAATGAGCCTTCCTTAAACCAGACTGATATTTGTCCAGAATATTAGCTTCATCAAGAGCGTCCCAGAGCTGTTGGGCTACCACCTTTTTCAAGAATTTTGGAGATGAGGGGGATCTTCGAGATGGGTCTATAATTACTCAGAGCTGTTGAACCGAGTGTGTTTTTTTTAAAGAAGAGGACAGATAACTGCATGTTTCAATAAGGGAGGGACTTGACCAGGAGTGAGCAGTTAATAATTGATCAAATAAATGGACCAGTACAGGGAGAGACAGCTTTAAATATTGATGATAGAATAATATCTATATCTTATATCTTATAAGCATGAGATAAGATTCATGTGGTTAACAGTTTTGGTAAGATGGCTAAGGGAAATAGAAGTTAAAACTGCTGAGGACAGTAGTCCGGTTAGGGGGGATAAGAGAAACCGGAGATGAAAAAGAAATACTATTGCGCACAGTTAAGACTTTCGATAAGAAGTGCAAAAACTATTCACAATCAGCATTTAAGGAGATAGGACAGGTTTCTTCAGCAGGGGAAACAATATTTGGAACAGTGTCAAATAATAATTTAGGATTACGGCGACTATTAAAAACCAAATTAGAAAAGTAAGCAGTCCTAGCATCTTTAAA
This sequence comes from Valencia hispanica, assembly GCA_963556495.2. NCBI lineage: Eukaryota > Metazoa > Chordata > Actinopteri > Cyprinodontiformes > Valenciidae > Valencia > Valencia hispanica. The sequence continues at coordinate 58,085,373 of OY747705.1, read as the reverse complement.
GGGGGGGGAGGGGGGGGGATGCAAAATTGACTTTCTGAAGCTTAATATCCTGAGAACCTGTCTTTCCCTCATTAAAAACATACCTGAAGTGTTGCTCTGACCCATTCGCTCATGTTAGAGTAATCTTTGAGTCTCTGCTGGTAGTTCTCAGGGTTGCTGAAACGCCTGCTCCCACCTATCCCCGCCTTTTCCACCCATCTCCTCCTCCGACCTTACGTACTCAGCCGAGAGCCTCGGCCCTGCAGAGCTCCCCTACCCCTCCCCACCCCTCACAACTCCGGCTGAGTCCCAGGTGCAGTTATTATAACGCACCAGCTGCAGCTGTGCGTCTTTTGTGGGATTTATTTTCTGACTCCTTGCATGCTGCGATGATGAACGGTATGTGACGAACTGAAGGGGGAGTGTCAGAAAGAGTAGGAGGGTCTTAGAGAGGCACAGGCGAAAATCAAGGCGTCCAATATGGAAGTAAATTTCTTAAAGGTGGATTTGGATATATGACAGACTTTCAAAAGACTTAAGGTGACAATTTTTATTGGAGTGTGCTATAGAAGGGTAATATGTGCCTGGAAGAAGCACAATACCCCCCCTTTAAAGGAGCTGTATGTAAGATTGTGGCCAGAACTGGTACTGCAATCACTTTCTTTCTTTTTTTTTTCTTTTTTTTTTTTACGTGTCCTGTTTGGCAGTGTGGAGCTCAGAATTGGTGTCTGAGTACCAAGTAGAAGCCCAACAGATTTACTTTCACAAGCAGAGCAGGACAGCTTTTGCTATAGTACTCCACTTGATATATGTGTGAAAACTCTTTATTATGGATTGTTGGGGTTTTTATTTCCTGATGTTATGGACACGGAGACGGAAAATTAAGGAGAAGAAAGAAGGAAGATGAAGAAGAGAGGTAGGAAACAAAAAGTCAAGAGAGAGGGTGAGTTGAAAACACAAGAGAGGAAGGGGAACAAAGAAAACACAGGAAGACATTGAAGTCTGCCTCCATACCCACAGGACGGCAGAGAGAGGGGGAAAAACAAAACAAAACACGAAAAAGGAACATCAACAAAACAAACCAAACATTGTGAATTTAAGAATTACACAACCACATCACACAAGAATGGATATAAAAATACAAAACAATGTCACAGAAAAACTCATGGTACCGATTAATCAAGCTCTAGTAATGATAACCTCAGCCCAAGAATATATCCTTAAACACCAGAGACCCCACATCTATGTGTGTGTGTTAGCATGCTGGTGCATATAAGGTTTCTCCATAAGAGTGTTCGATAGCTGGTGTGAGCAGATATCAATCCGTCTCCCAGGAATCGATGCAGACATGAAGGAGATCGGAGCAAAGACGTCCAAAGGACCCCCAGAGCCCCAGGCGGACCCGGGCGGGGCCGACCGCATCCCCCAAGAGTGGAGCAAAGGGGAACCCCAGGGGAACATCCAGCGGCCAATCACTTTCAAAGTACTGTAGAGCGGTGTATCACCTCCCGCAGCCCCCTGACTCGAGGTCGCCAGATGGGCTGCAGGAACGTAGGCTGCTACAAGGAGCTTCCAATAGCAAGTGACGAGTCCTACACTGTTTTTTTTCTGTTAATTATCTTTAATTATAATGACAGAGAAAGGTGCTCTGATAATGCATCACTAATTATAGCAATGACGACTCGCCGTTTTTATTTCCCACACAATTCCTTATCTTTTCAATTCCATGAACCTCCTCCTCCATATTCGCTAACGTAACGTCACTTTCCATGAACATGCATAACTTTGTTCGACTGTCATGAATATTTTAAATGTCCATTTACATGAAGTACAAGTTAGCCAAACATAGATGAATCTTACCTGTCCAGGAGAAAATTAGCAACGTTGCAGTTTGTCTTCAAATTCTTCTCTGTTTTTAGCCCTTTCCATCTTGCACAGGCATCTCTTATACAAATCCTTGTGTTATTTCGGACTTTGTCACGACGTATTTCAGATTGATAAAAGAGGTCTTTTAGGTGTAGTGACGTTAGACATTTTTTATCTAAAACGCCTTTGTAGCTGCAGCAGTAGTAACTAAATGATAAATGGCCTGCATTTGTAAAGCGCTTTTTCAGTCAGAGGACCACAAAGCGCTTTACACTACATTCAGTCATTCACACACTGATGGTGGCAAGCTACTACATTGTTGCCACAGTTGCCCTGGGGCACACTGACAGAGGCGAGGCTGCCGGACACAGGCGCCACCGGGCCTTCTGACCACCACCAGCAGGCAACAGGGTTAAGTGTCTTGCCCAAGGACACAACAACCGAGACGGACAGAGTGGGGACTCGAACCAGCAACCCACCTATTACAGGACGAATTCTGACCACCTGAGCCACAGTCGTCCCCAGACATTACTAGAGCAGAGCTGGCAACCCAGATGCCGAAATACATACATAATGACATATCAGGGCCATTTTATGATTAATTGAAATACATTTCTTACATACAGCTCCTTTAAGCATGATATTAAGAGACAATAAAAGATATTTCAAATAGTCCCGATGAACTGTAAGACCTTTTGATTTCCACAAACGCTCAGTCTTTCTACATAATCAATTTTAGAGAAAGAATTTGATCAATAATCCAAGGTACTGGCTGGGATGGAGATGCATTTGTATTTTTTAGGCAAGATTATAGCAACCAATAAGATTAGAACCATAACTACGCGGATGACACTCAGCTTTACATTACAATGTCACCAGGTGACTCTGAACCCATTCAAGCCCTAAGTCAATGCATCGACCAAATCAATGGATGGATGTGCCATAACTTTCTCCAGCTGAATAGAAACAAAATGGAAGTAATTATTTTTGGACCCAAAGAGGAACGATCAACAGTCACCACACAGCTTCAGTTAATACAGCTAGGAACTACTGATCAGGCACGAAACGTAGGTGTAGTAATGGACTCAGACCTGAACCTCCAGGCTCACATAAAGGTCAATAACAAGGTCAGCATTCTATCACCTGAAGAACATCTCTAGGATTAAAGGACTGATGTCACAACAGGACCTAGAAAAACTCATCCATGCGTTTATCTTTAGTCGAATTGATTACTGCAACAGCATCTTCACAGGTCTGCCTAAAAAGTCAATCAGACAGCTGCAGCTGATCCAGAACACTGCTGCTCGTGTTCCTCACTAGAACCAGGAAAGTAGAGAACATCACCCCAGTTCTAAAGTCCTTACACTGGCTCCCTGTAGCTCAGAGAATAGACTTCTAAATACTTTTACTAGTTTATAAATCATTACATGGCTTAGCACCAAAATATGTTGAAGACCTGTTGTCACGGTACCAACCACCAAGACCACTCAGGTCCTCCAACTCTAGCCTACTAAACATCCCTAGACTCAGAACTAAACATGGAGAAGCAGCTTTCAGTTTCTATGCTCCCCTTATCTGGAACAGACTTCCTGACGAGTGCAGAGCTGCTGAAACTCTGAACTGCTTTAAATCGAGACTAAAAACCATCTGTTTAGAATTGCCTTCGAGTAAATGATTGATGCCATATGTATGAAATGTATTTTGATCTTTCTCTTGCTTTGTGTATCATGTGTTATTGTGCATCATGTGTAATGTGTGTTTCATGCAAATTTGCTATTTTTACTTTTAATTTCCAATGTAATATTAAATCACCAAATCATGTAAAGCACCTTAAATTACCCTGTTGTTGAAAGTGTGCTATACAAATAAAATGGCCTTGCCTTTTATAGGAGCAACTTGATCTCAATCTACCTGACAGGATATTTATAACCATATCTTAATATTTCAGATTTACCGAGTTCTTCTGGACACCATGTCTGGACCAGAAGCTAATGCAGCTGCAGAAAAGGAAGCGGAACTTAAGCGGCCGCAATTGTTTCTGGTGACAGTGAAACGTGTGGGACTTCCGGGGGAAGTAAGCAACCAGGCGCTAGCAGCGTTAGCCTCCACGCATCCTCTTGTTTATTCAGAAGAAGATTTGGAATATCTCAGTGAGAGAGCGACTAACTGCTTCTAGAGGAATATTCATCATCATCTCAAACTGCTGCAGACCAGCTGGAGAACCCAGATCAGCTCAGAACCTCCAGGTAATGTTTACTGATCGGTTCTGGATGGAGCAACAGTGGAACACGAGGCCGAAGCTGGTTTCTGATTCGGGAAACGGCTAAAGGGCAAAAACACCAAATTTCTCTCTAATCTGAGCATCTTTAATCTGCTCTAGTTTAAAAACTACATTACCCAGGGGTGGGGGGGGGGTTATAAATTGTTCTCACTTCATAGAAGCTACCATAGATTTTCTATGTATAAAAATGTATATTTAAATAATACCTTTATAGGTCGATTGCCTTACCATGGTTGGCTGTATTGGTCCGAGAAACGGATCAGAATGTACGGCTGTGTGCAATAAATTTAATCTGTACTCTCAAATATTTTCTATTGGTGATCTACATATTTTACAGTCAAATGCACAAGGCAGCAATGAAATAGTTAACTGTGGCAGGAAATAAACGAATACATCAAACTATAGACATATGTTGATGGACGACAGTTTAAAAAGGACAAAGAGAGGCCAGGTGAGACTGAGGGCTGATGCCGTCCCAACCCTTTTTGTTCATCGTCCAGAACCAAGGAGGAGGAAGGATCCTGCAGGGAGAAGTACAGCAGAACTTCCACTGCATGTTGATCCACTGACCTGTGACCACACGTACTGTAATAAAGTAAACTGTGGTATTAGATGTTCTTAGTTTTTTATTTAACAACTATTCTTTATGCTAACAGTGCCATTATAATTTCAAAGACTGAGGAAGCAAGTAACAGAAATGAGGCAATAGAGACGAGGGAAGTGAGTCGAGAAGAGAGGAACATGCCAGGAACCCATGAGGAGCCGGGGCCAACAGAGCCAGGAAGAGTATGTGTCAACAGGCTATGCAACCAGAGAACCGCGCTGAAAAACCTGAGGGAGGAAATAGAAACTCAAAAAGAACACATTAAAAAGATAGGAGAACTTAATAGGCAGAGAAAAATGAATTCAGTCCTGCAAATAAAGTTAGGTCACATTTTCACAAAAGATCAGATGAAAGTGAATTCACGTAAATTATATAGATTTAATATATTATTCTTACTGTAAAAACAAATGCTGACAAAGCATTTGATAGTTTGATTTGATAGTTAACTGGAATTTTTTATTTGCATCCGTATATAAATTTGGCTTTGGAAATTCTTTTATAAACTGGTTGAAAATATTATACAGTTCACCAACAGCATGTATCAGGACTAATAACCAAACATCATCTAAGTTTTATCTTCAGAGAGGTACCAGGCAGGGATGTCCTCTCTCTCCCTCCCTGTTGGCTATTTTTATTGAACCACTAGCTGCAGCAATCAGGCAAACTAACAATATGAAAGGCATAAAATGCAATAACATCAAGTAACAAAGTACAGATACTTCGTTACCTTACTTAATAGTTTGAATATGGAACATTTTCATAAAAAGCTATTAAAAAATAATAATACCTCCACGGGTGTTTCAAATGGTGCAAAATGAAATCATTTTAATTTAAATATAATAAAATAGTATTATAGTATAGTGCACAATTTTTCTTACTGAGGTAAACTAGTAAAAAAAAATATATATATCTATATCTATCTTCCACTCCATGAAACACTTATTACTTGTGCTCAGTAGTCCGAATATGGTTCTTTAATGCATTTGCATTGCACTAAAATGCATACATTTTATGGACATATTTGCAGCTCAAACAGGTTGCCTAGTGTGTCCCAAATGTTTCAATATAAATTTTTTTATATAACATAATTATGGGCTTAAGTAAAAGTTATTTAGGGGGAGGTGTGACTTAAGCTTTATTCTTAAACCAATTAACATTCCGTTGGCCTGCGGGCGGGCCCAGCCCATTCTCTAGTTTAAATACACAAATTTTTTTACTTCTAACATCTATGAACCTATACATATTTTATATCATTGGAAAGCTAAGAGTCTTGTGATTCCAATTATGGATGGCAATCAAGGATACAATCATAAATGTAGACACAGTGAGCGCTTTTGCCAACACAAACGTTCTCCTGACAGAGGAATAAAAATATGGAACTCACCACTTTGTAAAATGTCTTATTCATGAAGAGATTACGCACAGTGCGTACCAGTAACATACTGTTTCAGCACCGTGTCCAAACACCCTTTATAATCAAAATACAACATTGAAGGAAGCCGTGGAGCTTTAAATGAGAAGATGCAGTTAAGATTCTGACGATGTTTTTAATTCAGTGAGGACTACGGCATTTACCCAGGAGATGGCGCATATGGCACACTTTTGGCCACCTTTGACCTGTAGTTATAAAAATGTGTGCAGAATACTCATTTATTGGTTTATTGCTGTCAAATTTGGTGTGGATGAAGGTAATACTTCAGGCTTTAGACCCACAGTGTGTTTTAGGTCTCAACCTATTTATAAAGCCACTTTTACAGCATGTATTTATATAAAATAATCGGACATACAAAAAAATATTTTTCAGTGTATTAAAATTCATGTTGGTTGGTAACAATAGCACTCAGAGATATTAACACAGTTCTGGGATACATTTTAGAGTGTTTGCTTTCCAAAGAGACCCCACCCCAATGATCCCAAGTAAACCATCACTGGATTGGTTTAGATCTCTGGAATTCTCTATCTCTGAATTTCTTTGGAAAGATAAACCCCCACATATCATCTTAAAAACACTGCAGAAGACCAAAGATAAAGGAGGTCTAGACCTACCAAAACTTTAATCATTATTTCTTAGCCAACAGACTCCAATACATCTCAAGATCATTAAAACATAGCTACCTAGATGAGTCCTGGATAGACGTAGAACAGACACTGCAATAAGATAAAAATGTCAGCCCTACCATTTATTAGCTCAAATATAAGGTAAGGCAATTTTTAGTATAGCACACTTTCAACAACAAGGTGATTCAAGGTGCTTTACATGATTAAGAGGTCAAATAAAAATAGCAGTAAAACACACAGCAATAAGGTAAGAAGCATACTCAGATACATCAAGGCATTACAAAGCATATAATGTAAAAACACCAAGAAGCATACACAAAACATGATACATCAAAGGCAGCTCTAAACAGATAAGTTTTTAGTTGTGATTTAAAAGAACTCAGTGTTTCAGCAGCTTTGCAGTTTTCTGGAAGTTTGTTTCAGATTAGAGGAGCATAGAAACTGAAAGCTGTTTCTCCATGTTTGGTTCTGATTCTAGGGATGTTGAGTAGACTGGAATTAGAGGACCTGATTGGTCTGGTGGGGTTGGTATAGTAACAGTAGATCTTCAACATACTTTGGTGCTAAGCCATTCAATTTATAAACTTTTCTGAGCTACAGGGAGCCAGTGTAAGGACTTTAGAACTGGGGTGATGTGCTCTACTTTTCTGGTTCTAGTGAGGATCATGAGCAGCAGCGTTCTGGATCAGCTGCAGCTGTGTGATTGACTTTTTAGGCAGACCTGTGAAGACGCTGTTGCAGTAATCAATCCGACTAAAGATAAACGCATGGATGAGTTTTTCTAGGTCCTGTTGTGACATCAGTCCTTTAATCCTAGAAATGTTCTTCAGGTGATAGAAGGCTGACCTTGTTATTGCCTTTATGTGACCCTGGAGGTTCAGGTCTGACTCCATTACTACACCTAGATTTCAGGCCTGATCAGTAGTTTCTAGCTGGATTAACTGAAGCTGTGTGCTGACTGTTGATCGTTCCTCTTTAGGTCCAAAAGTAATTACTTCTGTTTTGTTTCCATTCAACTGGAGAAAGTTATGGTACAACCATCTATTGATTTGATCGATGCATTTACTTAGGGTTTGGATTAGGGATGGGCATTCGATTAAACTGTCTTTATCGATCATCTGGAGAATTAACGATCGATTTTTGATTAATCATTCATATTTTTATATTAAAATTCAGTGTTCATAGGCTATATTAAAATGCAGTGAGAATAGAAAAATAGCGTGTTTCCTCATTGAGATCTTCATGACAAGTGGGACACCTCTTGTGGAAGTTGAACGGAATTAATTCACGGTAGTTGCACAAAGAAAATATGTGCTATAAGCAGCGGAGCCGACAGCTAAAAGACGGTACTCATTAACACAACTGACGATCATATATTTTTTTCTTCTAAAAAAAAAACCATGTTAAACAATAACTTAATAAAAAAATATAATACCTATAGGTCTGATAGTTTTGTGTTACATTTGGCAAAAAGAGTCGAGAAAGAGGATGAGAGAGATCAGCGTACCTAACAATGAATTAGACTCATTAACGGAGTAAAATAGACAAAAACAAAAGAAACCGTAACTTATATATAACTTTTGCACCAGTCTACTGATTTTTGTTGAGAAAGATGAGCATGTTAACAAGCGCTGGGGTCAGAAGCGAAAGCAGCCTGGTGACCAGACAGATGGTCCAGGCTGCTTTGGCGTCTGACCTGCATCGCCGAGATCACCTGCTGTGAAGGACAGACGTCGCTGTGATACACATACCTCTGTGCTAACTTGGCAAGCCTCTGGAATCTTGTTTAATTCATTTTCCACCAGTCTGTAGGGGTGCAATCCCAGGGTTGGCGGAGCCTCCCTCAGAAAGTAATCGGTGAGTAAGTTTCTCTGCTCGTTGTGCATCTCGGCTCCTCCATGCTAACATCGACTTGATGCTAGGTTGAGACCAAGAGCAGGATGCTCCGCTTCTAACCAGGGTTGGAAGTGCGTTCAAGTACTTATACACATCTTCGCAGTGTTGGAAGTGAACCGAGACTCTTTTGTTTTTTTAGTCAAAGTGGTCCCACGCCACACTTTGCTGCGACCTCTTCATGGCAATGCTACTTTTGAAATACAAAGAAACTTGCAAGAAACTGAGTCGGCCTGTGGGTTTTATTTTCAGTCATTTCCCTCATGTGGTAAAGTGTTAAATTACTGCCACATGGCAAAATTCATTGCATTCCTTCAAAACTCACACTACGCAACAGAACATGCGGTTATTGATCGGTAAAAAAAATGTCATCGATGAAATTCTTATTGATCAATTAAACGATCGTCGATTAATTATGCCCATCCCTAGTTTGGATGGGTTCAAAGTCACCTGGTGACATCATAATGTGGAGCTGAGTATCATCTGCATAGTTATCTTATTGGTTGTTATAATCTGGGCTAGTGGGAGCATGTAGATATTAAATGTGGGGTGCCCCAGGATGGAGCCCTGGGGCACCCCACATTTTAGATGAAAAATTTCCCATTGAAACAAAAAAGTCCCTGTTCTTTAGGTAAGACTCAAACCTGCCAAGTACTGTACCAGAGAGTCTGACCCAGCTCTCCAGTCGTTCTAATAGTATATGATGATCAACAATGTCAAAAGCTGCACTGAGGTCCAACAGAACCAGCACTGTGGTTCTACCACAGTCTGTATTTATGCGCATGTCATTGAAAACTTTGACTAGGACAGTCTCAATGCTTTGGTGAGCACGGAAACCAGACTGAAAAATATCAAAGCGCTTGGTCGTTGTGAGGAAGCTATTTAACTGCTGAAAATGCCTTTTCATTTTACTGATGAATGGAAGATTAGAAACTGGCCTGTAGTTCAGCATTAACGTGTTGTCCAGATTATTCTTTTTTAGCAATGGTTTAATAACTGCTGCTTTTTAAGCCTGAGGAGGAGGCCTGATAACAGGGATGAGTTCACTATTTGAATCAGATCAGACCCAATGTCAGGGAAAACTTTCTTAAAGGAGGGGTGGCACGTTTTTCTTATGCAGAAAGAGCAATTCTGAGGTCCAGTACATCAATAATTTTACCTTAAATATATATGGAAGTTCAATAAATGATTTCTACTACCTATTTGAAATTTTGCACTCATAGCATGTCCGCACCGAACGCCTTGAAATTAGCTGCATGTCTCTTTAAGAGTCTCGGACATGCCCCCTTCAACACGCTGCCATCAACGTCATCACAACATTCTCCAGTCGCATGGCCACAAAGCATTACAGTACTGTAGCATCTGTGCGCCTGACTTTTTGAAGACAGACATATCTTTGGGTTTACTATGTCCACGCAGGACATGGTACAAGCATATGCATTTGATCCCGTCTCTGACCCTGAAAGTGAAATACTGGATGAACCGGAGCGCGTTCAGCCGCTCGTTCCAAGACGTGTCTGCTTGGTAAAATATTGTTTCATTGACAAGAAAAATCGAACTCGTTATTAATATCTGTAAGTAACAAAACTCCTTGTAAACATGAAGCCATCCTAATGCAATTCCGTTTTTGTAATAAAATCAGTCTACAGTGTTATGGCAAAAAAAAGTATCTCAGGGTTTCCATAATAAAGAAGACTTGAGTCCCAGAAGGCGTTTAAGTATTTCATTCAAACATGTCTGGCCAGAACATGGAGGGGACAGAGTTACTCGTGCATCACCCTAACCAACCTTTCTAACTAACCGCTTAAATAGTATTCAGCAATCATTGTTTATCTCTGTAGATGTCTTCTCCAACCTTCACGCCCCGCCTCCAGAGTAACTGCTTCATGCGAGTCATAGCAACGCATAAAGCAGCACATCCGAAGGTCAGACTGTTATCTTACTGCCCCGGCGTCTGTCTCTCTGGTGAGCTGACACATATATTTCATAAATATTAAGTTAGAGCAATAACCATGTCATTTTACCCTAGATGCATTCATTAAAAAGAGAATACACACTTAATTCTTAATTGGATAACAATTTTCCACCACAACATTTTAAATTTTTTTTAATACAAATATATGTAGTATGTATATATATACCTGATTGCTGCTGACGACGCTCTGCTTTAGTGCTCTGGGAGCGGGGGAGGGAGGGCTGTGGAGAGACGTGGGCGATAATCAAAATTTAGGGGCGTTCCTAGGAGGTTACGGCATTCCTAGGAGGACCCTGGCATTCAGTGCTCAACATGGCCGCGAGAGTTTATAGATATTACTCAAAAATTAATAAATTAACCTAGAAACACTTTAGGCATGTTTTTAAGGAGGGAATGGCATAAGAATGTGATGAAAAGCTTTAAGAAGTGGATTTTAGTCTTTTCACTGTTGCAACCAGAGTCCGTGCATTATTAATGTTTCTGTTAATGATTTCAGAGAAGAAAGATTTCCTAGCATATTTTAAAGTTAATGATCTCTGTTCAGTTATATTTAAACCTTTGCAGATATTTAAGTCCAGAGTATGTCCTTCTTTGTGTGTTGGTTGTTTGACATGCTGGGTCAGGCCGAAGTTGTGAAGAGTGTCACTTAATGTTTCAGCAGTTAAATGGCTTCATAACAATGACAAACCGTTTTGATTCTTTTCAGTCTGGTTTCCGCGCTCACCACAGCACCGAGACTGTCCTCGTCAAAGTATTTAATGACATCCGCATAAATACAGACTGTGGAAGAACCACAGTGCTGGTTCTGTTGGACCTCATTGCAGCATTTGACACTGTTGATCATTATATTTTATTGGAACGACTGGAGAGCTGGGTCGGACTCTCTGGTACAGTACTTGGCTGGTTCGAGTCTTACCTAAAGAACAGGGACTTCTATGTTTCAATAGGAAACTTTTCATCAGAACGAACAGAAATCACATGTGGGGTGCCCCAGGGCTCCATCCTGGGGCCCCTCTTATTTAATATCTACATGCTCCCACTAGGCAAGATTATAGCAACCAATAACATTAGCTACCATAACTACGCAGATGACACTCAGCTCTACATTACAATGTCACCAGGTGACTCTGAACCCATTCAAACCCTAAATCAATGTATTGACCAAATAAATGGATGGATGTGCCATAACTTTCTCCAGCTGAATAGAAACAAAACTGAAGTGATTATTTTTGGACCCAAGGAGGAACAATCAACAGTCAGCACACAGCTTCAATTAATACAGCTAGAAACTACTGATCAGGTTCGTAACCTAGGTGTAGTAATGGACTCAGACCTGAACCTCCTGGGTCACATAAAGGCAATAACAAGGTCAGCGTTCTATCACCTGAAGAACATCTCTAGGATTAAAGGACTGATTTTGCAACACGACCTAGAAAAACTCATCCATGCGTTTATCTTTAGTCGGATTGATTACTGCAACAGCATCTTCACAGGTCTGCCTAAAAAGTAAATCAGACAGCTGCAGCTGATCCAGAACGCTGCTGCTCGTGTTCTTCACTAGAACCAGGAAAGTAGACCACATCACCCCAGTTCTAATATCCTTACACTGGCTCCCTGTAGCTCAGAGAATAGACTTTAAAATACTTTTACTAGTTTATAAATCATTACATGGCTTAGCACCAAAATATGTTGAAGACCTGTTGTCATGGTACCAACCACCAAGACCACTCAGGTCCTCCAACTCTAGCCTACTAAACATCCCTAGACTCAGAACTAAACATGGAGAAGCAGGTTTCAGTTTTTATGCTCCCCTTATCTGGAACAGACTTCCTGACGAGTGTAGAGCTGCTGAAACTCTGAACTGCTTTAAATCGAGACTAAAAACCATCTGTTTAGAATTGCCTTTGAGTAAATGCTTGATGTCATATGTATGAAATGTGTTCATGCTCTCTTGCTTTTTTTTTCTCTTGCTTTATTGTGTATCATGTGTAATGTGTGTTTCTTTTATGTTTCTTTTAAATCACCAAATCACGTAAAGCACCTTGAATTACCCTGCTGTTGAAAGTGTGCTATACAAATAAAATTGCCTTGCCTTGCCTTGCCTAATGTTTTAGCTAGTCTATCCTGTGGGTTGTCAGCTTGGATGTTGAAGTCCCCCACAATGATTAATTGGTCTTAATGGACACATATTACGGAAAGGTAGTTGAAATCATTAAAGAAGTTAGAGTTAAGTTTTGGAGGTTTATATAAACTTAGAAATAGAGCTTTTTTAGGCTCATTTATCCAGGTGGCTAGGTATTCAAGAGTCAAATAAACCCAGGGATACCTTTTTAAAGTTCACTGATTTGTGAAAAATTGTGGCTCCACCTCGTCTGTGTTTCCTGCTCTCACTTAAGAAATTATTTGGAGGAGTAGATTCTATCAGATACAGATGTTTCATTATTTACATCTAGCCAGGTTTCTGATAAAGTGCTTGTATTTTATGTTCAGTGATGAAGTCATTGATTAGAAGTGACTTTCCTGATAACGACCCAATATTTAATATAGCTAGTGATTTGATAATTGGTAGCTGAAGTTTCTGATAGGTGATCAATTTGAGATTTGTTTTACTATGTGTGTTTGGCTTTAATTTCTTTGTTTTCTTTTTCTAGTAATGACTTGAATGATTTCTTTGGGGTGGCTGGACAACTTCTGGGAGGCAGTGGGATTACTGTCCGGTTCCCTTGCACATCAGATGTCCGGTATTACCCGTTTGGGCATGGGCGGAATACATCCAGTGTTAGTCCCAGAGGCCTGATATAGTCCAAGTTTTAGTGTTAGTTGTGACCTAACTCTAATTAGTACTTTCAGTCTATCTGAGAAATCTCTAAACAGAGAGGCATTAGGTATCGATGAGTCTGATGACATTGGGATACTTGAAGAACACTTTGCAGAGTAATGTACATCTTTACTCGTTGCTGGAAATGTTTGTTCTCTTGCAGACCTTGCAGCTGTCTGGCTGGTGGTGTAATCTTCACTTTTTGTGTGTGGGGAAATGTTTCTTCTCTGATAGTGTCCACAGGCTGTGCTTCAAGGTCAACTCTTGGGTGCCTTATCAAGTGTTTGTTCAAATAACAAAAAAATATTTGTGGTCAAGAGTCTCAGTCCAGCTCTATTAGGATAACGTCCATTTATCTTGAACAAGTGTTTTACACATCCAAATATTTTAAAGTTATTAATAAGCGGGATCGATTTTTCAACACATTTTCTCTCCAACCATTTATGGAGCATGCAAAGTCTACTGTACTTTTCATAATTTCCTTAAGGGACTGGTCCGCGGATAAAGATGTTTATTTTAGGTCTACCAAGTCTCTGTAGCAGATCAGAGAAGTCTGCTTGAGAACGTCAGATTGTACATCATTTGCACCTTTGTGTATAACAAGTTTTTCCAGGTTAGGGTGTTGTTCTAAAATCGTTTGGATTTTTTCTGATATTTCTCTCATTTTATTCTTGGGGCAGTTGATAACGCTAGTGTTCTGGCAACAAAAATCTTCTATGGATGGGTGGATGGATTTCACCTGGTGGCCTTGACTGGTCCCAGGGGCTGTGTTGTCTTTCGGGGAACTGCAGGTTCTTTTGTTTCTTCTTCCTGGGAGCAGAAAAAGCAGGTGTAGATTCAGTGCGCTTTAAAGCCAACCATTCTTTGTCAAACTGTGAATGGGGTGTTCTACCCATTAAACTCCTTTTGGCTTCCTCCTTGTGTGTAGTCATTGGTAAAGTTGTCTCATTTCCATATCCAGTATTTAGATCAAAATTAATCGGAAGATGGTGTAACTTCGTCTCCACAGTCCTTCAGAATGTTATCCAGAAAAGAGATCCAATCTAATAATATAACTCCAGAGGCTGGGTGTATAAAGTATCTAAGAAAAAGCCAAGAAAAGCTAAGAAAGTAAAATAAGAAAAGAGAATAAGCTAGAGATCGGGAGAGGTTGGGAGATTTTGCTCATGCTTCAACAGTGTAGTGAGCACAAAAACATTATATAGTGCAACATGAATGCTTTAAAAGCATAAATATAACCTCCTCTCTGACAGCATGGTGGGTGTTTCTAAAAATGACAGTACTCACTAATCCCATGCAGATGTACACCCATCTGTAATAACCCCTACGTCTTGCAAAAAAAATAAATGTATGATACATTTTCCAGACTGGAGGTGTAAAGGAATTGAATACCTGGAACACGTATTTGAAGGAAAAGACTTTATTACATTTAATACATTAATTACACAATATAGGATTAACTAAAACCGGGGCCTGGTGGCCATGTGTGGTGACTCCTGGTGGCTGCATGCGTTGCCTCCGGGGGGGTTGCACTGGTGGACATGGGTTACTGGCCTGGTAGCCGTGCTACTCTTGGGTGGGTCTGGGGTGGGATTGGGTGCTCAGGGCTCTGGGGTGCAGCGCCCCCCTGGCTTTGTGGGCCGGTTCTTATTGGCGATGTCTGGATGGTGTCCCACCTGGTTTGTGTGTTAGGGAGTAGACCTGGTGGTTGCGTTGGGTTTGTGGCATTTCTGGGCCTGATCAGTTTTTTGGCACTGGACTTGGCTCCTGGGTCTTGCTCTTTGTGCGCTGCGGAGTGTTTTGGTCAGGTGTGTAACCGGGCTCGCTGGTGGACAGACTCCTTTGCTTGCTGGGCCATCGGACAGCTGTTGCTGCTCTGCTGGGGATAGGGGGTGGTGGTTTTTATTTTAGGAAAATAAATCAAATTTAACAAAATGAAGAAGAAGAAAAACAGACAAAAAAAAGATCAGATGAATGCAATTGGCATGAAAAACATGAGAGGCAAGTCAATTTTTTTTGTATAGCACACTTTCAACAACAAGGTAATTCAAGCGTCTTTACATGATTAAGGGGTAAAATAAGAATAGCAGTAAAACACAGACAAAGCATATAAAGTAATAACGACAATAAAACAAGAAGGATACATGAAAACATTATTAAAAGACAGCTCTAAACAGATACATTTTTAGTTGTGATTTAAAAGAAATGTGTGTCAGCAGCTTTGCAGTCGTCTGGAAGTTTCTTCACTATGTTTGGTTCTGATTCTAGGGATGTTGGGTAGACTGGAACAAGAGGACCTGAGTGGTCTGGGGGGGGGTTGGTATAGTAACAACAGATCTTCAATATACTTTGGTGCTAAGCCATTCAATGATTTATAAACTAGTAAACCAATTGAGCACAGTAATACCATGGTCAGTAAACCATTTACCAGTGGTTTTGGCACTGTGAGCAGGTGCCAGGTCGTCTTCATCTCCATAAAGCTTTTCAGCAGATGGAAGCATGAAGTGCTCCAGAATCTCCTGATAGCTAGCTGCATTGACCCTGCCCTTGATAAAACACAGTGGACCAACACCAGCAGCTGACATGGCACCCCAGACCATCACTGACTGTGGGTACTTGACACTGGACTTCAGGCATTTTGGCATTTCCTTCTCCCCAGTCTTCCTCCAGACTCTGGCACCTTGATTTCCGAATGACATGCAAAATTTGCTTTCATCCGAAAAAAATACTTTGGACCACTGAGCAACAGTCCAGTGCTGCTTCTCTGTAGCCCAGGTCAGGCGCTTCTGCCGCTGTTTCTGGTTCAAAAGTGGCTTGACCTGGGGAATGCGGCACCTGTAGCCCATTTCCTGCACACGCCTGTGCACGGTGGCTCTGGATGTTTCTACTCCAGACTCCGTCCACTGCTTCCGCAGGTCCCCCAAGGTCTGGAATCGGAATTTTCCTTCCCACTGAGGTGCCTTGATACAGCACTCTGGGAACAGCCTATTCGTTCAGAAATGCCTTTCTGTGTCTTACCCTCTTGCTTGAGGGTGTCAATGATGGCCTTCTGGGCAGCAGTCAGGTCGGCAGTCTTACCCATGATTGCGGTTTTGAGTAATGAACCAGGCTGGGAGTTTTTAAAAGCCTCGGGAATCTTTTGCAGGTGTTTAGAGTTAATTAGTTGATTCAGATGATTAGGTTAGTAGCTCGTTTAGAGAACCTTTTCATGATATGCTAATTTTTTGAGATAGGAATTTTGGGTTTTCATGAGCTGTATGCCAAAATCATCAGTTTGAAAACAATAAAAGACCTGAAATATTTCAGTTGGTGTGCAATGAATCTAAAATATATGAAAGTTTATTTTTATCATTACATTATGGAAAAGAATGAACTTTATCACAATATGCTAATTTTTTGAGAAGGACCTGTACTTTCCTGGTTCTAGTGAGGAACACGAGCAGCAGCGTTCTGGATCAGCTGCAGCTGTCTGATTGACTTTTTAGGCAGACCTGTGAAGATGCTGTTGCACTAATCAATCCAACTAAAGATAAGCGCATGGATGAGTTTTTCGAGGTCCTGTTGTGACATCAGTCCTTTAATCCTAGAAATGTTTTTCAGGTGATAGAAGGTTGGAGATGTTCTGCTACCTGCATCTGATGGTCCATGGTTGGAGATGTTCTGTTACCTGCAGCTGATGGTCAATGAATGGAGATGTTCTGTTACCTGCAGCTGATGGTCCATGGATGGAGATGTTCTGTTACCTGCAGCTGATGGTCCATGAATGGAGATGTTCTGCTACCTGCAGCTCTGTAGGCCCTGAATCACAGCTGATCCTGATAACTCAGCTGGTTTTCAAACTACTAGTCAGGCTTTTATATATACTTTATTTCCATTCAAAACCATCTATTTTTTTTTATATTGATGCAATATAGGGAAATAAAATATCGCGATATATCGGTGTCTCGATTTTTTTTCTTACATCCCTAAAAATTGTAAATTGTGCAGCACAGTTTTCTTTAAAAGGCACATATTATGCAAACCCCACTTTTTTGTTGCTTTAGTATGTATATTTGTGTGTCTGGGGTGCCTCCCAACCCCTTCAGTGTAAGTTTCGACAACTAAGTCAATGTTTTATAAACTGCTGGAGTCAAGAAATCGTTCAAAAAAGGAGCTGTTTTGTACTTCCTCAAGCCTATGATGCCCCGGGCCGTGTATATTTTGCATAATCCCAACCCTACTCGTTGGTGTCTCCACCCACACAGCTACCTGAGGAGCCACTGTAATGGCAGAAAATATCTCAGGGTTTCCATAATAAAGGAGACTGAGTCCCAGAAGGAGTTTACGTATTTAATATAAACATGCTTTGGCCGAAACATGGAGGGGACCGATTTTACTCTTACATCGCCCTACCCAACCTTTCTGACTAACAGCTTAAATAGTATTCATCAATCACTGTTTTTCTCTGAGACGTCTTCTCCAATCTTTACGCCCACCCTCTGGACACCTGCTCCATGCCAGTCTGATAGCGAGGCATGAAGCAGTACATCTGAGGCTAGACAGGTATCTTGCTGCCCAGGCGTCTGTCTCTCTGGTGACCTGACACATCTTTAGCATAACATTAAGCTGGAACAATAACTTTGTCATCTTGCCCTAGATGCATTCACTAGATAGAGAATATATACTTAACTCCTAATTACATAAGAATTTTCCACCACAATTCCCTGCTTTTATTAATTTAATTAATACCATAAATATAAAGGGAAAATTCCAAGGTGCTATCACAAATCTCCCTAAGCGGTTGGTTAGGTTGAAAAAAAATATTCAAAACACAAATTTACATTCAGACAAGAGACATGTTTGGCCATGGAATTAGCTCACAGTGACAAATATTAGATCCTTCCAGATGACTTTGCTGAGACTCGTGTGCATTGAGACCGAAAATCCACGGGGTCCTCCTATGCCATTTTCTGGTGGGCAAAATGTCATCTCAACAGCCCCTCGCCCCAGAGGCGGCCATGCACAGTTCTCATCTGTCGGGATGCTCTAAATAAAACACAGAACAAAGGAAAAATTATGTAGCATCTTCCAGTACACTTCACTTCATGTATTTCTCACTGTTCTCAGCGGGTAGCCAGGAACCTGGCTGCAGATCTCTGCTGTCAGTCTCTCTCCGCTGTCGCGCTCAGGTTGCCAGCCGTCCCGGAAAAAACGGAATCGTCCCGTATTCAGAGAAAATATTACGCGTTCCGTATTGAGGTGAGAAGGAACGCGTTTTGTCCCGTACTTCAGCTAGAATAAAAATACACAAAGCTGGAGTTTTTCGGTCTCTTTACGCTGCGTAGCTGCCTCGTCTTCTCTCATTCTCTCCCCTCCCTCTCCTGTTCCTCCTCCAATCATGAAACTGATTGATCAATGATCAGCTGATCGGCTTTTCTGTCACAGTCCCGTTTCTGTTTGTTTATTGCAGACTTTGAGCAGATTGAGAAAACCAGCGGGTGTCGCGCTAAACAACAGCAGCGTGTTTAAGCTTGATAAACTGCTAGAATTGATTTAATATGACTTTCTGATGTTTGCTGGAGCCACAGCCGTAACAGCTCCTGGTCATGATATCAGATATGTGGTGAGATGGAAACATGAAGATGAAACCAGGAGATGTTCTTACTGAATCATCAGAGCTGAACAGGTGATGTAGAAACAGGTTTACCTTTTAGGTGACATGAATGAGTTGAAGGGAAGTTATAAACTGTTTCTGAGAGACAAATAACAGCATCGTTTTATGTAGCTGACAGCTGGTAACTGTGCAGGGGCGGCTCTAGCAAAGTTTTGCCCGGGGGCCAGGTAGGGCATTAACAGGAAAAGGGGGGAACAAATACATACTTTTCTTATTCTCATTTAAAATGTCTAGCTTTTAATAAATTATCTGAATCTTACAAACAATTGGATGTAGTGGTCATCAATCCTTTATCTTATACAGCAAATATTAAGTCTAATACAGGATATATCCTACTAAGCTATAGTACTTTTTCCTTCGGGAAGGTACCATCTGTGTAGTCTGCAGTTCTGTCAAAGAAAGATGTTGAATCTATTTAATGATAGAAAAATAATTCATTTCTGTGCATTTGTTTAACACGTGCATTAAATTAAAGTCGATTAGGTCGATTAAGCATCATGAGGCAGAGGGTGGGGTTGGGGTTCCTTATTGTTTTTGCTGGGAGTTGGCAACCCTACTGTCAGGTTACTACGTCTTATCTTGCAGAAGGCTGGATAAGGTCTTGTTTTTAATTATTATTGTCATTTATTTTAAAATGTGTGCAATATAACAGTTTCATGTTTAGTAAAGGGCAGTGGACTGCAGAAGAGTTTGTTTTCTAATTGTAAATCTAAATCTAATAAGAGTTCATTTTCTATTTTTCAATGGCAAAGATTCGTCAATAATTAAAAAAATTAAGCTACCTGTTTAAGTTAATTTCCTTTATGTCTTATTATTCTTTGGTATCTAATACTCACGAAGCATTGAACAATCTCATTACCTCAATCACTTTGTAGTTTATATTAGAGATTTTTCAGGTTCAACAGCAGACAAAAGCCAGAGGAGAGCCCTGGCCACATAAATATTTTTTAGGTTATTGTATATTGTTCGCATGTGTGTCAAGTTGTACAAGACTGTGTTGTAAAAGTAACAATATATTTCATTCATACGGTCTATGATCTAAATGCTTCCATTACCTGTCACTTTGCTGCCGGTACAGCAGAAGTTTCCCTTTGTGGGAAAATAAAAGGATCATTCATGAAATTCATGAAGAAGCATTACCGCATTTTAATTTGGAAAGCTAATGTTTGAAAGAGGAAGTGGTGTTGCGCGAAAAAACAGATTGACTAACCCGGACTTGTTAACATCCAGGAAGTAACTGAAATTCAGGATTTTAAGGTTGTAAAGCAGGTGTTTCCAGCCGCAGTCTAAGAGCGCTATTAACGCTTCATCAGTGTCGGGATCTATTGTGTTGTTCTTTACAACCAGAGAACCACAAGACATCGGTCGTAAGAAAGAAGTTTGTAGCTCACTTAGCTGGCTAGCATTCATTGGCAACAAGAGAATCACACTAAACATGCAACGGACTTTATTTCAGATCATTTTTACTATATTTTAGTTAATAACTCGCTGGCTAAGATTAACCTTAGTGTTTACCCACATTGTTTCTTATTCGTTTTCTGTAAATTACTCAAAAGACTGAAAAACTTTCACACTGCTACTCGGATCTGTATTAACTTGACTTGGTTTTTAATATATATATATATTCTATTCTAACCGTGCGTTTTCCGTGTTATTTCTATTTACTGAGTAGGCTACGTTTATCAAAAGTATTAGTTAAATATTGCAACCATCGTTCATCTAGTTTATTGCTGAATGGTGACGTTTCTCGTAAAATTTTAAGCTAAGGTTCCCAGGCCAAATGCGGCCACCCCTTATTCATGAACACAGAGTGTTACAGTTTAAAATCGGACCAGTTTTAATCAGTTACCATAGTTCAAATTTTATATTACCATTTACCTTTGTGCATTATTTTTCCCCCGAGCTTTTTATTGGTTAGCGCAAATCTAACAGCTGTAACTCACTGAGTACAGCATACCCATTTAAGTGCTTATCACCAATTGTTATTAATGTTTAAACAAAAAAACACACACAAACTGGTAGTGGTCAGTGTCTCCTTCATATTTTCCTGTCACCCTTTATGGTCCTAGAGTGTTTTAGAAGTAATCCTGAAAGCATTTAAGAACGGTATCTATTGCAATACATTCTTCTCAAATATTCTCACTTTCCATATACATTGCAGTAGAACAACTTCAAAAAAGTTTAGAATGACATTTACAGAACATGTATTTTCAAATGCATTAAAAAGCCATTTAAATCTTCTTTTATAAAAAAAAAAAAAAAAATGCTACGCAGAAAAATTATCACAACAGGTCTCAAATAATTTAGGCTGTGATAAAAGCCGAGAGAGCTACAACAAAACTAAATGTGAAATTTATAGTTCAGGATCTGATTTTTACCCCTAAACACCAACTGATTACATATTATTTGCTTTCTTAATTTGAAAAGTGATACGTCACTGTTGATGAACAATTACGTTTTGTGTTGGATTTGCTTTTACTACAAGAAAGTAAAAACTGGCTGAACAATGTCCAACAGCAGTAATTCAGTATGCTCATTGATTTGGAAAACAAGCAATTAAATTCCAACATTTGGTGTTCTTTTTACGTTTTATTATTTATTACTATTTTAAAGAAAAAGGGGCCCACAGAGTGTTTTTGGCAGCTACATGGGATCATACTTCTGAGCCTCCCTGGTAAGGTCTGAGAAAATGTTAGAATTTGAATTCCGTTCACCACAGCACCAAATAAGCTGATATATTTACATATAAGCACCTCCCAACTCGGGTACGCACAGGAAACCTCCCCAGCAAGGCAAGGCAGTTTTATTTGTATAGCACACTTTCAACAGCAGGGTAATTCAAGGTGCTTTACATGATTTGGTGATTTTTTTAAAAACACATAAAAGAAACACACATTACACATGATACACATAAAGCAAGAGAAAAAATAA
Organism: Valencia hispanica; assembly: GCA_963556495.2. Classification (NCBI taxonomy): domain Eukaryota; kingdom Metazoa; phylum Chordata; class Actinopteri; order Cyprinodontiformes; family Valenciidae; genus Valencia; species Valencia hispanica. The sequence goes on along the minus strand of OY747705.1, from coordinate 58,063,315 downwards.
AAAAAAGCAAGAGAGCATGAACACATTTCATACATATAACATCAAACATTTACTCGAAGGCAATTCTAAACAGATGGTTTTTAGTCTCGATTTAAAGCAGTTAAGAGTTTCAGCAGCTCTACACTCGTCAGGAAGTTTGTTCCAGATAAGGGGAGCATAAAAAGTGAAAGCTGCTTCTCCATGTTTAGTTCTGAGTCTAGGGATGTTTAGTAGGCTAGAGTTGGAGGACCTGAGTGGTCTTGGTGGTTGGTACCATGACAACAGGTCTTCAACATATTTTGGTGCTAAGCCATGTAATGATTTATAAACTAGTAAAAGTATTTAGAAGTCTATTCTCTGAGCTACAGGGAGCCAGTGTAAGGACTTTAGAACTGGGGTGATGTGCTCTACTTTCCTGGTTCTAGTGAGGACGCGAGCGGCAGCGTTCTGGATCAGCTGCAGCTGTCTGATTTACTTTTTAGGCAGACCTGTGAAGATGCTGTTGCAGTAATCAATCCGACTAAAGATAAACGCATGGATGAGTTTTTCTAGGTCGTGTTGCAAAATCAGTCCTTTAGTCCTAGAAATGTTCTTCAGGTGATAGAAGGCTGACCTTGTTATTGCCTTTATGTGACCCTGGAGGTTCAGGTCTGAGTCCATTACTACACCTAGGTTTCGAACCTGATCAGTAGTTTCTAGCTGTATTAATTGAAGCTGAGTGCTGACTCTTGATCGTTCCTCCTTGGGTCCAAAAATAATCACTTCACTTTTGTTTCTATTCAGCTGGAGAAAGTTATGGCACATCCATCCATTTATTTGGTCAATACATTGATTTAGGGTTTGGATGGGTTCAGAGTCACCTGGTGACATTGTAATGTAGAGCTGAGTGTCATCTGCGTAGTTATGATAGCTAATGTTATTGGTTGCTATAATCTTGCCTAGTGGGAGCATGTAGATATTAAATAAGAGGGGCCCCAGGATGGAGCCCTGGGGCACCCCACATGTGATTTCTGTTCGTTCTGATGAAAAGTTTCCTATTGAAACATAGAAGTCCCTGTTCTTTAGGTAAGACTCGAACCAGCCAAGTACTGTACCAGAGAGTCCAACCCAGCTCTCCAGTCGTTCCAATAAAATATAATGATCAACAGTGTCAAATGCTGCAATGAGGTCCAACAGAACCAGCACTGTGGTTCTTCCACAGTCTGTATTTATGCGGATGTCATTAAATACTTTGACGAGGACAGTCTCGGTGCTGTGGTGAGCGCGGAAACCAGACTGAAAAACATCAAAACGGTTTGTCGTTGTTATGAAGCCATTTAACTGCTGAAACAGCTTTTTCAATAATCTTACTGATGAATGGGAGATTAGAGATTGGCCTGTAGTTCTGCATTAACGTGTTGTCCAGATTCTTCTTTTTTAGCAGTGATTTAATAACTGCTGTTTTTAAAGCCTGAGGGAAGACACCTGATAGCAGGGATGAGTTCACTATTTGAACAAGATCAGAACCAATAAGAGGAAGAACTTTCTTTAGAAAAGCTGTGGGTAGGATATCAAGACAGCAGGAGGAGGAGCTTAATTGGATAATGATTTTTTCAAGGCTGTTCTGGTTTAATTCGTGGAATTCAGACATTTTCTCTACATTGTTGTTGATTGGGGATGGCACTGGTTGTGGGTTCGATATTGAGGTACAGATTGACCGTCTAATTGTTAGAATCTTTTCAGTGAAAAAGCTGGCAAATTCATTGCAGGCCCTGGTAGAGTTTAGTTCTGGGGCTACTGTCACTAAAGGATTAGTTAGTCTTTCCACTGTTGTAAATAGAGTCCGTGCATTATTAATGTTTCTATTGATGATTTCAGAAAAGAACGATTCCCTAGCATCTTTTATAGTTAGCTGATATCTATTCAGTCTCTCTTTGTAGATCTCACAGTGAACCTGGAGTCGAGTTTTCCGCCATTTTCTCTCTGCTCGTCGACACTCTCTCTTTTCACTACGTACCAGTGGATTACTTGTCCACTGAGACTTTTTTCTACCTGAGACTACTTTCACTTTAGTTGGAGCAATGGAATCCATGATGTCTGAGATTTTCGCAAGGAAATTATCTACCGGCTTATTTACTGAGTTTGGGTTGGGAGATGAGGGGGATGTGGTGGAAGGGTAAATATGTTTAAAGGTTTCTACTGAACTGTCCCCTAAAAAAACGCTTTTTTATAGTGGTCTTACTTTGGCTGGGTAATTTAGCAGAGATGGTACTTTCAAAGAAAATACAGAAATGGTCAGATAATGCAATATTAATTACCGAGATGTTGGAAATGTTTAAACCTTTGCTGATAATTAAGTCCAGAGTGTGTCCTTTATTGTGTGTTGGTTGTTTGACATGCTGGGTCAGCCCGAAGTTGTGGAGAGTACCATCTAATGTTTTTGCTTGTCTATCTTGGGGGTTGTCGGTATGGATGTTAAAATCCCCCACAATGATTAGCTGGTCATAGTCGATACATATTACAGTAAGAAGGTCGCTGAAATCATTAAAGACGTTAGAGTTAAGTTTTGGTGGTTTATATAAACTTAGAAATAACGCTTTGTTAGGCTCATTTAGGCTATATATATATCTACAGCCTGTCCAATCAAAAGTGTAGATATGTCCTGCTATGTTTTATACCATTTAATTGGAAGACTAAGCTACTTCACGTTTGTTTCCTTGTATTTTTATTGGGTGGGAAGGCACTCTGTTTTGGTGGTTATTGGGCACCCTTGCCCACCCGTAGAGCCGGCCCTGTCTCCACGATCATTCTGTGCAGTGCATTCAACCAAATCAGGGTGAAACAGTCTCACTCACAGGGCTACACCACAATCGACATTCACACAATGACATGAACACTTCAATTTGGATAGAACAGGTTATATACATTTTGGGAAACGATTATTTACTATGAGTCTACAACATGAACCCTGCTCGCTTGCATCTGCTAACATTACTTAACTTCTGCTAGTGAAGGCTATTGGTCAAACAGCTTCTAGCCTATTCATTACTAGCAACAAGGCTATAAAGAAAACTGAACACTTACTAGTCACTGACAAACAAATAGTCGAATTCAAGAGCCACTCAAGGATTATTATGGCAAAGTCATTAATTCGTTTGAAATATACCAGCTTTGGCAGAGTAGTGGGTAGGGTTGCCAACTCCCAGCAAAAAAATAAGGAACCACCCCCCCATCCTCCGCCTCATGATGCTTAATCAACGTACTCAACTTTAATTTAATGCAAGTGTAAAACAAATGCACATAAATCAATTATTTTTCTACAATAGTTAAATAGAGTCAACATCTTTCTTTGACAGAATTCCAGACTGCACAGATGGTACCTTCCCAAAGGAAAAGAGAACTATAGCTTACTAGAGTATATATTAGACTTAATATTTACTATATACCCTGATGGATTTCTATACATTTAACATCAGATGACTACTTTGGTTGTAATATTCAGATAATTATTTATTAAAAGCTAGACATTTTAAATGAGAATAAGAAAGAAAAGTATGTATTTGTTCCCCCCTTTCCCTGTTAATGCCGTACCTGGCCCCTGGGCAAAACCTTGCTAGAGCCGCCCCTGCACAGAGCTCTGTAGAAAAGGATCCTGGTGTTATTTGTATCTCAGAAACAGTTAATAACTTCCCTTCAACTCATGTCACCTAAAACGTTAACCTGTTTCTCCATCACCTGTTCAGCTCTGATGAACAGGAACTTTTAAGCAGGTTATCAAGCTTAAACATGCTGCTATTGTTAGACCTTAGTGCGACATCCATTGGTTTCCTCTTTCTGTGCTAGGTGGGCGATAAACAAACAAGAGACTTGCGACAGAAAAGCCGATCAGCTGATCATTGATCAGTTTCATGATTTAAGGAGCAACAGGAGAGGGGAGAGGGAGAAAATGAAAAAGAAGAAGCAGCTGCGCAGCGTAAAGACAGAATAACTCCACCCTTGTCTTTTTTTCATTCTAGCTGAAATACGAGACAAATCGCGTTACTTTTTGCCTCAATACGGAGCACGTAAAATTTTCTCTGAATACAGGACAATTCCGTTTTTTACGGGGCGGTTGGCAACCCTAGTGGGCCACTAATTACCATACGAACATTTGACTAGCTTGTGCTAGTTCACACCTGGTTAGCAATAATGTCAATTCAACTGCATCTCGTTGATGCCTGATTTCGGAATAAATCCGTGATTTTCGAGCACTTGAATGCATCCTCCTCCAGCATCCGCTTCTTCTTAATTCTGGCCTTTTCAGCCCCTCCTTTCTCCCTTCTCTTCTTGCTCAGTATGCTTGTTCTGATAAACATAGTTGTTTTTTTGGTGCGACCTGGTTCAACTGACAGCTTGGATTCATACACAATCTGGATTGTTATTTATGGTATACAAAATACAAATTGGCTTTAAAATTGATTGTTTAAACACCGGAAACTAGGCTTATAAGTTGTTTTTGAAACTGCCTTCTAAGTATGTGAAAATACTAAGATGAGACGGATCACTGCGGTGAGTGATCCATAAAATAGAACCAATTTTCCAAATGTTATTAATTTCTAACTCAGCAAAATATTTAATGGAACATTACTAACTCCAAATAATGTTTTATCTTCATTTCTGCTTTGCATTGTGAATTGGTTGTTTGAACACAAACCATAAGAAACTAATTAGTTTAAAATTAATGTGGCTTCACTTCCAAAACTTGTCAATACAAGCCTTGATTGATAATAATAAATTTTCATACTGAACTGTGACATCACAGTTTGTTGGTTATTGTTTCTACTTCTTTGCATATTGACACATTGTTACTGTTTTTACTTTTGGTTGTATTTTTTATTCTTCTTTTACTTAGCTAGTAAAACACAACTAAACTACTAAGTGAGTTTGATGATTTAAAGTATTCTGACTGGAAAGTCGTTTATTATTCCAGATACATGTGTAGTAACTTGCTGTTCAAAGAACACCAATAACTTATTCCTCCTTCTATTGTTCAATTACCTCAGCCTTATCAGGCAGGTAATCATGAACATTTACTGAGACTGAACTATTTGGCTATTTTCAACTCTAAGCCTCTTGACTTAGCGACTGGTTAATAGAAGATGAACACAGAATTACGGTTTAATGCATTACACTAAAATTGTAATATTACATAATCTGTTTGTCTTTCATTTTAGATTTGCCACAACAATATGTCTGTTATGAAGCAAAGCAAGATCTTTGTTCTGGACCAGGGGGAAACGGAATCTCTAAAACCCAAATTGAAAGAAGAAGAACCCGAGTCCACTGAAGTAAAAGAAGAGGAGTATGGATCAGTGCCTCTGCAGGTTGTAAAGAAAGAAGATGACCTAGTACTGAAGCAAGAGATGGATACTTTGGTAGGAAGGAATTCTGGATCTCTTGAAATCAAAGAAGAACCAGAGGAAGTAGAACTGCAACAAATTAAGGAAGAACATCATCAATCAGAGTATCAGCAGATGATAAAGATTGAGTCTGAGTCTGATGAAAACCAGGATGTTCCAAAGCAAGAGATGGATACCTTAAAGGTAACCATTTCTGGATCACTTGAAATCAAAGAGGAACTGAAGCAGGAGACTGATACCTTAACCCTTGCTGCAACTAACAATGAAACAGACTGCCAACAACCTGAACTCGGTGGAAACCAGATCTTCTTTCAAAACTTTCCCAAAGCAGAACATCATCAGGAAATAAAAACTCATGAAGCCTCGGGTTTCGGCAGAGATGAACAGCAACAGGAGAGAGCCCAGAAAACCAGAGGTCAAAAGGACAATGTTGAGAAACGGATGAAGGGCAAGAAAAATGACAAACACAATATTACAGTTCATGTGAGGACTAACAAAGGGGAGAGGCCTTTCCTATGTGTAACATGTGGGAAGAGTTTTTCTTATAAAAGTCATTTGAGTATCCACATAAGAGGTCATACAGGAGAAAAACCTTTCTCTTGTATCACCTGTGGGAAGAGTTTCAGTGAAAAAAGTAGTTTGAACAGCCACATGAGAACTCATAGAGGGGAGAAGCCTTACTCCTGTGTAACCTGTGGGAAGAGTTTTTGTCGGACATCTCAATTGAATGACCACATGCGAACTCATACAGGAGTGAAGCCTTTCTCATGTGTAACCTGTGGAAAGTGTTTCACTAGAAAAAGTGTTTTGAATGACCACAGGAGAATTCATACAGGGGAGAGGCCTTTCTCATGTGGAACATGTGGAGAGTCTTTTAGGAATAGAAGTCAGCTTAATGGCCACATGAGATGTCACTCAGGGAAGAAGACTTTCTCATGTGGAACCTGTGGGAAAGGTTTTAGTACGAAATATACTTTGACTTACCACATGAGATCTCATACAGGGGAGAGGCCTTTCTCGTGTGTAACCTGTGGGAAAAGTTTTAGTACAAAATATACTTTGACTGACCATATGAGAATTCATACAGGGGAGATGCCTTTCTCATGTGTAACCTGTGGGAAAAGGTTTAGTACAAAATATATGTTGACAGACCACATGAGAATTCATACAGGGAAGAGGCCTTTCTCATGTGTAACCTGTGGGAAAAGGTATAGTACAAAATATACTTTGACTGACCATATGAGAATTCATACAGGGGAGATGCCTTTCTCATGTGTAACCTGTGGGAAAAGATTTAGGACAAAATATACTTTGACTGACCACATGAGTATTCATACAGGGCAGAAGCCTTTCTCATGTGGAACCTGTGGGAGAGGTTTTAGTACGAAATATACCTTGACTGACCACATGAGAACTCATACAGGGGAGAGGCCTTTCTCATGTGTAACCTGTGGAAAGTGTTTCTCTAAAAAAAGTATTTTGAATGACCACATGAGAATTCACACAGGGGAGAGGCCTTTCTCATGTGGAACATGTGGAGAGTCTTTTAGAAATAAAAATCAGTTGAATGGCCACATGAGATCTCACTCAGGGGAGAGTCTTTTCTCATGTGTAACCTGCGGGAAACATTTTAGTACAAAATATACTTTGACTGAACACATGAGATATCATACTGGGGAGAGACCTTTCTCATGTGAAACTTGTGGAAAAAGTTTTATCAACAAAAGAAAGTTGAATGGCCACATGATATGTCACTCAGGGGAGAGTTCTGTCTCATGTGTAACATGTGGAAAAAGTTTTAGTACAAAATACATTTTGACAGACCACATGAGAACTCATACAGGTGAGAAACCTTTCTCATGTGTAACCTGTGGAAAAAGTTTCAGCTTTAAAAGTTCTTTGAATAAACACATGAGAATTCATACCGGGGAGAAGCCTTTCACATGTGTAACCTGTGGAAAGTGTTTTAGTAGAAAAACTAGTTTTGCTAACCACAGGAGAATTCACACAGGGGAGAGACCTTTCTCATGTGTAACATGTGGAAAGAGTTTTATCAACAAAACTAAGTTGAATGGCCACATGAGATGTCACTCCGGAGAGAGGCCTTTCTCATGTAAAACCTGCGGGAAAAGTTTTACTACAAAATATACTTTGAGTGGCCACATGCAAACTCATACAGGAGTGAAACCTTTCTCATGTGTAACCTGTGGAAAGTCTTTCACTAGAAAAAGTGTTTTGAATGACCACAGGAGAATTCACACAGAGGAGAGGCCTTTCTCATGTGGAACATGTGGAGAGTCTTTTAGGAATAAAACTGAGTTGAGTAGCCACATGAGATACCACTCAGAGGAGAGGCCTTTCTCATGTGTAACCTGTGGGAAACGTTTTAGTACAAAATATACTTTGACTGACCACATGAGATCTCATACAGGTGAGAAGCCTTTCTCGTGTGTAACCTGTGGAAAACGTTTCAGTTTTAAATACTCAATGTTCATACACTCAAAAACTCACACAGGTGAGAAGCCTTTCTCATGTGGAATCTGTGGAAAAAGTTACCTTCACAAAAATGCTTTGAAATATCATGTTGGAACTAGACACTAAACCTGAGACCTTTCCCATGTCATACTTGTGGGAAATGTTTGTTTTGGCTGTAATTTTCCTTCTACTTATGATAAACTCTTGATTCAACAGTAGCCCTTTCACTAATGTAACTTCAGGGTAATTTTAACGGACCTTCATCTGCCGGGGTAAATCAGTCCACCCGGTCCTCTCAGCAATTGTGCCTTCATACAAACTGGCCCTTTAAGGAATTTGCCAAGACATCCACATGTCAAGACTCTTGGCAGTGAGTAGCGTCCCTGATCAGAGCTGAAAAGCTCCCCCAGCACCAGAAATAACATAGGATAGACATAGAAATAGCAGGGATGGTTGCTGCATTTCTGTTTGCTGTTAGAAACTGCGTCACCTGCAACTCTTCTAGTTTTTACAAACCCGATTGTTTGGTGGCGTCTGCTCATTTCCCTCTAAGTTAAAACCAATCAGCATGAGTTAACCACAGTTGCCGCCCAGTGACTGTACCGGGCCATCTCCGAATACATATCCTCATACTGGTACTTCATTGGCTTGTGAAGTGGCCCTAAAAATGGCCCTGTTGGCCCGGCCCGATGAAGTGGAGATGTGCACATACTGGGAAGGTCCGGTAAAATTACCCTGAAGTTCCAACAGTGGAAACATGCCTGAAGAAACAGTTTAATATATCTCATTAGAACTGCACACAACGGCGAGGTTGTCATTGTTATGAATGTTGTCGCAATGAATTCAGTGCAACGCAAGTTATCTTAACATGTACGTTTCCACTATTGGAACTTCTCAGTATTTTGACCGGACCTTCATGATATGCCGGTGTCTCCACTACTCCGGGCCGGCCCGACAGGGGTGTTTTCGGGGCCATTTCAGAAACCAACAGAGTACCAGTACATGGAAACGGCCAGATGGAGTCGCTGGACGGGAGCTGTGATTAACTCATGCTGATTGGTTGTAATGCAGAGGGAAATGACTAGACGTTGCTAAACAACAGGCTTTGTTAAATCTGAAGAGATCTAATGAGATATATTAATCTGTTTCTTCCGGCATGTTTCCACTGTTGGAACTTCAGGGTAATTTTACCGGACCTTCCCGGTATGTGCACATCTCCACTTCATCGGGCCAGGCCAACAGGGCCATTTTTAGGGCCACTTCACAAACCAATGGAGTACGAGTATTAGGATATGTATTCGGAAACGGCCCGGTACAGTCACTGGGCGGCAACTGTGGTTAACTCATGCTGATTGGTTGTAATGCAGAGGGAAATGACTAGACGTTGCTTTGTAAAATCTGAAGAGTTGCTAACGAAGCAGTTTATAACAGCACATTTTTCAGGGTCTTCACATTAATTTATTGCCTTTCATTTACTTCAACATTTTGTATAAGACAATCCAAAATTACATTAAATTTCATCAAGTTTGTTTAGCACATTTTAGCAACAAGGCGGTTCAACCAAAACTTTTTAATCTCACTGAAGTTTTTAGTCTTAACCTCCATTTGTATTATTCTGGTGACATCTACCTTAATAATGAATGGGAAATATCAAAGTTTGTTGTTCTTTTCAGCAATTTGTCATTTTCTGTCAGGGAGGGTGCTCATGAAAAAAATGACTATAAACAATGACTGATTATGGGATGGTTTCTGTGTGAAGAACTGTAATAAAATGTCACAAATATTTTTGCTTTATCTGGTTTCAACAAATGGTATTTAAATTAGGGGTGTCAATTGATTCCATTAATTGTGATTAATTACAACCATATTTAGGGCGCGATGTTTTTCAATCGCGTTAATTTAATCTTTAATTTTACAGTTTCTGAATGCAAGTTGCCTTTAAATGAAACCCGTTTTATGCTTTGGGCTTATTGTGCTTGAGTTGTTCGGGGTTAACCACACCCTGAAGACGACAGCGACTGGCTGTAAACTCATCAGAGGATGGCTAGGTGAGGCAAAATCATCCAACTGCAGCCACAAATGGGCGTTCTCATGCTGGTGGGAGTTCCCGTTTTCGCTGACCGAAACGTCCCCCTTCTTCTTCGCCTTTCTTGCTGAACTGTAACTTTCATCAACATCCGGCTCCCGGCTTCTTCGCCTCTTCTGTTTACCTGCTGTCAACATCCGGTTTAATATAACATTCGCTAGTTAGTGTTTCTCAACAGTAGTTTCAAAATAAGAAAGTAGTCTGTAGGCTACAGGTAGCATATCACTAAGGTTGGCAAGTTAAGCAATCTACAGAGCGTTAGTCCAATTACGTCTTAAATTTTAGTGTAGGACTAGTCTATTTGTAATTTTCGAGTGGCTTGATTAGGTTTAATTTACTGATATTGGAGAACAACAGTTCAGCGACGCTCCATGGTAGTTAAATCTAATTAAAATGTTGGGGTTGTGCAGTAGCCTACATGTTCAAAATCTTTTAGACAACCAGTTGTTGAGGACACAACTTTCTCCATGCCTCTGCCCTATATTTCTTCAAGTAAAGGAACTCTTGGAGATCGAGTACAAAACCAATACAGTTGTCTAAGAACATGTCTAGATTGAACAATAAATAAAGCAGGTCTAACACTTAACGCTATTTGACTCCCAGGGTTCACTTACTTTTCCCACTGGCACTTTGGATGTTCAATAAAGACACAAAATACCGGATTTTACTTGAACAATTTACTTTAACATTGTAGGAACAGTATGTATCAAACGTATAAAAACATTGTCATGCAAAAATAATAGGGATTACAGAATAAAACGTCACACAAAAAAAGGAGTTATAAAAGAGAGCAACATCAACAACAGTAAACGCACTGACTGAGAGCAACACTAGGACATCTATCAGATATCAACCATAACCCATATACCTCAGCACCAGGCGTGCGCTCGGCCAATTTCTACTTTTCGAAAAGCTTTTGAGGCGTAGTGCAAGGCCCCTGCCCTGGCCTAAAGTTTAATAAATTTTTCTGACTGCTGAAGGAGGAGCAGCCTCTCTTGGTCTCTCCCGATCCCTTCGCTTTATTTGTCATCTTTTTTCTTTTCTTGTTTTCTTAGCCTTTTCTTAGTTACTTTATCTACCCAGCCCCTGGTGTTACTGTATTGGACTGGATCTCTTCTTGGATTACTTTTTTATGGACTTAACATGACTTTTTGCTCAGCTGAGGATTTTGAGAAACTGCTCCACAGAATTGAGGACATTGAAACAAAATTACGCAGTCTGGAAATAAATTTTGACCTCCACGCTGATTATGGAAATGACACAACTTTACCGATGACTACACTCAGGGAGGAACAACCTGGCAGCCCAGTGCTAACGGTGTCGCAGAGAAAACACAGGACAACGCTACTACCTCAGCCAACCGGCGCTTAATAGGAAAAACATCACACTCTGATGTTGTGCCACAGATAGGTAGGATTTGGCTATGAATAATTTATGTAAAAACTACCAAGTTTAGGGGCACCACCTGGTGGAATCCAGGAATATCAATAGCCAAATTGTTCAGTCTCAGTTTATGTTTATGATTACCTGCCTGATAAGGCTGAGATAATTAAATGATAGATGAAGGATTAAGTTCTTGGCGTTCTTTGAACAGCAAGTTAATACACATGTAGGTGAAATAAGAACAACCGTTTTCCAAAATACAAGAGTTTATCACAAAAAAATAAAACTTTCAGTTAACATGCTTTAATCATCAAACTCACTAAGCTAGTAACACAACTGAACCACTAAGAAAATAACTATAATAAAACTAACACCCAAAACTAAAACAGTAAAAGTGATGAATATGCACAGAAATAGAAACGATAACCAATAAATTTATAATGATGTCACAGTTCAGAATGAATATGTTTGCTTAAAGACCAAGGCTTGTATTGAAGAGTTTTGGGAATTAAGCTTAATTAGTTTTAACTAATTGGGGTTAATTTAAGACTAACCAGCACCTTCTGGTTTGTTTTCAAACCAATTCACAATGCAAAGCAGAGGTGAAGAAAAACATCCTTTGGAAAGAGTAATGTTTAATTAAACCATTTACTGAATTAGAAATCAATAACTTCATGGAGAACGAATTCTATTTTATGGATCGGTCACCGCAGTGATTGATCTAATTTAATATTTACACTTTATGTTGACCTTAACGGCCGCGGGACACCAATTATGTCGATCTAATTTAGTATTTTGACTTACCAAGAAGGCGGTTTCAAAAATGACTTAAAAGATTAGTTTTAGTGTTTAAACTATCTGTTTTATTTGTTAATTTATTTGTTTATTTATTGTTCATGAATAAAGAGCAGTTTGCTAGAGCATGAAGCCTAACTAACTCATGTGGAGCTGTTTAAAGCTGCTCGGGTTTATTTACTAAACACCAAACAAAGGAAAACTGTCTGATTGAGTAACAGGTTGCAGGATATAAAACGACTTTCCGTCGGAAACCTCGAAAATCTCTGTTTAAACCTCCAGGCTGAACGGCATGTTTGTATCTAAACAAATTCTCAAGGCAAAAAATCTCAAGGCACTTAACAAGAAGTCATTTCAATACATTTACACAAACATTCCAATCAAAGAGCCCATAATAATCAGCTCCATCATACATCAGAGATCTGATTGGTCCGTATGTTCCTAACAGAGCACTTTGCTCTCAGAATGCAGGTTTACTTGTAGTTCCTAGGATTTCTAAAAGTAGAATGGGAGGCAGATCTTTTAGTTATCAGGCTCCTCTCCTGTGGAACCAGCTCCCAGCTTTAGTCCGTGAGGCAGACACTCTGTTTACTTTTAAGGCCAGGCTTAAAACTTTCCTTTTTGATAAAGCTTATAGTTAGAGTGGCTAAGGTCATCCTGAGCTATCTCTGTAGTTATGCTGCTATAGGCTTAGACTGCTGGAGGACAGACTTACCAATTTTCTTCACTCTGCTACTTCCTTTTCTCCTACTACTCTCCAGTTGTATTACAGTACATTCTGTTATTTCGACTGTTAACTTTGTTTTCTCTCAGTGTTTTTCTCTCCATAGAAGATATACCTGGTCTGGTATCCTGCTTGGCTGCAATGCCCTGTTGGACGGGGGGCATCGACTGGGATGATCCTCCCAGTAACTGAACATCCACTGTGTCCTGTTATCAACTTTTTACTTTCTGTAACATAGAAAGTTCTCTTATATCAGATCTTCTGTTCCTTCTGTGTCTCTGCTCTGTCTTCTCAAACCCCCAGACGGTCGTGGCAGATGGCCGCTCCTACTGAACCTGGTTCTGTTGGAGGTTTCTTCCTGTTAAAGGGGAGTTTTTCCTTTCCACCGTCACTACATGCTTGCTCAGTATGAGGGATTGCTGAAGGATTGCTGTGGTTGGAAAGTCTGCATCAACGGGGCCCAACCTCACGCCAATGACTGACGCAATCTGCTGGGATTCCTTAAATAGGAAACTTTTTAACTGATTGGAATGTTTGTATAAATGTATTGAAATGACTTCTTGTTAAGTCCCTTGAGATGACATCTGTTTTGAATTGGCGCTATATAAATAAACTGAATTGAATTGAATTTTGCATCAAATAGTAATCTTTGTTGTCTTCCTCTGGCAGAAATATATCACAGATTAATCCGAAAACATTTTTTCTGTTGATTTCCCATTTTCATTCAATTTTGGCTTGCTCTCACAATTAATGAAGTTCATCTCGGTAATTTGTGTAGTTATTTTATGATTGCATTTTGCAAGATGTTATTGCAACAGGTTACTCTAAAGATACTCCTAAGGCCCGTTTCGACTATCGGAACTTCAGGGTAATGTTACCTTCCCGGTATGTGCGTGACTCCACTTCACCGGGCCAACAGGGTGTTTTCGGGGCCATTTCAGGAGTACCAGTCTTGCGGTATGTACTCGGAAATGGCCCGGTAAGGTCGCTGGACAGGAACTGTGGTTACCTCATGCTGATTGGTTGTAATTTAGAGGGAAATGATATCAGCAGATGTCTCCAAACACCAGGATTTCTGAAATTTGAAGAGTAACCCCTCCTTTCCACTGGACGCGTAAGCGGCACGTTACAGGAGCAGCACGTTTCACTTGCGTATTCTGTTGCTTGGCCCTTCCACCGGGTGCGTATGAGGCGCATAGCAGCAGGGAAGCAGTTGTCACCGAGAGCACGAAATCACGCGAGATTAGCAAAATCACGCGTGGTTTCGTCAGTAAACACAACAACCATAGACATATATACACGTCTATGACAATAATAACCAGGAAAAGACAACAACATGACTCCAAAAGGTTGGTGTTTTATGTTATGTCCGTTTTATATTCGCCTATAAGTTTATGTCAGGGAATATCCAAAATCGCTCATTTGTGTGATGACACACAAACGAGACCCTCCCGCGAGGTACTGACTTCTCACCGGGCCGCACAGGTAGTGATTTTTTTTAAGTAAAGCAACCGCAAAGCAGCACGTTTCTTTTATTTTGAAAATTTCCGGTGCCGAGCCGTATATTTCCTGTCTCCCCTATCTAAAATGTAGAAATTTCCATGTTTCAGAGGTGTACTGCGTAGAAAATAGGACTGCCGCGTATATTTAGAAAACTGCTGCGACATGTCGCCCTGAGACGCGGCAGACTCGTGCTGCTGTCGCCTCTGGTGGAAAGGGCTCTATTGACTACAGTGGTGGCTATCAGCTGCGTATGACGTGCTGCTCCTGTAACGTGCTGCTTACGCGTCCGGTGGAAAGGAGGGGTTACTGACGAGGCGGTTTATAACAAGACAGTAAACGGAAACACAGCAACAATCCCAGCTTCTTCTACATCTATTGTTCTTTCTGCTGCTGTTGGTGCTTTTTGCTGCTAATCAATGATGCTTCTCACTGCTCAAACAGTCCTAATATGCTGATGTCTTTGCATATTCCCTAAAGGGCCAATTTTGTATGGCGACACGGCGACTGAGAGAGGCGGGCCAACACATTACCCTGATAGATGAAAGTCCGGTAAAATTACCCTGAAGTTCCAATAGTGGAAACGAGACTCTAGTCAGCTGATTCTACATAATCACTTACATATAATCAAACAATTAACCTTTTTATTTAGCTCACATAAGATTGAAAGTTAAGACTCCATTTAACACCTAACCATTCAGCTCCTGAAGGGTCGCATCAGGTAGTTTATCCAGATGCTAAACTCAGTATTAAAAGTTACCCAATTCCACTTGCAGACAATATATATTTTGTGAAATCAAGCAAGAAAAAAATATTTGTAGTTGAAAGTGGAACTTAAAGTGTCTTGTCTGTTTTTGATGCAGCTCTCCATGTGAGACTTCTGGCAGAAGACGACAAGACGCTAGCAGCATTAGTTAACAGGTTTCCTTCTGTTTCTTTTTCAACTTTTATTTATATTTGCAAAAAATGTACAAACTCTCAATGGGATACAATATCAGTACAATAACAATGTCTAAGAAAAATATAAAAGGCAAAACAGAAACATTACTACAATACAAATATGCCAAGGCCTCTCTTATGACATTTAAAATTTATCTAGCAACAACTTGTACATAAGGCTTTTTAGGAACAAGCATAATACAAATTCACTAAAAGGATAAATATTTGTTAATATTTTCACATATCAGATCAGCATCCTTACATTAATCTTTCAGGAGGTCTAGAAATGACAAAAGTGACTTATTCAATCTTTAACACATTTAGGGAGCGTTTTTTGTTTTGCCACTTAGATAAATGAATGTGGTATTTAACAATAAGTATTACAATATTACATTGCTTGACAAGTACCTTTGGCAGATTGTCATTATTGTATAAAGCCTGTGGTAATGTCAGTGGAGTCATCTCATCTATTCTTATACTTATCCAGTTCACTAAGTCCTGCCAGAGGTTAGTCATTACTGAACAGAAAAACAAAAACAAATGTCTTCTTGTCTGCAAAATACACATGGCTCCACCTCCAACCCAAACCTTTTGTTAAGCCATTCTGCTGTTGAGTAGTATCCATTTGTTATTTTAAATTGCATTTGTTTAACATGCATATGTTTAACATGGCCCACTTGGACTCAATGTTCATCCGAGGGATTCTGTCAAGCTGAAGGAGTCCTATTGGGTCTTTTTGGCCTGTGGGACCCTGGAAGTGGAGTGTGGCACAGATGGTCCCTAAGGCAAAAACTCGTGCATGGGAGGTGTTTGGGGAGGCCATGGAGAAGGACTTCCGTCCTGCTTCAGGCGTCTCAGGAGGGGGAAGCGGTCTGCCACAAACACTGTTTACAGTGGGGATGGTGTGCTTCTGAACTCAACGTGGGCTGTTTTGAGTCGGTGGATGGAATACTTCAAAGACCTCCTCAATCCCACCGGCACGCCTTCTGGAAGCAGTCTGGGGACTTTGGGTCAGGCTCTCCAATCTCTGGTGCTGAAGTTACCCAATCGGTTTACATGTGTTTTATGGATCTGGAGAAGGCGTTCGGCTGTATCCCACGGGGAATCCTGTGGGGGGTACTCCGGGAGTATGGCGTAGCAGGCCCCTTGATACGAGCTGTTAGGTCCCTGTACGACCGGTGTCAGAGCTTGGTTCGCATTGCCGGCAGTAAGTTGGGCTTGTTTCCAGTGAGAGTTGCACTCCGCCAAGGTAGTCTTTTGTCATCGATTCTGTTCCTAACTTTTATGGACAGGATTTCTAGGCACAGCCAAAGTGTTGAGGGGATCAGTTTTGATGCCCTCAGAATTGGGTCTCTGCTTTTGCAGATGATGTGGTCCTGTTGGCTTCATCAGAACGTGATCTACAGCTTTCGCTGGAGTGGTTCACAGCCAAGTGAAGCGGTCGGTATGAGAATCAGCTCCTTCAAATCCGAGACCATGGTCTTGAGACCGAAAAAGGCAGAGTGCTCTCTCGGTGTCGGGGACACTGTCCTTCCCCAAGTGGAGGAGTTTAAGTATCTGGGGGTCTTGTTCACGAATGAGGGAAAAATGGAGCAGGAGATTGATAGGCGGATTGGTAAGGCGTCTGCAGTGATGCGGACGCTGTACCGGTCTGTGGTGGTGAAGAAAGAGGTGAGCCGAAAAGCGAGGCTTTCGATTTACTGTTCAATCTACGTTCCTACCCTCATCTTTGGTCACAAACTCTGGGTAGTGACCGAAAGAACGAGATCACAGATACAAGCAGCTAAAATGAGTTTCCTCCGCAGAGTGTCTGGGCTCTCCCTTAGAGATAGGAGGAGAAGCTCAGTCATCCAGGAGGGGCTCAGAGTAGAGCCCCTGCTTCTCCACATCGAGAGGAGTCAGTTGAGGTGGCTCGGGCATCTGGTCAGGATGCCTCCTGGACGCCTCCTTGGTGCACACAAAAAAATAGGGGTAATCTTTTTGTACCTTAGGGTACATTTTTTGGTGAAGTACCCTATATGGTATATATTTGGTCTTCTGAGGTTACAAGTTTGTACTTTTGCTGAATTTCCAAGGTACAAAATATGAGGAGCAGTAAATAAGATAAGATAAGAGATACTTTAATAATCCCCGTGGGGAAATTAAATGGTACACAGTTGTACCCCTAATTGAGACGTTAGGATTTAAGGTACAGGATATTGTCACTGGGGGAAGTCTTTCTTTGCTCTCCCGCCAGAAGTTGAACTTTTTCCAGCAGACAGCATCAGCATCACTTTGACACACATCGCGTAGCCTACTTCTTGCATGCGTTCCGAAAAGCTTCTGTTAAAATGAAAAAATGTCGATGCCAGGATTGGCAACGCTGAAAACAGAATCTCTTCTTCAAAGACTTTCCAACTTTGGCGTGCCAGTCAGCGAGGAGGAGGCAAAGAAATTCAGGGGGTAAGTGCACTATCTATCTATGCTAGCTATCTTCTATGTGGAATGTGGCGGCTATTTTCACACCAAAATTTGCCATTAATTTGAACGTAAATGAGTTGTGAAGTCTTATTGACCTCGTTCATGCGATTTTTCAGGATAAATCAACCCAGTGTAGATACCACTCATTAATTGTTTAATTTTGATGGGTCATTCAGTCGAGTGACATAGCCTAGCTATCCGAGCAAATATGCCTTTGTCATTATGACTCATAATCACTCAGGAGGCAGCAAAACGTCATCTTTTTTTCCCCAAGAAAGGAAAATTAGGCTTCCCGTAAAGAAAGAAAGGGGAGGAAGAGAAAGGGAGATAAGCAACTGATTCCTGATTTGTTTGAGAAGAAAGGTGAGTAGCACACCTGAGCAAACACAGTCTGAGCTGCCACAGCAGATTAGGGTTAATTTAGGGACAACAGATTAATTATTATCCGAAGTTATGGCTGGGCAATAAAACGATAATATGTATTGCAAAATAACTTTTTCTCGATAGAAATATGATACTATTGCGATGGAAACTCATTTGCCCATTCTTTTAAACAGGCATAAGAATAGCCAATCCGAATTCAGTAGCGCTGTGCCGAACCAATCACTGTGGGAACAGAGCTATGTCGCGTCAAGCTAGGTTACCTACAGCACAAGTGGATTAGCAAGCGGTACACGTGGATATCTGAGCTGCAGCAGGCGACCCGGTAGCGGAGAAATTTAATGTTCCGTCTGGTGAAAAATGTACAGAGAACTTCAGCGTTATACCATACGAGGAAAAAACAACAACTAAGAGACATGGCAACATAACAAATGCAATCGCCTACTGTCTTGCTAAAGACATGCTACCAATAAACACGGTTGAAAATGACTGATTCAAGCAGCTAATTAAGGTAATTGACCCTCGTTAACAACTCCCTGGGTGTAAACATTTCTCTCACAGACTTTCACAGCTTTATTCTGAGTGCTGAGAGATTGTTGAGAAGGAGCTACAGTGTGGTCGACTTTCAGTTTTAGCTTTGTATTTTCGTTTCCCCCTCATTTATTGCCTCACAGCATAATATCAAATCAAATTTATTTATAAAGCGCTTTTCATGCAAACAGTAATACAAAGTGCTTTGCATGATAAAAACCGTTTAAACATTAAAATAAAATTAACCTTCACACACAGAATATAACATAGCAGTCAAAAATACACACACCTGATTCTGGTCTCATTCTCACAGTTACGCGCACACAAACAATCTCTCTTTCTGTCTCTCTTAAATATATTAACAGCATTTGTTCTTAACTCAGTCTAAGCCATTCAAATGCACAACTCAAATGTGAGGTATGTCCAAGTCTATTGCCATTGGTGACATGTAATAAGCTTATGTGCCTGAAACCTGTTGATTGTTTGTTATTGTTTCAGAAAATGACGTGGGTGGATTTTGGACTGACAGAAGCAATGATTGGATACCTCTTTGATGGCTCTTTTAAAAACAACTCAAATTCAAACAGTTTGTACAACAGTGTAAGGAGAGTGAGACTGTCCTTACTTTAGAGCCAATTCCTCAAGAGGTTTCCTGACAATCTCTACCAACCCCTGATCTACAGTGAGTGTTTGATTACTTTCAATCTATAATGGCAAACATGTGGTTATCTAGATCTTGAATTTAAACCGTACTATTTTAATGGATCAAGTCCAATAAACAATAAGTTTTGGTCCACAACCACTACACAGTAAGAACAACGTATATTATATTTGCTTTAGAGCTGACAAATGCGAAGAACTATTTTGTTTCTGACGCTGACGTTTTAATTAATTGACTGTGCTGTCATACTGTCTCACTGTCTTGACTCACATCTGAAATCTATTTCTGATAGCTTTTGCCCTCGATCAGTTTTCAGTCAAACTTTAGCTTCTTAGCCTATCCAACATGAATATTGATCCTGGCAAAGACTTAGACACAGTATGTTTGTTCCATTAAACAGCTGGTAGTCCAAATACTAACACCTTGTTCTTTACAATGACTGATTCATTCATGTTTTTGCCTTGCATTTCAGTGGCGAATCAGCCCATAGGAGACTACCTTTAATGGTTACCATCCCAACCTTTCCCAAAGACGTACAGATGAGACTGGATGCGAAGGAAGCGATCCAACATGTACCAAAGCTCCGCAATAAAATTGTTAGTGTGTTATGAGTACATGGCAGAATACACTCTGTAAGTATTTGCGGAGGCCATATTAAAATTTGTAACCTGCAAAAGCTCAAGAAATACTTATAAAAGCTGTCACCTGGTTAATTTCAAGTTTTGCACTTCACTAGGTATCCGACGAACGCAGAATATGTTCAAGTGGCTAAAGCTCTAATTGTGAGATACCCATTCCTGCGGGATATGGAGGGCAATGGATATGTAAGTTAATTCAAAATTGAAAGGATTTTATCATCCATACATGAAAGGTATACACGGGAGATTAGAGTGTGTGTGTGTGTGTGTGTGTATGTGTTTTATCAAATAGCACACCTGGCACATGTCTCTGAAGAGGAAATTTAAAGCTGACCGTGCACCTCTCGTCAGTTCCAGTGAAGTCCAGAAATTTAAAGAAAAGTTTGGGCACAAGAAACAGCACCCGAGTCCCGAGCAATTGCACCGAGTCCCCAACAGTAACACAACTTTGTGTCGAAAGCCACCTACTCATGTACTTGTAAGTTCTGTCAAATGCACAATGGTTATTAACTTTATGATCCCATTTAACTTTATGTTAGAGAAATTATTACATCTCCAACATTGCTTGGCTGGTTCCAATTGCAAGCAATTTGCTCTATTCTTCACTTGACTAATCTGAAATGGTTAGGGCATATTCTGACTTGGAAATTCTATGGGTTCGTCTATCTAGTCAGTTTGGAAAAATCTAAGAGTCTGTTTGTTTGTCGAGTTCAGATTTTGGTCTGATTGTTTGAAATGTTGGTATTCTCACCAAATAATTAACCGAAGCTTCTTGAGGACCAAGTTTTGTCTAAAACGTTTAAAGGGACCAGACAACGCCTGTTAGAATACACCCGTGGTCTCTACCTTAAAGCCACAACTTCTCCTCTTAACTATTTTAAATTATTGCCATTTAAGTCTGTCCCAGCCTGTTTCAAGGATGGAGTTGTTCAACTTCCCAAAAAACCTGGTTTTGATCATCAATGCCATATACATTTCTGCCCAATATCTAACATCTGTTCTACTTTGTCATTTTTAGCGGGACGTTTGCATCGGGGAAAATGCAACATCAGTTGAGGCTCTTGTGAATATACTGAAAAGTGAGTATCGTAAAACAAGTCCAGAAATTTCAACGGTCAAAGACAGCATGGCTCAGACCTTCGCCTGGAGACGCCAGGAGATCATGGATGGGATGTCTGTCAAAGATGTATTGACCAAATACCCCCACTTAAGGATTGCTGCTAGAGTAAGTATGGTTGAAGGCCTAAATGGGGCAGTGGTGTTATACTGTGGATTTAAATTTAAAGCATGCACCAGTTGTTGGTGACTTGGCTGTAGAGGTATTATCCTTGTGAAAAGTTATTTCAATGTAGATGGAATTTAGTAATGGACCTATATTCTAAGTTTGTCTGATGCCGATTTAATGGTGTGCTAGTTGTGTAATGACTCACAGAATGCCACTTATATCTTATATTTTATTACAGTGTTTTGAGGAGGTTGACAGAATTCATCCTTCAACAAGTAGCTTCTGTCATCGCTTCAGAGAAGGCATCAGTGGCGTACTGTCGAATGTGCTGAAACTGACCGAAGGAAAATCTCCATTCATGGAAGCGTACTCATTAGCAAGACAAGATTCTCTGGCTTAAGATCTACCAGGAAGTAACTTTCTACTGATTGTTTTGACTTATATTCATTGAAATTTAATTTGATGTATTAATGACAGGCTTTTTCTCTGCATCAGGAGCAGCTCTTGTATTCTTGCCATCCATCTTCAGAGAAAAGATCGATACCTGCATCACTACGCAAAAGGTAGGAAGCTGTTTCAGTCCCTAATATTGCTCTTTCACATGTTAAATCCCAGGATTTTTTCACTCCCGTTGCAATACCCAGAGCACCACCAGATGTCAGTGGCCTAGTCGTCTCACTATACTCGTGAGGGGGTGTGTCCAATTTTATGGACTGTATCTATGCATCCATGCAAGGTTCAATAAAGTAGCCCATAGCCTACGCTATAATTAAGTTAAGGGAAGACAAGGGAAATTAATTGTCAGCTCTGCGTGTGAAATGTTTTGTGTATTTTATATGGTTATGGGAAAGGCAAGTTACGTTTGTTTTCCTGTATTGTAAAATTTCTGGCAAATGTTAAAGGAGAATTCCAGTGAAAAATCACTTTTTGACGTTTTGTAGTACCACAGATACAAGTCAAAGTCAAGGATCTTCTCTGTGAACTTTGGAGGCATTAAATGATACGCTATTTTCAACAATATGTTCAAAAATCCTTTGAACACATAGCCTTAGGGCAGAAAACTGCTTATTTCTCACGGTATGCAAAACCATCATGGTCCACAGTAGATTTGTAACAAATGGCTTCTTACCTTGTAAAATGATCCACTGTCAATGTTTTATCCGGTCAGAAGGTTGAATTAGATGTTAAAATGTGAGGTATGTCCAACTCTCAAATCTCTCCCCGCTGAAATCGTACAGGATGTGACCCTCACACACCATAGAATTCTGGTTTGAATAAATATGACTCTCATCAAAATCCTCAGGAACAAAATTCATCTCTATCATTACAGAACTCAAAATACCAGAATGAAATAAGTGTTTGTCTTTTTCTGTTGAAAAAGTTTTGGTCTCGTCGAAATACGTTGTGCATTGTGTGACGTCATATCCTGTAAGATTTCAGCGGGGGGAGATTTGAGAGTAGGACATGTTACACATTTTAACTTCTAATTCAACATTCTGGCCCCATACAACATTGACAGGGGATTGTTGTACATGGTAAGAATCTATTTTCATCACCTATCTATTGTGGAACATGATGGTTTTGCATACCGTGAGTAGTAAGTGTTTTTCTGCAACATGTGGAATTTGCCCTAAGGCTATGTGTTCAAAGCATTTTTCGAGCGTAATGTTGAAAAGAGTGAATATAATGCCTCTGATATTGACAGGGAAGATCCTTGACCCTGACTTGCATCTGTGGTACTACGAAACATATCAAAAAGTGATTTTCACTGGAATTCTCCTTTTTAAGAAGTGATAAAAACTGAATTCATAAAAATCTTCTTGTATTTCATTGTACCTTAACCAACCATACAGCTGAAGGACTTTGATTGGAAAACATACTTCGCTGGAGGAGGGTCCTGTGTGGTCCAAGTCGACCGCAAGTAGCAACATTGTTGACAACATTTTTGGCATTTTCTTTTTTATTGTTTTTTATGGTATATGTAGTTTGAATTGTTTATGTACAGTTTATGAATTACGAGGAGCTCCACATGAGTCTTTGTTTCAATGCTGATTTATGAACGGCTCATCGTGCCTGATGCTTTCAGTTTTGTGTTTGACTCTTGAGGAAGCGTTTCGATTTTACCAATGTATTGTTTCTTTGGATTTGATACTGAAATGTGGCTGTTGTACATATGTTACTGTTCACTTGATATTTCAAACATCTCGCATGAAAGGGATGGAAAATCTTTGAATTAAAAAAAATTTATGAATCACGCTATCTGCTTTTATTTAAAAAAATGTATTGGTCTCTTACAGTACTACAGTATGTTAAAGTCAAGTTTTCTTCAACAGACAGATTTAGCACTTGTGTTTCAAGAAGTACAGAAATAACACTTTGGAGATAAAGATAACTAGGTACAATTATCTACCCAGGGTCAAAGGTACATGGTTGTACTTTCATAGGGTACAGCTGGAGAGACGAGCCTGTTGTACCATTTTAGGTATATTCCTGTACCTTGATTTCTCTGTTGAAGAGGTACATTATTGTTGCAAGAAGTACAGAAATGCCACTGCAGTGGTACAGATGAAAAGGTACAAAAAAGTACCAAGACGTAAGGGTACACAATTGTTCTCTGCTAGGGTACAGCTGACGACACTTCTATTGTACCATTTTGGGTACATTTCTGTTCCTTGTTTGCTGTTTGCGAAAGGTACATTATTGTCACAACGGGTACAGAAAAGCCACTTCTGAGGTACAAATAAAAAGGTACAAAATTATACCATGACACAAAGGTACATAATTGTTCCTCTATAGGGTACCGCTGGGGAGATTACAGATTTCAGAAACGTGATATATTTATTTTGTATCCTAATGTTGAACCCCATAAATTTTGTGTTTTTGTTGAAGTCGTGAAATTTAAATCTTCTTGAACATTTTGTCTATGGTTTTATCACAACATTTTCATCAATTAAAGGAATCTGAGTTAACTGTAAAGAAGGTCAACTTATTTGTCCTTTAGAGTAAAAATGATTTCATATCGAATTCAACAGAGGTAAAGGGCTCTCTTTACACACTTTTGTACATGCTCTCTAAGTGAACATTCATCAAGTAAACTGATAATAAAAATTATGCTTTTTTCATATAGCTTTTAATGAATAACTTCTTATTAATTGCAATGATCCTGTTATTCCACAAGGTGGAGCCATGGGGTGTAGAGTTATGCGTAAAAACCATCCACCAATAATGCAATACTTGTTTGTGATATTCTGACAGTTTGACAAGCAACTTAAATTTATCAAAATCACATTTCAAGAGAAAATCCAACCCTCCCACCTTTTTTAAAATATTCTTGGGGATGGGAAACCATATGGAATCAGGTTTTAAAATAAAAGCTTTTATCCTATATATTTTAATGACTCCAACAATGGATTGAAAATCAATTGTCCTAATACCTCTACTGTACTCTGTGACCATTTTTGAATTTTTTATATATTGTGTTTGATTACAGAAAAGAAATTGATAAGTCATGGGGTTGATCTTTTTAATACTTTGGGGAGTAATTTATAATGAATAGGTTGGGTAAACCATCTTTGATATGGCCTCTGATTTTATTAATAAATTATGTTCAAAAATTGCAATATCTCTTCTTAACCAGTGATTGTGTTTTTGACATATCAATTTTATCTTTCAAGTTACTTAACTTCACTTTTTACAGGATTGTCCTCATATTAGTTTCCAAACAATCGTAAAGAGGTAAAAGATTACATTTTTCAGATTCAGACACGAACTAAAACATTTAAGGCTTTTTCAAGTATTGATTTATCCTTCAAAAATATCACAAACTGACTTATTTGAATTCAGTATCAAATATGTTTTTTCCTTCAAGGTCTGGATGAGTCACAATGAGGTAAGCCATTAACTGTGTACAGAGAGTAAATCATTTTGGGAAATCCCTGCCGAATTCCACAGGACACATTTATTCTGGACGTTATGTCTCGGTTGAGAGAAACATAGCTATAAATCTGTTTGTAGAAGAGTTTAATCACTTGGCAAAATGTGTTACCAAATCCAAAAAGTTCAATCATGTTCTATGGAATCGAATGCTTTAAAAAAAGTCAACAAATAATGTTAAACTTTCTGAATTAATAAAGGACCAGTAATTTATCATGTCTAATATTAATCTCATGTTTTTGTCGAAAAGTCTACCTTTAATAAACGCTGATTGATACTCGTCAATTAATTTTGTTAAGATGCTCTTAACCCTGTTTGAATATGTTTTTTATAGTGTTTACACAGAAGTGTTATAGGTCTCCAGCTGTCTAGCAATACAAAATTGTTGTTTGGTTTTAGCAATAAAGTTATTAAACCTGTTTTCATTGTTGGAGATGTTTGTTACTTATGCAATTCAAGGTATTAAATAACATCTTTAATGTCTTGCCAAAAAGTCCTATAAAATTCAATAATTAGCCCGTATCTTCCAGGCAATTTTCCATTTGTTTTAGTCATTTCTATTTCCGTTATATTCAAATCTTCTAACAATATTTTATCTTCTTAATTTTCTTTTCCTGATCTTTAATCATATCAAAAAAGATATCTGCGTTCTCTTTTAGTACGTTGGTGTAGATTCTCAGTCATTCAGGACAGTATATTCTTGAGAGTTTAAATAAAGGCAACTGAACTTTTCTTGTCTTGAAAACGTTTCATCTCTCATCCAAGAGGCGTCTTCAGTTCTGAAAATTGGATTGGGAGAATCAGATTTATAAGTCTAAGGTTAAGGCTCACTAATGGGGCTTTGGTTATACCTAACAAGGCTATCAGGGTAGCGTAAGCTTCTAAGCACTAAGCAATCTTGGTGATGTACGAGTCGTTAATGGTGAAACGACCCCGGTTATGTAACTATGTGCTGTTTTGGTCATATGCCTTACTTGGATAGGCAACCAAAGCCTGCTTTGTGTGTGATTGAAAGGGGGAATCTCAAACCATCTCTTCTGTTCAAGGTTGGTTTCATATGTTTTATATAGATGGCTTCTTTCACTCCTCTCGCAAACCATCTGTCTTCTCTATCTAAAATGGGAACATCATTGTCTTCAAAAGAGTGACTTTTGTCCTTTAGATGTAGGTGGACTGCTGAGCAGTGGCGGAGCCAGGAAATGTTCGTTGGGGTGGCCCGAATAATCTGTGATCCTTTATTCTTATTTGTAGGCTGCCTTAACAAGTGAATTTCCCAGCTGTGGGATCAATAAAGTATTTACAGTTGTATTTATGGCACCTGGGAGGACTTTAATCACTGGGGTCTCTTCTAGCTTGCTCCCTGAATCAGTCAGGTCTGTCTTTTCCTATTTTCTTCTTTTTACTAACGGCTCCCTTACTGAAGACGGAAGCTATGTCTGCTGTCTTTCTCTTCATCTGCTCTGACACAAACCAAAAAATGCAAAATACCGTATATGTTTTCTTTGCCACCTTTATTAAAAGCAGTCTTGACAAAATTAACTGAATAAATGCTTACAGAACACTTTACATACAAGATTATGTCGCGTGATTTGTACACACACTAAAAGTTACCTTTGATTATCTGTTGAGTAGTAGGCTAGGGTTGCCAACTCCCAGTAAAAAAATAAGGAACCACCCCCCACCCTCCGCCTCATGATGCTTAATCGACATAATCAACTTTGCACTTGTAAAACAAATGCACAGAAATCAATTATGTTTCTACAATAATTAGATTCAACATCTTTCTTTGACAGAATTGAAGACTGCACAGACGATACCTTCCCAAAGGAAAAAAAGTACTATTGCTTACCAGGGTATATATTAGACTTAATATTTATTTACTATATAAGATAATGAATTTTATGTATAAAAATATAGTTTACAATACAATTGTCTAGAAGTGTAATAAATTAATCTATTCATAAGTATATTTTAATATGTTCGATTTACTGTCTGGAAAAGAAGCGAAAACATCTCAGATGGAGGCGGAACTTAAGTGGCCGCACTTGTTTCTGGTGACACTGAAACGTGTGGGGCTCCCGGAGGAAGTAAACAACAAGCAGGGCGCTAGCAGCGTTAGCTTCCCGGTGTTTATTGCCGGTTAAAAGACGGTTTCTGCTGTGTCAGCTGAATATTTCAGGGTTTGTAGGAACATCAGAGAGCGACTAACTACTGGAGGAATATTCATCATCATCATCAGCTGAGAACAGTTGGAGAACCCAGATCAGATCACAACCTCCAGGTGTGTTACCTGAACGTTCCGGATGAACCAACACTATTAGAGGATAAGACCAGGGAACTAGTTTATGCCGCGGAGGAAGCAGGGCGTGTCCGTGTTCTTTTCACAGCTCGGTCATTCTCTCCGTTTTGTCGCAGTTTGTGTTTTCCTCTTGGAAGGGCAGTGCGCATGCGTCCCATAGTTTTTCAAAGGATTAGACTGTTATGAATGATGGAACATTTCCTGCATAATTCCATAATGTCCTCTGAGCTACTGGTGTGAATCCTAGCTCTGTATGACAAGTTTTGGAGTTGAATAGAGAAGATGTGCAAACTGTGGCAGCCTTCAAATCTCCATTGCCAAAATGTGCCCAGCTATTCAAGAGATTCATGTGTGGCATAAAGTTTTTATTTATTTATAAAAGCAATGCTTGTTCTTTAGGCTGCTGGTGTGATCTTCAAACCTGTGCCATCTATTTTAGGGTTAAAGGAGATGGTACACTATAGGGAAAGTTGAATATTTGTGGCCTATTTAGAGTTTTTGAAGAGGGGTATACACCAACAGCCCAGGGAGGGTTTTTTCTTTGTACTTTATTGATGGTAAAAATACTGCATTAAAATAGTGAACTTCATAATAACAAAATTTCCAGGTCCTGACCCCCCCATGATTTTCTTGTCTTCTATAACGGACATTTAGGGGGCGTAGGGTGTATTCTACATAATTTATGTAGGCTATTCATTATTCATTTTTAGACCAAACAATAACAAATTTATGCACTCTGCCATTAGCAGCGGATAAAATGTTTTCTTACGCACGTTGTGACCCGTTTGCACCCATATCAGCCTTTAATGGCTAGTTTAAAAAGTTTAGATGTTATAAAATGCTTAAACTATCACGCTGTTGGTAGAAAAATCAGAGAATGTGACCCATAAACAGCAGGACACCGACAGATGCTCCTGAGACACAGTGACGTTAAAACAGTAAAGTTTAAGGTGTTAAGATAAAAAGTGTCAAAGCCGTCCTTTTTTTAGATTTATCTGCCATAAAACAGTACGTTTTCAGGATGTACATGCATAAGAACTCAGCTCTACATTACGATGTTACCATGTGACTTTGAACCCATCCAAACCCAAAGTAAAAGCATCGACTAGATCAATGGATGGATGAGCCATCACTTTCTCCAGCTGAACAGAAACAAAACAGAAGTAATTACTTTTGGACCCAATGAGGAACGATCAACAGTCAGCACACAGCTTCAGATAATCCAGCTAAAATCTACTTTGGGAACTACTGGTTTGAGCTGAGGCTAATACATCCCATGATTTCTTCAAGAGACGCTTGTGGTCCAGTTTAGCTGATTGGACTATAAAGGTTGACCACCACTGTCTTATTTGTTGCTGATGCCCATAGCTTGAAATTCAGGCCAGGGGTCTCATTTATAAAACTTTGCATAGAATCATTACTAAAACCGTACTTAAGCTGAGCAACTCTTTTTACTTACGCCTAGTAAGTTTCCGATCTATCAAACTTGGAGTAGCACAGCTGCAGCTCTTTCTCTCCCTAGAAATGTGCGCAGGTGTTTTTGGATCATATCCCGCCTCCTACACACCCACTTTCTGCCATAAACGGTCCATGCAAAGTGTCTAGTGAATATTCTGCATCGACTTAAGCCAGCTAATATGTGGCGTTTCCACGGGTAACCATGGAAACCAAGAGGCGGAGAAAGTAATTCCACAGAGACAGCTGCAGGCTGGTAGAGGCACGGAAAACCGTTTTATTTCAGTCAATCACTTAATCAGCCGAATGCAGCCAAAGTGCTTCACATTAAAAGACAAAAATACAGCTGCAAAAAGAAAATGTGTGACAAGAAGAGAGTAAAAAGATTTAAAAATATAATAATAAAAGCAGCACAAGCAATAAAAAAGATAAGAACAATAAAGTTTCAGTTAGGCCTGTATGATTACTTCTTGTAGCAACACTAAGACTGGGATTTATTAAACCAAATAAAACTAGATATTTAAAGCCTGACAGAAAAGGTGCGTTTTAAGTCAACTTTTAAAAAGTATCATCCTTGCAAAATATTGGAGTCACAAACAAACGGATGAGCTGCAAATGACGCAGCGTTGATGCAGCAGCGTTCCTGATATAAATAAGGAGAGGGGGACGGGGTGAACGGTTCCATCGGGTCGGTAGATCCAACACCGGATCCAGTTCAGCCCATAGATCTAATAAGACTGCTTTAAGGAATCTACATCGGGTCCCCCATCCTGATGCTGCCACTGGCTGATCTTTAATGAGCGCCAGCATCCATTGTGCATCATTATGCAGGAGACGCTGCAGTATTCCTACTTCACACAATTAATTCACCAATAAGTGCAATTTCTATATAATCCGAATAGATAAATACATATGAACATACTGTGATATAATTCTTATGTGCAACATATTTTCATTCAGATTCTCATTTTTATTCTCAGTTCAGAGGCGGGATGGGGGGGTGACCGCTGGTGTCTGTGTGCGCAGAGCTCTACAAGGTGTAAAATGTAGCTTTCATTTTCATTTTAGGCATCACTCTGTCAGTGTCTGTGTCCACAAAGTGCGTGAGCAAGATCCTTAGTGTGCTTAAAGTTGCGCACATTTTTCCGTCACGTTTTTTTCTATTAATCCCAAACTTTGCGTAGAAAGTTGCTTATGTAGTTTTCAGACCCCGTTTTGTGCGTAAGCAAGCTTTATAAATGAGACCCCAGGTCTTTAGGTTAATAGTGGTCATTTTATTGTGCCTGCATTGTTTTTTAGCTGTTTTCTTTTCCTGACCTGTGATCTAAAATGGATCATTTCTGTCCAGATGAAATCTGTGAAGTTGTGGGCTGAAGTGATTTGATCAAAGCAGTAGCTTTTTTCCCCCCTTTTGTTGATTGAGTAATGGAGACATTTAAAGAGTAACTAAACCCGAAAACAACTTTGTTTTGCTTCTAAACTGTATAAATGGGTCTTTATGAATGCAATCTTTCAGTTTCTGGGATTTTTAAAAAATTTTTTGGGTAAACTTGTTTAATTCTACACTTAAAACGTCTTAGTGCTGCCCTCTTGGGGTTGAACGGTGGCTACTGCATTTGAATTGTGTGATTGGTGGAGAGCGGTACATCTCTACGTCACAGGCATGGTCTCACAGACACGCCCCGTGTCGAGTTTGGAGTTGCGAGTTTTGATCGATTGCGTTTTTCAGGTTACCATTATTATCATATTAGCACTTAGTTAGCATAGCTAACATACTGTTTTAAATGTTAGCCTATGTTAGCATCACCACTCAGAGACCGGACTCCTCCTGTCTCCCTCTGCCTCAGCAGCACCAGAAACGCCAGCCTCGGGCAGCGCTGACTCGGCGCCCTGAGCCAGCGGCTCGAATTGATATGGCTCGGCGCCGCTGGGCTCCATAAAGCCTCCCAGCGGATGAGCGGATCTCCTCCGCCGACACCAGAGGTAGACTCCGGTGACGGCGGAGGATGTCCGCTGGCTCAGTGCGCTGAGTCAGCGCTGCCCGAGGCCGGCGTTTCTGGTGCTGCCGAGGCAGAGGGAGACAGGAGGAGTCCGGTCTCTGAGTGGTGATGCTAACTTAGGCTAACGTTCAAAACAGATGAACGTCGATCAGATCAATCAGTTGCAAAACTGCCAACGTGGCTTTGGTCACGGTCCATGTTTCAGTGTCACATTAATCGAGCTGTCACTGTCCTCCTGAACACACCCCCACGTTCCCCCCTCTGCTCATCCTCCACACTTGGCCACGCCCCTCTGTGCCTCCTGGTACCGCCCACTTTGGTACAATTTTTCAAATGTTGTCTGGGGGCGGGGTTATGATATTTCATGGGGTTCAGTTCCACTTTAAGGTAACTTTTTTTCAGCTACCATCCGTCAAACTTCTTCTGTCACAAAGAAATTGAGTGCGCAGAAATGTGCTTTTTTTCTTTTTTTTGTGATATGATGAACTCTGAAACCTGACTGAAACTATTCAAACAGGTCATTACTGTGTAGATGCTTACACACTTGATTAGCATTTGTTTTATAAGATAGGTCTGCCATTGATGATGTTGTGTTGATTAACAGAACGTCTGTATTGTAAAAGTTTATTTACAGCTGACGTTAAAACCTGTTGTATGTATCTGTTTACTAAGAACAGATTATTCATATCTAAAATGTGGGTGGCAATAAAAGAGAACACTTCCTTAAATATTTTATGGTGGGTTCTAACATACATGTTCAATGTTTAGATGGAGCTAATATTTTTGATATCTAAGAAAACTCAACTGAATATATAAAATCCAAGTACAGTTCAGGTTCTACAATTATGTAAAATCATTTCTCACTTACTGAGGACAAAGTAATAATGCTTGGGAGGATGCCAATCATTTATATTGGTAAAATATGTTGTTTTTTTACCAAGAATACTACAAGGTCATCACTGCTCAGAGCTTATGAAATGGTTGGCTAAACAGAACTATGACTTTGTGTAAGTTTGGCAAATGTACTGAGAAGAAACCTTAATTCCTAACAGATTCCTTAATGGTTGTTACAGCATTGATTTACTATGGTAAAATGTTCTTTTAGGGGTGGAGTGCTACGTTAAATTAGTTGGTCAGGCAGGACAGGGTTATGAGGAAATACTATTATTTGTTCTCAATGAATGCCTTAAGTCAGCACAAAGTCCAGAGTATGTAGACAGAAGTAGGTATGTCTGTGGAGGATTTGAGCAAAGCAAATTGAGTGTAAGATAACTTTAAAGGCTAAATTTAGGAAACAACTTTCAGTACCAAGATGAATGTTAAAATCTTCCATTATAATGACCTTAACAGTGTTTAACACAAAATCAGATAAGAGAGCTGCGAATTGAAAAAAAAAAAAAAGAGAATAGGGAACTGGTGGACGATACAAAACAGCAAACAGAAGTGGAGAATTTGGATTCCCAGTTTTCATTAAAAAAGCCCAGCGTAAAATAATTAGCTATTATATGCCTGGGGGATTAAGAGAAAAATCAGATTTAAAGTTGGTTGTTGTTCCTCCTTACCCATCATTAGTTCAGACTTAAACCACTCCTTCATTGAGAGTAAACCTCTCTTTTTCTCTGCCTCATATTAATATTGATCCTTTCTGCTGCTAACTTGTCTATATTAACAACGTTTTACTTACTGTCTTCATTCCCTCAGGCCTTCCACAGCATCATGTCGGATTGTACTCAGGAGGTTCTTGCTGATCACTTTCTGATAACTGAAGAGAGGAAGTCCATTCTTGACCACAAGATACCAACCACTATAAATGAGGAAATAAAGAAAGAAATAAAGGAGGAACCGGATGAACCGGAACCTCAAACAATGAAAGTAGAACATGTTGAACTATGGATATTTCAAGATGGACAGCATGTAGTTAAGCAGGAGAGCAACACCTCTATGGTGACTCCTGCCGATGAGGAAATATTCCACAATGAAGCAGAAGTGCAGCAGATGATGGAGATAAAGGATGAACTAGAACCTGTACGAAATAAAGATGAACCAGAACATGTGAAGATTAAAGTGGAAGCAGAACTTGTAGATAATAAAAAGGAACCTGGACCTGTGAAGATTAAAGAAGAACGGGAGCGTTTCTGCAGTAATCAGGATGAACATCAGCTTGTAGTGAAGCAGGAGCCTGAAACCTTTATGGTGACTCCTACTGATGACTTAAAGGACAACAGGGAACCAGAACCAATCAAGAACCAGCTCCTCTCCTCAAACCAGCTTGAATATGAGAACCAACATCAGCAAGCAAGCGACCAGAGAGACTCAGGATCTAGTAGAGATGACGATGTGAAGCCAGAGAGGAGACATGAGGACACTAGAGATCACGATGGGGACAGTTCAGAACTAAAAAGCTGTAAAACAGATTTGAACTCCTGTAAGATATGTGGTGAATGTTTCTCTACGCATGAGAACTTGACGGTTCATATGAGAACTCACTCGGGAGAGACAGCGTATTCTTGTGAAGTGTGCGATAAATACTTCATGGCGCGTAGCAGTTTGGCTAGTCACCTTAAAACGCATGAACAGGAGAAACGTTTCCCATGCCAGACCTGTGGAAAAGGTTTTATCTCTAAATCTTCATTAAAAATGCACATGAGAACTCATTCAGGTGAGAAACCGTTTTCTTGTGAATTGTGCCGTAAACGTTTCGTACAAAGTAGTGATTTGGATCGTCACCAAAAAACTCACACTGGTGAGAAGCCTTACTCATGTGTGACTTGTGGAAAAAGTTTTATTAGGAAAACAATTTTAACTATGCATATGAGTTATCACACAGGTGAGAAGCCTTACTCATGTCTGACTTGTGGAAAAGGTTTCACCAAGAAATCTATTTTAATTATGCACATGAGAACTCACACAGATAAGAAGCAATATCCTTGTGACGTTTGTGGTAAATCTTTTAAAGAAAAGAGTTACTTGGCTCGTCACAGAAAGATTCACTTGGATAAGTGGCCATATCTTTGTGACTTGTGTGGTAAGTCCTATAGACGGACTAGTGAGTTGACTCGTCACCGTAGATTTCACACTGGCGACAAGTCTTATTCTTGTGACTTGTGTGACAAATGTTTTAACGACCACAGCAGTTTGACTCGTCATCGTAGAACTCACACAGGTGAAAAGCCTTTTTCTTGTACGTTGTGTGACAAATCCTTTAGCAGCCATTGTAATTTGGCTCGTCACAAAAAGACTCACAAAAAAAGGGGCGCGCATTCCTGTAACTTTTGCAAGAAATTGTTTGCACGAAATATTGATTTGGTCGTTCACCTTCAAACTCACTCGAATAAGAAGCCCTATTCTTGTGACATGTGTGATAAGTCCTTTAGACAGAGCAGTGAGTTGACTGATCACCGCAGAACTCACACAGGTGAAAGGCCTTACTTATGTCTGACTTGTGGGAAAGGGTTCTTTAGGAAATCGACGTTAACCATGCACATGAGAACTCACATGGCCGAGAAGCCACACCCTTGTGATATGTGTGATAAGTCCTTTAGACAGAGCAGGGATTTGACTCTTCACCGCAGAACTCACACAGGCGAAAGGCCTTTTTGTTGTGAATATTGTGATAAATCTTTTAAAAACCTTAGTGCTTTGGCTTGTCACAGAAGAATTCACAGGAACGAGAGGCCTTATTCTTGTGATTCATGTGGCAAGTCCTTTAGACATAAGAGTTGTTTGACTCGTCACCTTAGAATTCACACAGGTGCTTAGCCGTATTCTTATGACTTGTGTCAAAAATCCTTTAGCGACCGTGGTTACTTGGCTTGTCACAAAAAGTTTCACAAAGATAAGATGCCTTATTCCTGTAAACTGTGCAAGAAATCTTTCAAAAAATATAGTTATTTGACTTGTCACCTTCAAACCCACACAAATGAGAAGCCTCATTCTTGTGACTTGTGATATAAACCCTTTAGACATCGCAGAAGTAGTGTGGCCTGACATGGGCAAGGCAACTTTATTTGTATAGCACATTTTCAGCAACAGGGCAATTCTATGTGACTAGGGGAAATATAGAAGCAACAATAAAAACATTCACTTGGGGTTTGAATGGGTTCACACGGTGACATTGTAATGTAGAGCCGAGTATCATCTGCATATTTAGAGCAACTAATGTTATTGCTTAGGCGCGTTTCCACTATTGGAACCTCAGGGTAATTTAACCGGATCTTTTTCTGACGGTGTAATCTGTTGGCTCCTCTCAGCCGCTGTGTCTCCACACACAATCGGCCCTTTAAGGAATCAGCTAAAGACATCCGCATATCGCGACTGTTTCAGCAGTGAGTAGCGTTATTTTGATCAGAGCCAAAAGGCGCCAACAGCAGCAGAAAGAACAAGGAGCCGACATGGAAGAAGCAGGGCTTGTTGCTGCTTTTCGGTTTGCTGTTATAAACTGCTTCACCAGGAACTCTAATTATTTTTACAAAGCCAGTCATTTGGCGATGTCTGCTCATTTCCCTCTAAATTACAACCAATTAGCGCGACTTAACCACACCTCCCGCTGAGCGACCCGATCGGGCCATTCAGAGTACATTCCCCCAGACTGGTACTCCCCTGGCTCCTGAAATGGCTCCTGAAATGGCCACGAAAATGGCCCTGTAGTGGAGACATGCGGATACCAAGAAGGTCCGGTCAAATTACACGGTATTTTCGGTCAGAGGCTTCTTCAGTTTTGCTGTGACACAGACTGCTACAGGAGATCATTCCTGCATAACACCCATCACAATCTACAATAGCTCCTTGAAAAATTAAATAATATGAGCTACAATAACACTTAATTTCTCTCTGGGAGGAATTAATTGTTTTTTATTGAAATGTTCTGACTAATAGAGGGATTATTTGTTTATCAACACTGAATTTTTATATTACTCCCTGGTTCCCACTGTTATTATTTGCAGTTATCAAACAGTTGTCATGCTGTTTACGTGAAAAGCGAGCACTATATATATATATATATATATATATATATATATATATATATGTGTGTGTATATGTGTGTGTGTGTGTATATGTGTTTTGTTGTTTTTTTGTAAAGTTTGTCCTAAATAAAGTTTTACTCTGTTCACAAAAACGGCAATCTGTGTTTTATCTGGATATAAATTATTAATTTTTATTTATATACTTGTTATGGAATCCTAAACAAAGAAGAGACTGATTTCCTTTAGGTGTTTTTATGGATATATTGTAGCGCGTTGATCAACAAGCAGTTTGCATCACTTGAACCTCCCAACACGTTAATTCATAAACCTTATATAACATTTGGCTGTTATCTCTTATCTAAATGAGCTGCTCTCCCTAAGACCAGTCATCCAGAACCGCTTCATACGGGTGATGTCAGATACCGGGAGTGTGGAGAATGTTGTGTCCTTATGGCTAACATGCTGACGTTTGTAATCCTGCAGTCTAAAACATCTCTATCAGAACATTAGGCTCAAACAACATGCTTGGTTTTGCTCAGACTAAGAAGGGGAATGATTAGTCAAATAACTAAATTAAATTACTTGCTTTTGTTATCTACAGCAATAACACAAACTAAGGCATTCAAAGAATATTTAAGACGCTATTAGAATATAGCTATTAGGTTGGGCAGGACAATGAAGACCGTCAGTTCCAACAATAATTTGATAATAGGACATGAATCATGTTCAGAAAGCTTTGTGGTTAAACTGTTTTTCCTGTTTTATTCTGAACCAAGACACAAATAGCCTAAAAAATTCAAACCATTAAATTAACCTTTTAATAATACAAGGCAGAAAACAAATGTGATGTTTTAGTCTTGCTGAATTCATAATTCCTGTTATCAACTTTTTACTTTCCGTAACATAGAAAGTTCTCTTATATCAGATCTTCTGTTCCTTCTGTGTTTCTGCTCTGTCTTCTCAAACCCCCAGACGGTCGTGGCAGATGGCCGCTCCTACTGAGCCTGGTTCTGTTGGAGGTTTCTTCCTGTTAAAAGGGAGTTTTTCCTCTCCACCGTCGCTACATGTTGCTCAGTATGAGGGATTGCTGAAGGATTGCTGTGGTTGGAAAGTCTGCATCAACGGGGCCCAACCTCACGCCAATGACTGACGCAATCTGCTGGGATTCCTTAAATAGGAAACTTTTTAACTGATTGGAATGTTTGTATAAATGTATTGAAATGACTTCTTGTTAAGTGCCTTGAGATGACATCTGTTGTGAATCGGCGCTATATAAATAAACTGAATTGAATTGAATAAACATGCAGCGATGACTAGTGCTGTAACTGTGGCGGTCAGCATACAGTGACATATGGGGGATGTGAACTCAGGAAAAGAGCGGTGGAAATCCAACACAAACAATCTGTCAGCGATGTAAGCTAGGCAGAGGCAATAAAGAGGGTTCGAAGAAACAATGAAAGTTTGAGATCATACCAAAAACCAACATTTGAAATTAGTCAAAGAGAAAGAAATGATACAGGACTGACAGCAGTCAAACTCATTCTGTTCATCGCTTATGTTATCAACTGTACAGATCAGGTTAAACATAAGATGGAGAAAAATATAATTGTGAGAGGAGGAGAAAAAAATTCCTGCCATAAAGGATATTTCATGGGAACAGAAGGAAAGCCAGGTGGACCAACTGATTATTTTACAATGGTATCCCAGAAGTCATATAGCAAATGGACAGGAGTTTAAAGGATTTAATAAAGATCTGAAAAGAAAACCAGATATTATGTGTTCAAGAAACATGGTTGAAGCCCACATTGGATTTTATTATTAAAGGGAAATGGAGGGGGGGTACATTCATTAAAGAGGGAGTCCAATATAGATAAGTGCAGACAGGTATCGACTTGGAATATGTAACAGCTGAAATTTGGAATAATGATGGTAAAATTAAGATATTCAATTCCTACAATCCCTGTAGGAAACTTTCTTTTAGAAACATTAAATGTGATTTATTCAGATTCAAATGAGAAGATTGTATGTTGTGGGGATTTTAATGCACATAGTAAATTATGGGGCACACATAATGATAAAAAGGGAGCAGATGTAGAAGAATTTGTGGATAATAAAAATGTATGTATTAATGATAGTCAGGGTACAAGAATTAATGTTAGAACATGTGTAGACTTGGCTAATGATCTTACCTTAGTTTCTGATAGATTAGCAGCTAAATACACATGGGAGGTTGTTTATATACTCATCAGCGATCAACAAATGAATAAAATTATTATTAATTCAATTCAGTTTATTTATATAGCGCCGATTCACAACAGATGTCATCTCAAGGCACTTTACAACAAGTCATTTCAATACATTTATACAAACATTCCAATCAGTTATAAAGTTTCCTATTTAAGGAATCCCAGCCGATTGTGTCAGTCATTGGCGTGAGGTTGGGCCCCGTTGATGCAGACTTTCCAACCACAGCAATCCTTCAGCAATCCCTCATACTGAGCAAGCATGTAGCGACGGTAAAGAGGAAAAACTCCCCTTTAACAGGAAGAAACCTCCAACAGAACCAGGCTCAGTAGGAGCGGCCATCTGCCACGACCGTCTGGGGGTTTGAGAAGACAGAGCAGAAACACAGAAGGAACAGAAGATCTGATGTAAGAGAACTTTCTATGTTACAGAAAGTAAAAAGTTGATAACAGGACACAGTGGATGTTCAGTTACTGGGAGGATCATCCCAGTCGATGCCCCCCGTCCAACAGGGCATTGCCGCCAAGCAGGATACCAGACCAGGTATATCTTCTATGGAGAGGAAAACACTGAGAGAAAACAAAGTTAACAGTCGAAATAGCAGAATGTACTGTAATACAACTGGAGAGTCGTAGGAGAAAAGGAAGTAGCAGAGTGAAGAAAATTGGTAAGTCTGTCCTCCAGCAGTCTAAGCCTATAGCAGCATAACTACAGAGATAGCTCAGGATGACCTTAGCCACTCTAACTATAAGCTTTATCAAAAAGGAAAGTTTTAAGTCTGGCCTTAAAAGTAAACAGAGTGTCTGCCTCACGGACTAAAGCTGGGAGCTGGTTCCACAGGAGAGGAGCCTGATAACTAAAAGATCTGCCTCCCATTCTACTTTTAGAGATCCTAGGAACTACAAGTAAACCTGCAGTCTGAGAGCAAAGGGCTCTGTTAGGAACATATGGACCAATCAGATCTCTGATGTATGATGAAGCTGATTATTATGGGCTTTATATGGAAGAAGGAGGATCTTAGATTCTATTCTGGATTTAACAGGGAGCCAATGAAGGGAAGCTAAAACAGGAGAAATGTGATCTCTCTTTTTAATATTCATCAGAACTCTTGCTGCCGCATTTTGGATCAACTGAAGGCTTTTAATGGCATTTTGTGGACTTCCTGATAGTAAAGAATTACAGTAGTCCAGCCTTGAGGTAACAAATGCATGGACTAGTTTCTCAGCATCACTCCTGGACAGGATGTTTCTAAATTTAGCAATATTCCGGAGGTGAAAGAAAGAAATCCTAGAAACCTGTTTAATATGGGATTTAAATGTCAAGTCTTGGTCAAAAATAACGCCGAGGTTCTTTACGTTATTACTGGGGGACAATTTAATGCCATCCAGATGAAGTGATTGACTAATCAGTTTCTGTTTTAGAACTTCTGGTCCAAAGACGGAAACTTCTGTTTTGTCAGAATTTAAGAGCAAAAAGTTTAGAGTCATCCATGTTTTTATGTCTTCCAGACATGCCTGTAATCTACCTAACTGGACTGAAATCAACCAGGATGTTGATGATTTAAACAGTTGCATTTGTGAAGCAATTATAGAAATAGCAAAAGTGGCTCTTCCAAGATCACATGGAGGAAATAGAAAAAGGATTGTGCCATGGTGGACACAAGAATGTGACAAAATTATTAAGGCTCGAAACAAAGCTTTTAAGCTGCTGAAAAGTAATCACAACAGGTTATCATATGGAAACTAAAGGACATATAGCTAAATACTAAAGTAGCTTTAGGAGGGGAAGAAATACTATGGATTCAGCTTTATCTCTACAACATGACACTCGGGGAGCACAAATTAATAAAGAAAGTATCATAGTTGTCTTTCTTGACATTGAAAATGCGTATGATATGATGTGGAAAGAAGGATTGTTAATGAAACTTTGTAAATTAGGAATTTCAGGATGAATGTTCAGATGAATCAGAGATTTTTTGTTAAATAGATCCATTCAAATCAGAGTAGGAAAACATTTATCAGGAAAATATTTTGTTGAGAATGGTACTCCTCAAGGCGGTATAATAAGTCCATTATTGTTTTCTATGATGATAAATGATGTATTTCATGAAATTGGGAGTGAGATGGGGCTATTTGGAAAAGAGGAAAGAACTTGGAGGTCATAGTAAAGAAATTCTAGGAAGCTATTTCAAAAGTAGAAGATTAGTCATATAAGTGGGGTGTTACGTTTTCAGTGGGTAAAACAAAGGTGATGCTTTTTACAAGGAAAAGGAGTAATATTAATTCTTAAATCAGGACTTGAAAAGAGTAAAATGTTTCACATTTTTGGGAATGTTATCGGATGAAAGATTAACATGGAAGATACACGTTCAGAAAGTTTTAGATAGGTTCAAAAAAGGTTTAAATATGAGATGTTTAACTGGGAATGCATGGGATGCAGATAAAATAGCATTTAAGGCTATCTATATTGGGTTAATAAGGTCAGTAATGGATTATGGGTTTGTGGTGTTTGGATCAGCAGCCGATACAATTCTTAAAAAACGTGATTGTATTCAATATCAGGCATTATGACTTTGTTCAGGAGCATTCCAAACTACTTTAGTGTCAGCTTTACAGGTAGAAATGGGAAAAATGCTATTAAAATCAAGAAAAATTAAATGATTAGTAAAGTACTGGGCAAGTTTGCAGGGTCATAATTGGAATCATCCAACACAAGACACTTTAAAATCTTGCTGGGAAAAAGAGAGGAGGGAAGTAAAAAATGTGGGATGGGTAGTAGAAAAAAGAAAGGTGAAGATCTAGGAGTGCCACAACTTGGTATTGGTCCAACTGTTCTGTTATCAGCCATACAAGCATGGATCCTTCCTGAAGCGAAAATTGATTTGTCTATACTTAAAAAGAATATGAAAGATAAAGAATTTCTTTTAGAGTCACACAGTATACAAAGTACAAAAATTACGTTCAAATCTATACAGATGCATCAAAGGATCCAGAAAACTAAACTTCAGTGGCATTTTTTAATTCCACAATGTCACGTTTTTGTGGGTAAAAGGATTAGTGATGGTTTATCAGTATTCACAGGAGAAATGACTCTACAATGGACAGAGGAAATTAGGCCACATTCCAGTTCATCTTTGCATAGTTTATATACATATACAGTCAGTCAGCGGGTCGACCTGATAGTTTTACATATTGCTGTATATTTTTACAGCAATCCTTATACAGGTTGCAAAGAATGGGGATTGAAATTGTATTGTTGTGGCTCCCAGCAGATATTGGGATGACTGGAAATAAGCGGCAGATAAAACAACAAAGGAAGCTACTAAACATGAAAATGTCAATATAATAATCAATTAGATATATAATAGTAGATATAATATAATAGAAGATATAATAATAAGATTAAGATAGATTAACAATAGAGAATATTATGGTTCACTGCAAGAAATACAGAAAGCATATATAAAGTTGTCAGAAGTGTTGGTGGAAATATTTGGAAGTTTCTTAGATGTATTGGTTTATTTGTTAGGATTTAATTATATTTTGTATTACAGAATTTATGTCAAGGGGAGTTTTTATTTTATTTGATGTCATATTAAAGTAGAATAGATACATTCTGAGCCACAGTCCTTACCAGTAGGTGGCGGTAATGCACCTAAAAGTTGATTGCCAGCCGCTATTAAACAACATTAGAAGAAGTAGTAGAAGAAAAAGAAACCACATGGTGCTGGCAGCGGTAGCTTCCATGTGTTTCTGTCGCTGATTTTGAATATTTCAGCCTCTGTAGAAACAAAACAGATCGGAGAGCGCAAGGGACGGGAGCATAACTTTTTATAATCCTTGTATAACTGTATAATGTTAAACTGCAGTTGGATGTTTACTAGTAGTAGAAGAAGAAACTGACTTTAATGTAGTTTAGTAATCAGTCCAGCGCCAAGGAAGCGACACGCTTAACGCCATAGGAAACTAACTGCATGCGCACAGACTGGAACCCCCCAAAGTACGGTGTCCACGTTAGGACAATAAGGACCAAAAATAAACAGCGAGTTATCTACAACTACTAATAATAACGTGTTTAACGGAAGAATTTTATGTCGTCACGACCGAAGGTGGGTAGTAACCAGGGGGGAAAGTAGTTTTAAATTCTTGCCGGTACTATTACCAAAACCTTCTGTCATGGTCTTTGGATTTTTGGGTAGCAAGTTTGAGTTTTTCCTTCCACTTGGTTTTCCTCTTTTTATTATTTTATTATTATTATTTTATTCCTCTTCCCCTTTTTACCCCAAGGTGCCCTCTTGTTTTGCTCCTCCTGTTTGTGTCTTAAGTTAGTAGTTTTCCTTCAGTGTAATTATATTTTTGTATTCTGGCACTCCCTGGGTTCTGTAGATGTTTTTCACCTTTGTCTATGTCCACCTTCCCATTTGTGTTTCCTTTTATCTCTTTATTTAATTCCTCCTTCTGTTCTCCAGTGTGTCCTTACGTTTCCCTTAGAGTTCTCTTAGTTTCTTAAGAATCCTTTCTAGTTTCTTTGGAGTCTTCTGTCTCCTAGCCATTCTACCTTCCATCCCAGCTGCTAATCACTTCCACCTGCTCACTCCCCGTCAGCTGCAACCGCTTCCCTTAATTAGTCCTGCTCCTTCTCTGCTCCACTCTTCACTCTCCTCCTCAGTATAAATTCGGTTCTCATTCAGTCACAACTCGCTGGTTCGTCGTCATCCTTTCCTGTTTGGTCCCTCGCTTCCCTGCCGTCTTTCTTCCCCGCCTGGTCCCTGCCTTCCTTGTTGCCCGTCTGGTTCCTGTTTCCCCGTTTTGCTGCCTTTTGATCCTCCTGAGTTATGTAAGTTCCTTGTCCTTGTTTTCATTAAACCATTTTATTTTACGTTACTCTGCTGCATTTGGGTCCTTATAACCTTAAGACATGACACCTTCATCTCTCTCTCACTTCAAGGATTTTAAAATAGCAAATAGTCAAAACCCAAACAAAAACATTTCAATATTTTACCGTAGGCCTAGGGTTAGGGGTTAGTTAACAAGAATTAAAAACGATTGACCATATTGTAAAATGATAAAATGATGGTTTGGTAGATTTTTACCTTGGATTATGACCATTTGATTCTGTGGATTTGAAGAAGTTTGACCAAGGATTAAAAAAGTTACCTGGGCGAAACAGATTCTGGTGGACATAATTATAATTTGTACCTTGTAATTTTGACAAGGAGGACTTCCAGCCTGAATTATTTCTCTTCACCCACCAAAGAGAAATATCAAAAACTGCAGGAACATGCAAAAAACAGTCAGCAGAAACAGGTTGGAAGACTTTTTTTACATCACTAAAACGTTTTCTATTAATGTTTGAGAATATAAATGATGTTCTACAAGCCATTTCTCTTTTCAACCGTAGCAATTTCCTAATGTTGTGAATCTGTTCACATATTTGGCAATAAAACCTTCCCGATTCTGATTCTCTTTTACTTTGTTATAATTATTTATTATAACACTAAAATAAACAGCGTTTTTCAGTGTTGAACTCAGGAAGGTGGATTTTTGTTTCTAGCAGACAGAACTTTGGACGACGTAAAACAATGAAAGAAAATAGTATTTTTATAGGAGATTGTGAAAGAGTCGTTTACTTGCCGAGAACAATTTATGAGTGTAATTTTTATATGAATTGAGTTTACACAGACGTGACCGTTTTCTTATTAAGCCGATCGTGCGACACCACGTTAGAAAAATAAATCTATTTATTTCTGTGGTAACCAACAAACAGAGCGATGAAGTAAAGACACTTGGTTTTCACTTATTCAAAGACAAAACATCACTAGTTCAACGTGTTGCTGGTTGTGATTGTGGAACCAGTCAAGTGGAACCAGTGTTGCCAACTGTCTGACAGAAAGTAGCTGAAGTTGCCCCAGAAAGCCGTCGCCAGATGCTAATTTGCATAATTATGATGTCATCACGTGATGACGAATGAAACAGAAAGGAGGAAATAATTATATTTAGATTAGGATTTTGTCATACAGGGTTAAACAATACATTATTTAAACAGGGGAAACATGCTGCAGGGAAATGTGACTTCTGTCTTCAAGAGACGGTGGAACATCTTCTATTATTTTGCCTGAAGTATAATGTTGAGAAAACTGGTACAAAATTTACAAGATATCAAATTGCAACTGGACATCAAAGACCTTTTTAAACAAAATTTAAAGTTCTGGAAAAACATTTTTTGCTGAGATATTTCAAGAAGACGAAATTAATACAGAGAATATAGTTGTTTGTTCTTTAGTATTTTGTAAAAATAAGTAGGGCATATTTAGCATGCATCAAATGTTTCTTGCCAACTGCCATTAAACAGAAGTTTTTTGC
Source organism: Valencia hispanica (assembly GCA_963556495.2). Classification (NCBI taxonomy): domain Eukaryota; kingdom Metazoa; phylum Chordata; class Actinopteri; order Cyprinodontiformes; family Valenciidae; genus Valencia; species Valencia hispanica. Next base: position 58,018,903 of record OY747705.1, on the reverse strand, counting down.
TTATGGTATTATTTTCAGTGGGGGGGTTTTGTCATAAGTTTTAAATGTCCTACGTTTTTGAACTCACCATACATTTCGAACGTTCCTTGAATGCACCACAGGTGTGAGATGCAGCGTAGTACAGACAAGCTTCTGCCTTAATTCCCGCTGAAAGATTGGTCTTATATACATGCAGATTTATTTTTTACTTTTGAATTAACATTAACTACCAAACAACTTTGTTTGTGATTGGATGAAATGAACCGAAAAAGGTTTATGATTGGTCAGTCGACATTCTCTAATCATGCAGCATACACATGCGCAGATCATTCCCTTTGCGAAGGAGCAAGCTGGGTCTCTAAACTGCAGGAAATATCGGCGACAAAGTTTCACAGAAAGTACCTGAGGGTGGGCAGAAATGTCGCTAGGCGCCTTTTGGTAAAAAAAAAAGTCGTCATGGGGGTCTGAAAGGTCATTAGAAATAGGGACAAAGTCGCTAAGTTGGCAACCCTTCTAGGTGCGCGCTCCCGACTCAGGGGGATACAATTTCTGACGGGGATAACTACCTTTGCACGATAACGGCATTAGCTCATAAGAAGTTTTATTATGGAAATATTATTTAACAAGGATGAGAAAGGATTCCTTCTTAGTTCAAGAGCTTTAATTCGGCTTGTTGATCAACAAGGAGTTCAGCACATACAGCATGGCAGTAACTGACCTGCACCCCCATCTTAACATCTTACTATATAGAAATGAACAAAACTAAGACTCCTCCTTCATAGACAAGGTGTCTGTCTTCAGTAAGATAGAATAACTTTTATCCTCGTTAGTAAGACGCCACCCAGACGCTCTGGGTCAGAGTGCAGATAATGGAGTGGTTCCGACGTCCTTCAGTCAGCATGCAGACATCTAACAATATTGGTGACCCACAGAAAGTATCCTTGAGCTCTCACATGTTGGTTCAACATAATATTGCATATCTCAGTTAACAAAGAGAATTAACCTTTAACATAATTAATATACTTTCTGCCACATCAGTTTCTTTTCTGAGCTGTTCTGGATGGTTAAAAAACAAAATAACATTTCAGAAACAATTCGGTATGAGTTAAAATGAATTTTTAAATAGCCTGGTTCTGAATGAGGACTTTAAGACAGGCAGCCGCTCTCCCATCTTCCTGGTGCTGCGTACCACCGGTACCACCACAGAATCTTTTAACGGTACGCAGCACCGGACCGTACCGGCTTACTTTCACACCTGGTAATAACAAGTTTAAGTTTTTTGACTAGATTTTTTTGTGTGGAAAAAAATTACTTTCAAGTATAATTTCACTGTATCATACTGTTTACTTATGTAATCTTCTTAGAAAGTATCACTACTCTTATTTGAGTAAAATCTTCGGGTATTAAAGCTACTGAGTAATTTCACTTAAAGGCAGGTTAAACGATTGTGGGAGCGCTCCTTGAGAGGGCGTTATTGAAAAATAAAAAGTCCCACCCCTCGTTGGGTCACTTCGCTTCACACTTCACTCCGCCATTTCAACCATAGTCACAAAATATTACGTGATCTTACCCGTCCAGGAGAAAATCAGCAACCAACGCACCCGTTAACGAGCCCTTAGCTTCCTTGAGATGACGCCACCGTGTAAATGCATCAGCTCCGATGCAGATTTGGCTTTAAGCACGCTCTTCGTCGGCTTTCTTCTTTCTCGTTGCTATTTCCACAACAGCTTTGCGTTTTCGGTTGATTTTAGCGCGAGCTCACTTCCTGTTTACAGGCTAGAAAGAGCGTTGCGTGCACGCGCAGGGGACGCGCAGAGGGGGAGGTGCTGGAACACGGAAGCTTTGCTTACAAGCCTATTATCTTGGACGGGCCGTGGAAGTTGATTGGATGAGGTCTTCCCAGAGTTTCTCGCTGTAGAAGGAATGAAAATTACTTGGTTAAGTTATTTTGAATGGAACCATTATTGATTACAGTAATTTTTGTAGTAAAATTAAAAGTATAACTGGTAGTTTGTGGCTGTTTTCACCTTCTTTGTTCCAGTGGATCCAATAGATCTAGTAATAAAACTGGATGTTAAAGTATGAAACAGGTTTGAGTGTTTAGAATGATGGGACAGTTTTTCTACAGTAAAATTCCATTTTAATAATCACAATATATAGTCTTACTCATAGTATCGCGATATATCGCATCGCGGTTGACCGAAGCTGTGGCCGCAAGGTGGTCGGTGCCTGTCGCGGCGGCAACCCCCGAACCCACTGGTGGACACCGGCGGTAAGGGATGCTGTCCGGCTAAAGAAGGAGTCCTACCGGGTCTTTTTGGCTTGTGGGACCCCTGAAGCAGCTGATGGGTACCGACAGGCCAAGCGGGATGCGGCTCGGATGGTTGCTAAGGCAAAAACTCGGGCGTGGGAGGAGTTTGGAGAGGCCATGGAAAACGACTTCCGTACGGCTTCGAAGCGATTCTGGTCCACCATCCGGCGTCTCAGGGGGGGAAAGCGCTCTGCCACCAACACTGTTTACAGTGGGGATGGTGTGCTGCTGACCTCGACGCGGGACGTTTTTGGTCGGTGGATGGAATACTTCGAAGACCTCCTTAATCCCACCGGCACGCCTTCCAATCTGGAAGCAGGGTTTGGGGACTTGGGGTCGGGCTCTCCAATCTCTGGTGCTGAGGTCACCGAGGTCGTTAAAAAAGCTCCTCGGTGGCAGGGCTCCGGGGGTGGATGAGATTCGACCGGAGTTCCTCAAGGCTCTGGATGTTGTGGGGCTGTGTTGGTTAACGCGGCTCTGCAATATTGCGTGGACATCGGGGGCAGTTCCCCTGGATTGGCAGACCGGGGTGGTGGTCCCCCTGTTTAAAAAGGGGGACCACAGGGTGTGTTCCAACTAAAGGGGGATCACACTTCTGAGCCTCCCTGGTAAGGTCTATTCAGGGGTTCTGGAGAGGAGGGTCCGACGGATAGTCGAACCTCGGATCCAGGAGGAACAATGCGGTTTTCGTCCTGGCCGTGGAACACTGGACCAGCTCTACACCCTCAGCAGGGTCCTGGAGGGTGCGTGGGAGTTCGCCCAACCGGTCTACATGTGTTTTGTGGACTTGGAGAAGGCGCTCGACCGTGTCCCTCACCGGGCCCTGTGGGGGGTGCTCCGGGACTATGGGGTACCGGGCCCCTTGATACGGGCTGTTGGGTCCCTGTACGACCGGTGCCAGAGTTTGGTTCGCATTGCCGGCAGTAAGTCGGGCTTGTTTCCAGTGAGAGTTGGACTCCGCCAAGGTTGCCCTTTGTCACCGATCCTGTTCCTAACTTTTATGGACAGGATCTCTAGGCGCAGCCAAGGCATTGAGGGGATCCGTTTTGGTGGCCTCAGGATCGGGTCTCTGCTTTTTGCAGATGACGTGGTCCTGTTGGCTTCATCGGAACGTGATCTACAGCTTTCGCTGGAGCGGTTCGCAGCCGAGTGTGAAGCAGCTGGGATGAGAATCAGCACCTCCAAATCCGAGGCCATAGTCTTGAGCCGGAAAAGGGTGGGGTGCCTTCTCCGGGTCGGGGATGGGGTCCTTCCCCAAGTGGAGGAGTTTAAGTATCTGGGGGTTTTGTTCACGAATGAAGGAAAAATGGAGCGGGAGATCGATAGACGGATTGGTGGGGCATCTGCAGTTATGCGGGCGCTTTACCGGTCTGTCGTGGTGAAGAGAGAGCTGAGCCGAAATGCGAAGCTCTCGATTTACCGGTCGATCTACGTTCCTACCCTCATCTATGGTCACGAACTCTGGGTGGTGACCGAAAGAACGAGATCACGGATACAAGTGGCTGAAATGAGTTTCCTCCGCAGAGTGTCTGGGCTCTCCCTTAGAGATAGGGTGAGAAGCTCAGTCATCCGGAGGGGGCTCAGAGTAGAGCCGCTGCTTCTCCACATCGAGAGGAGTCAGTTGAGGTGGCTCGGCCATCTGGTCAGGATGCCTGCTGGACGTCTCCCTGGTGAGGTGTTTCAGGCACGTCTCACCGGGAGGAGGCCCAGGGGAAGACCCAGGACACGCTGGAGGGACTATGTTTCTCGTCTGCCTGGGAGCGCCTTGGGATTCCTCCCGAGGAGCTGGAACAAGTGGCTGGGGAGAGGGAAGTCTGGGTCTCTTTGCTTAGGCTGCTGCCCCCGCGACCCGACCCCGGATAAGCGGAAGAAGAAAATGGATGGATGGATGGATGGATGGACTGTATATGGCGAGTTATTCGTGGGACAAATTAGCTTAAGAATCAGCAACATGGTGCCAAACTGGCTAATTTTGAAGGTTCACCTCGACTTTTATTTACTAATGTTCTCTTCAAAACTCTTAATCTTCAATTTTCTGCAGGAATTTTGAAATGGTCAGAGATTGTACTGTGGATTGTTAGATGTCTTAGATTGGAACTGCATATTTTCGAAGGGATCTGTGCATTTTGTAGGCAGATTTCTTTTATTATTTTCTGCTGTGTGCCATATTCACTTTCTCTAACTCAGCAACATGAGTGTTGAACTTTGGATTTCTGGAGTATTCCCTGGAGTCTTACTGTAATTTTGATACCAGATCAAGTCAACCAAACACTGTAGTTCCAGAGATAATCCAACGTTTATTTTGGGCATATCATTTTCCAGCAAATCTTCCTGAAAAACCGACCACGAGTTTAAGGAGTTAGTAAATGAAAGCAACATTTGAAACTTTATTTTGTTTAACCTCCTGATCTTTGATATTAAAGTTTGTTCATCTTAAGCATATAGGTTGGGCAAAAACAGGAGAAATATGTAAGGATACAAATACTTTATCTCGTATGTATTATTGGACTGTGATGGATGTAGTATAGAAAGATGGGATCTTTATTGTAGATTGAAGAGAAAACGTGATTTAATTTGCATTGCCGTGTTAGAAAAGACATCCCATGCAATAAAAATCTCTGTTATTAAATTGTTGTAAAGAAACCTTTGTGTTTTCTGCTTCTCTCTATCGTGTCTCCTAATCTTTGACAATATTTGCAGGCTCTCTTTAACAGTGATTTTTGTTTTTGTTTGTTTCAGCAGCAACAGCCTCAGAGAGACCAGTTAGCCTCCAAGCTAAACGAGAAGCTAACTGTTCGAGGACGAGAACAAAACGGTTTCCTGTTAAAGAAGTCAACAAGAACTTCACACACCAGCTAACAGTTGTTACTCCCGAGTTTCATTTCTGTTAGTAAACTGGTGGTTTAAGGTCCTCCACCTGCCCATCTTCTGCCTCCTGCTGGCCTTTTGGGGGGGTTCCCATCCAACTTTGCGGCAGTTGGCAGGATGGTCTACTTTACTGTCATTAGTGAATATTGTAGAATAATTCCACACTAGTAATACAGATTTAGCTCTGTGCTTTTGGTACAAGTTGGGGATAGCAACTTGGCTAAAGTACTTTCTGCTCGGCATTTCATACCTGGGATCCAGCGTCTTGATCATCTGCTTGAAGCCTTCTTTTTCGACTGTATTAAGCGGGACCATGTCTTTGGCTATGTGGTTGGTGATAGCATTTGTAATCTCGATCCATTGTTTGCTTTTTCTCTCGTAGTAAGTCCCTTTAGCAAATGCGTCTTTAAGTGACATGTGGCTCGACTTTTCTTTAGCTTTCCCCATGTTACCTGCTGATGTGGAGGTCGCTGAGCCCGCGGGTGACTTTAATTTAATACATTCTTGATATTCCAAGACGTGTTTGCGGCTAAGGTGCTGGAGCAAATTGCTTGTGTGGCCGCCTTTGGCAAGAATTGTAGTCCGACAGCACTTACATAAAATGGTTGTTTGGTCGACGTCGGATTTTTGGAAACCAAAAAACCTCCAAACAACAGACCCGGCTCCTCTATTTGGCACAAGTTCTTGTGTGTCATGCTCTACTATATCTTCAGCAGCATCCATTGTCCCTGTAATGTAACAGCGCAGTGCTGTTTGTTTACCCTCACTCGGCGCTGCTTAGAAGTGCAACATTGTAAAGGGTCCGTCTGAAACAGTGTCGCGCAGCGTAACGTTCAATCCGAACGTTGTGTAATTTAATACACCGGTATGGCGGTTTATTAAAATCCATATCATAACGAAAATATAAACCGGTTTTCGGTTTGAACCGGTTTACCGCCCAGCACTAGCTTGAACATTCGCACCTCAACGCACGTCCAAAGTGAATTTGGACGCGCATCAAACCGGAAATACCCAACTTGTGGGAGGAGCTAGTGCCAGACTGTTTTTTTGCAAGATGGCAGCTGTCGATCTAGCGTTGAAGTGATCTGCATAAACACATCTTGTTAGTGGAAAAGTATTTCTACATCAGAGGTAAAAATATCTGTAAAATAGCGGGACAGTAGGCTAGCTTGCTAGCATTTGCGCAGGTTCGCAGAATCGGTAACGTGAAAACTTTCAAAAGAGAAATGAACTTAGCAGGTTGCCGTATCTCCTCACTTATATTCCTCCAAGCGAGCTCCTTTTTATTCCCGTCTCTGTAGAGAAAGCAGCTGGTGTCGTAAAGCTCGGGGTCATTAGCCACGGCCGTTATCAGTATTTCCTCCATGTTGAATGAATGAGTTTTCCCGGACCTGACCCCGTGAACTGGATCACAGCGTCACGTGACACCACGTCAGCAGGCTCCTGATTGGTTGAAGCGGCGCGAACTGACGCAGAAGTTCAGATTTTTCAACTCTAGGCGACGTGAGAATGCACAAAATGCACCTCATGAAAAATTGGCATCAAACGCCTCATTCGCACGAATCTGAATGAATGCTCGAATTAAGCGGAAAAGCGTTTTCGCGACACAAATCTGCTTCTGACACAAAGCTGGATCCCCTGACGCGCGTCATGTTACATGTAAACCTGACGCCCACAACGCTTCAAACGCGTTCGGTGTGAATGCACTGTAAGTTTCCTGGAGATTTTAACAAACAGAGGTGGAAAATTAAAATCTCCAATTTGTATAAAAAAACCACATGTTGGATATTTATAATAATTATCGCTACAATTTGTCTTGGGATTTAAAAAAATATCTGATTTAAAGTTGGTTGTTTTTCGTCCTTAATCAGTATTTTGAGGAATGTGAAAATTTAAATGATTGGGAGTTTACTCATTTATACTTTCTTAATCCTCTTGCTGCAGCCAGGTTTCTGTGAGATAAAATCAATCAATCTGTGGTTCAGACTTAAACCACTCCTTCAATGAGATTAAACCCCTCTTTGTCTCTGCCTAATATTAACCTGATCCTTTCTGCTGCTAACTTATGTATTGCTATATTAACATTTTACTGTCTTCATTCCGTCAGGCCTTCCATGGATGGTAATCTTACTGATCACTTTCTGATCACTGAAGAGAAGAAGTCCATTCTTAACCGCAAGAAGACCACAAATGCTATAGAAATGAAAGAGGAACAGGATGAACCAGAACCTCAGCCAGTGAAAGTAGAACATATTGAACTGGGGATTTTTCCGGATGGAGGACAACTTTTATTGAAGCAGGAGACTAACACTTCTCTGGTGACTCCTGCATATGAGGAAATATTCCACAATGTACCAGAACTGCAGCAGATTATAAAGATAAAGGATGAACCAGAACCTCTTCAGATTAAAGAGGAACACAAAGAACCCAAACATATGAAGATTAAAGAGGAACAGCAGAATCTCTGCAGTAATCAGGATGAACATCAGCCTATAGGAAAAGGAAAAAGTCAGGAGTAACCCAGAAGCAAACAAGAACCAGCTGCTTTCTGCAAACCGGTCGGAAGATGAGAACCAACACCAGCAGGTAAGCAACCAGAGAGACTCAGGATCAAGCATAGATGAAGATCTGAAGCCAGAGAAAAGACATGAGGATACCAGAAATCACAGGGACGATGTGGACAGATCAGAACTAGGCAGTCAAAACTCCGATGTGTTGAGTTTGTGTGACGAATGTGGTAAATATTTCGTTTTTCTGGACCACTTGACTTATCACATGAGTCCACAGAAGGAGGAACCCGTGTTGTAAAATTTGTGGCAAGTCTTTTATAAAGCTCAAGAATTTGAATAATCACATGAAAACTCACAGTTAAAAAGTAATTTTGTTGTGAGTTGTGTGATAAATCTTAGTCGGCCTCGTGTTCTGACTTGCCACATGAAAATGCACACAGGTCAGAAGCTGAATTCATGTAACACTTGTGGTCGTTCTTTCAAAAGGGCCACCTACGTGAGTGTTCATGCAAGAACTCACACAGATGAAAGGCCATATCCTTGTAAGCTGTGCGATAAATCTTTCCGTCAGAGCAGGAGTTTAGTTTTACACCTTAGAACTCACACAGGTGAAAACCCATATCCTTGTAATCTGTGCGATAAATCGTTCAGACAGAAAGATTGTTTGATATAAACATGGATCCAATCTTAGGAACTGAATTCAAAAGCATCACTTTTCAGCTCTTGTTTCTGGTAATTTTGCATCATATTTTCATAAGTGATATACTACAGACATCATAAGGCGCGTTTCCACTATCGGGACTCCCCGGTATGCGTGTCTACACTTCACCGGGCCAACAGGGTCATTTCCCAGACCATTACAGGAACCAACCCAGTGTCAGCCTTGGGGTATGTACTCAGAAATGGCCCGGCTGAGTCGCAGGGCGGGATTTGTGGTGAACTCAAGTTGATTGGTTGTAACTCAGAAGGAAATGATGTCAGCAGACGTCGGCGAACAACTGGCTTTGTAAAATCAGAAGAGTTGCTGTCAGAGCAGTTTATAACTGAAACACAGCCACCATCCCTGCTTCTTCCATCGATCTCTTGTTACGATCTGCTGCTGTGATACCTTTTTGCACTGATCGGTGACACCACTTACTGCCGAAACGGTCGTTGACATGCTGACATCTTAGCAAATTTGTTAGGGGCCCGATTTTACATAGAGGTTTATAACTTCTCTGTTGCAGACTACAGGAGCTTAACTTACTTTCAAAAGTCAGACATTTGGTTGTTAGCGATAGCGCAAGCTAGCATCTTGCATCCTTTGGTGTTTCCTGCTGGCATGCCTCTCAGGTAAGCTAGATCCTAACACTTGCACGCTTTACTAAAGGCAAGGCAATTGTATTTGTATAGCACACTTTCAACACCAGGGTAATTCAAGGTGCTTTACATGATTTGGTGATTTTAAAAAACAAAAAAACTGGAAATTAAAAGTAAAAGAAACACATTACAAATGATACACAATAAAGCAAGAGAAAGATCAATAAAGAAGGAGAACATGAACACATTTCATTCATATGACATCATTTAATCGAAGGCAATTCTAAACTGATGGTTTTTAGTCTCGATTTAAAGCAGTTAAGTGTTTCAGCAGCTCTACACTCGTCAGGAAGTTTGTTCCAGATTAGAGGAGCATAGAAACTGAAAGCTGCTTCTCCATGTTTAGTTCTGATTCTAAGGATGTTGAGTCGACTGGAATTAGAGGACCTGAGTGGTCTTGGTGGTTGGTACCGTGACAACAGGTCTTCAACATATTTTGGTGCTAAGCCATGTAATGATTTATAAACTAGTAGACGTATTTAGAAGTCTGTTCTCTGAGCTACAGGGAGCCAGTGTAAGGACTTTAGAACTGGGGTGATTCAATTCAATTCAAAATTACTTTATTAATCCCAAAGGGAAATTAAATGTTGTTGTAACTCATTATGCAAGTTCCTTCAAAGGTTTGTTGTAGATGCTGATGGCTGTGGGTAGGGATGATCTCCTGTAGCAGTCTGTAGATCTGAAGAAGCCTCTGACTGAAGACGCTCTGTAGTTGTATGACAGTCTGATGTAGAGGATGCTCTGGATCTATGGCGTCTTCTTTTCAACTCATCAGGGTTTTTGTGGCTGTAGTTGAGGTATTATTTGAGCTTTTGTGATGTTAATCAGCTGCTGCCAGTTGTAAACCACCTTGTTGCCATGGTTATGCATCATAACAAATGTCCAAAAATATAAAGTATCAGCAAAAATCCTTCCAGCTGCACAGCATTCAAAACCAGAGAGAGCCCAAAAAAACTCAAAAAAATGCAAATTTCATGCCAGGGGCACTTTCAGTCTGACTACAGATTTTCCATTAGATTGAGATCTGGGCTTTGACTAGGCCAGTTTCCCAGTCCCGGGTGCTGACAAACACCCCCACAGCATGATGCTGCCACCACCACCATGTTTTACTGTGGGGATGGTGTTCTTTGGGTGATGTGATGTGTTGGGTTTACGCCAGCAGAGTTTTCTTTGATGGCCAAACAGTTCAATGTTAGTCTCATCAGACCAGAGCACCTTCCTCCATACATTTTGTGAGTTTCCCAAATGTCTGTTTCACAAACTCACAACATGCCTTTTTGTTTTTAACTTAAAGTAATGGCTTTCTTCTGGCCCCTCTGCCATAAAGCCCAGCTCTATGGAGCATACAGCTTATTGTCGTCCTATTTACCGATACTCCAGTCTCTGCTTTGGGACTCTGCAGCTTTTCCAGGGTTACTTTAGGTCGCTGTGCTGCCTCTCTGATTAATGCTTCTCCTTGCCCGGTTCGTCAGTTTTGGTGGGTGGCCGTCTCTTACCAGGTCTGCTGTTGTGCCATGTTCTTTCCATGTGGTTATGATAGATTTGATGGTGCTCCTGGGGATCATCAAAGGTTAGAATATGTGTATATACCCTTACCCTGACTTGTGCTTTTAAACAACACTGTCCCTTACTTGTTTGTAGAGTTCCTTGGTCTTCATGGCGGTGTTTGTTTAGTGATGCCTCTGCCTTAGGTGTTGCAGCCTCTGGGCCCTTTCAAAAACGATGCATATATGTAATGACAGATCATGTGACACTGATTGCACACAGGTGGACATCAATTCACTAATTATGTGACTTCTGAAGGTAGTAATTGGTTGCACCAGAGCTTTTTATGGGCTTCCTAACAAAGGGGCTGAATAAATAAGCAGATGCCAATTTTCTGTTTTCTATTTCTAAACAATAGTTTTATTATTTTTTTTTTTCATTTCACTTCACCTACTCAGACTATTGTGTTCTGATCCATCACATAAAATTCAGATTAACAAAACATCGAACTTAATTGTAATGTAATGTACTAAAATCTGAAAAAAGTCAAGGGGGGTGAATACTTTTGCAATGCATTGTATAGACGGTCGTGGCAGATGGCCGCTCCTACTGAGCCAAGTTCTGGTTCTGCTGGAGGTTTCTTCCTGTTAAAGGGGAGTTTCTCCTCTCCACTGTCGCTACATGCTTGCTCAGTATGAGGGATTGCTGAAGGATTGCTGTGGTTGGAGTCTGTATCAACGAGGCGCAACCTCAAGTCAACGACTCGATGTAATCTGCTGGGATTCCTTAAATTGGACACTAACTAAACCTTTAAACTGATTATAATGTTTGTATTGAAATGACTTTTCTTGTAAAGTGCCTTGAGATGACATCTGGTGTGAATCGGCGCTATATACACTGCTCATAAAAACAAAGGGAACACTTAACACAATGTAACTCCAAGTCAATCACACTTATGTTAAATCAAACTGTCCACTTAGGAAGCAGTTTTTAGCGAATAGTTTTTTTTATTTTGAAATGTACCATATGTAACTTTATTTCTCCACTGTAGTTCTACTTTCTTACCTTTATCACCTCTCTCCAGCAGGGGGCGGTAATTCCGCTGCTTTCTTGCCTCCAGCTCAACCAGCGAGCAGCTGTGTGGCTAACTTCCGGTTAGCCTGGTTAGCTTGTGTGTTAGCTTTGCGTGCTGAGGTGTGTTCTGAGTCTGCGCAGCAACAATGTGTTCAGCTGAGCCTCTGAGAGAGTTTATCAGACAGAGACTAACTGCTGCTGCTGAAGAAATCTTCACCCAGCTGGAAAAAACCATCGTCCAGTACGAGGAGGAGATCCACCGTCAGCGGAGACTGCTGGACCGAACCTGGAGACCCCGGAGCGGCCAGAACCCCGCAGGTAGGTCCAGGAACCAGAATTCTGCTCCACTTTGGGCTCCTCGGGGGTTCAAATACAGAAAATCCACCAAGAGTTTCCGATCAGAACAAACAGTTTGTCTCAGAGGAGCGTTAATATTCCTCTCCGCTGGTTCCATGATCAGATGTGCAGCTTACGGTGAGACCTGTGAACGGTTCTGACCCAAAACAACCAGAATGTTGCTTGTTTCCATGAAACCTCCAGATGATGACTCGAGTCCCTCCTCAGAGCTCAGACTAAATGTGGTTTTATTCAGATCAAAAGCTGAATTTCTTTCTGTTGAATCCGACTACAAAAAAGTGAAGGGAAATTAGGTGTCATAACTCATATGGTACAAATATCTTCAAAGAGTCGTCGTGTAGCAGTCGGTCTCGTAAGGACTCTGAAGAGGCCTCTGACTGAAGACTGTCCTGACACGCTTAGCAGCTCCACATCCAGGCAGCAGAGACGTTGTCAGTAACACGTCCAGGATAGGGTGACCAGATCCCAATTCACCAAACGTGGGACAAAGACACATCCATGTGAGACAATGAAAGAGTCTAACGCATCGAGAGAGAGAAAAAACTATCAAGTTTAAAAAAGCACCCTGCTCTTTAGCTGTAATATTATTATTATTATTAAAACAAAACATTTGATCTAAATTCTACTTTCTCATACTGTCATAAGCAAACACCAAAACCGTTCATAGTGTTACACAGTTCCTCTCAAGTCACCCCACTGTAAGTATGTACAATCATTGTTCTTTAATGTGCTTTAAAAGGGTTGAGCTTGCATCCATAAAAATAAAAAAAACAACACAACTTCATACACCATGAAATGTGTTTGTTTGTAGTAGAACGACATAATTAATCCACATTCTGAAGTAGAACTGAATTATGCTACATTTAGCACATAGGCTGATTATCTGAACAAAACTTTTACTACAATATGAGTTCAGCTCACAATCACTAACCACAGAAAAGAAATGTAACTATCTGTGTTTACTGGACAGCGCCACCTACTGGTAGTAAAGGAACCACTGTTTTTAAAATAAGGCACAGCATAAAACCAAACTGAAAGCTGGAGAGAACAGAAACGTGTAAAACACAAAAATAAAACCTCTTTGTCCTCCTCTGTGCTCAGGCTGCCGTTTCTCTTCTTCTTCTCTGTTTTGCTTTGTTGCTGTGCGCACTCTGCACCTGGATAAAAGTCCCGCCTCCGAGTTTGATTGACAGCCCTTGCTGCCGTCGTCTCTCCAGACAAATGTAAATGATAAATTTAAAACAACAAAAGGGGAGTTTCTTAATAATGCGGGACAGTGTCTCAATTTGCAGGACGTGTAAAAAAAAGATACAAAATACAAAAAATAATGGAAATGCGGGACTGTCCAGCACAAATCAGGACATCTGCCCCCCCTAATCCTGGACGACTCCATCAGCTGTTGGCTAGCTCTGCTAATCCACCTCGTTTGTCGCTCCTCTTTAAATCTGTGTGCAGCAGCTGGATCGGTGATCAGGGCCGGATTATGACAGCAGAGGCCAAAGTGTTTAAAGCCCCCCACATCTCCAAAAAAGTTATATAAATTAATCTTCTTCACTCTCAAGAGTTACTTGTGGAGTTCCACAGGGTTCTGTGCTTGGACCAATTCTTTTCACCATATATAACGTCCCAATTGGTAGAATCATTAGACAGCATGGGATACATTTCCACAGCTATGCCGATGATACACAACTATATTTATCCATAAATCCTGATGAACCCAGTCAGTTAGGTAGATTACAGGCATGTCTGGAAGACATAAAAACATGGATTAATCTAAACTTTTTACTTTTAAATTCTGACAAGACAGAAGTTGCTGTCTTTGGACCAGAAGTTCTTAAACAGAAACTGATTAGTCAATCACTTCATCTGGATGGCATTAAATTGGCCCCCAGTAATAACGTAAAGAACCTCGGCGTTATTTTTGACCAAGACTTGACATTTAAATCCCATATTAAACAGGTTTCTAGGATTTCTTTCTTTCACCTCCGGAATATTGCTAAGATTAGAAACATCCTGTCCAGGAGTGATGCTGAGAAACTAGTCCATGCATTTGTTACCTCAAGGCTGGACTACTGTAATTCTTTACTATCAGGAAGTCCACAAAATGCCATTAAAAGCCTTCAGTTGATCCAAAATGCGGCAGCAAGAGTTCTGATGAATATTAAAAAGAGAGATCACATTTCTCCTGTTTTAGCTTCCCTTCATTGGCTCCCTGTTAAATCCAGAGTAGAATCTAAGATCCTTCTTCTTACATACAAAGCCCTTAATAATCATATTAATAGTATTGGAATGACTTTTTTTATGTAAAGTGCCTTGAGATGAAACGTCTGTTGTGAATCGACACTATAGAAATAAACTGAATTGAATTGAAACTTTCCCCACATTCCTGTAAAACTACTTTTCCCATCTGAGGTCAACAATATCATGTAAGCACATTCTGCTTGATCTCACCTCCACCAGACCAGGACTACAATTCAGATTGTTCCATAACTTAATCAATAAAACTCACTGATACTCGTTAATTTTTCTTTTCTGTCTCTCTCCTCCTCATCTTGTCTCGCAGCGCTCTTTCAGTTCTTTTGCTTCTCCGCTCTCCAGCGCTTCCTTTATCTGTCTCTTCCCCATTTTTTCTTCTCCTTTCTTGTTAGAAAAGGTGGAATCAGTTCGAGTAAACTTGACCAATACTTTAAAGCATTTGATCATAAATGGAAAATAAATCCAAAGTTTAAAAAAAAAGCGTTTCCTTTTACATAGTAATGTGTTTAATAACGCTGTATCTGTCTCTCGTAGCTCCTGTTTTTCTCCTCCTTTCTGTTCCTCATAACTAAAACCATGAGAACATGGCTTTAGGCTAGGAATGCACAATATATCAGCAATAACATCGATATCTGCTGTTGCTAGTCATTTTTAACATATCGGTATCGGTCCGATAAGTAAAACTGAGCCAATAAAAAAAAAAACCTATTTATTTCCATCTTTGTAAGATATTTACGTATTATTTATTAATTAATATAGTTTATTTAGCTTTTACAGTTGAACACCACATGCTTATAAAGATCCAATTGTGAACTAATAATTATTACAGTTAGCATATGGACATGAAGAGAAATGAATCAATGAAAAAAAAAATTATAATAAGGGAGGGGGTAAATAATTAGAGAAAATAAAATAAAAAATAAAATTAAGATATAGCAAAAAAGTGAATAAAATTAAATACTATGGGGGAAAAGGGAGTGCGCACGCAGGGGGGAATACTCAATTCAAGGCCACATCCACACGAAGCCGCTGCGTTCCCTATCCCACAATTTTTTCCCCTCGTTCTAAAAAGAAAATTCCTGCTCCTGATACGATAAAAAATGTATACGTATACAGCGAAACGCGTCTCCGTGTGGACGGGCCCTCAGATGTCAATTTATTTTAAAGAATTTTAGAAATGGCTGCAAAACCTTACAAAAGAGTGCCGGATTCCCTTTCCTGTCAAATCTGATCTGTTCCTCCCTGGCTACAGACACCATCTCATTAAGCCATCTTTTAAAACACGGGGCCGAAGGAGACTGCCACTGTAATAAAATACGTTTCTTCGCAGCAAGCATACCCATTGTGATTAATTGTTTTTGTAAAGGGGAGAGGGATTCGATTGAGGTTGATAATCCAATTATTGCCAGTGTACCATCAAAAGGCACTTTTTCCCAAATTGATCTGAAAACCACGGAAATATCTGGCGCCAAAAAGCCTTCAAAACTGAACAGTGCCAGAATAGATGAGCGAGGGATCCTTCCTCAGAACCACATCTGTCACATAAGGGGGATACAGTATTAAATATCCGGTTAAGTTTGAGTTTAGAAAAATGTAGTCTGTGAATGAGCATTTCTGAATACTGGACAAACAGTTTGACCATTGGTCCTCAGACAGGGGGACACCAAGGTCTTCAGCCCATGCATTCCTGAATCGACCGGAATCCGCTGAAATTGTAAAGCACTTAACAAACTGGGAGATCAGATGTTTGGAATTTGTTTTCAAAAGTGTTTCAAGGTTAATATGACTTAGTGGTTTCAGTGGAAAATTATGTAATATTTATATCGTTAAAAATATAAATTAGCGGCCATAACAGCAATGATAATTATGAAAAGCAGCAGCTCCACTTGTTGATAATAAGAGCGTGAGTATTTTCATTAACTGTCCCCCCATAGCGCTGTGTTACACACCGGATAAACCCGGTTTAGCTACGGCTACACTAACAATCTGCTCACCATCATCCACCATTCTTCATCAGGTCTTCTGTTTCCTGATTTTCCTCCTCATGTTTTACAAAGAACATGTCGGTGGATGACAGAGTTCTTAATGAACACATCTTCTTCTCATCTTCCCCTCTTTCGCTTATAGAAACCGCCGCTTTGAAAAAAACCCCAAAAAGTTTCGATTCTCTTAGGACTACTGTCCCACAGTCCGGTGACGGTCCATGAGACCTACTCGCTGTAGGAACTGTGTTGGTGAAAGAAAATGATGTGGATCTTAGGGCTGTGCAGTTAATTGAAATTCAATGACGATTTCGATTGTTACACTAGATGATTACAAAAATGGCATTAAAAAAAAAAAAGATCATTAAGGACGCCCTGCCGCTTGTTCAGCCAAAGCGCATTAAGTCCGTCCTGCGTGGCTGATCGGCCAAATTACCTGCAGCATGATGAATTGCAGTATTTGTCGCGGAAATAATAATAATAATTTTTATACGTAGCTCTTGAGATAACACTAATAAGTGCTCACCTTTTGCTGAAAGGTGAACCGAAGTTTAGACGCCTCTATATCCTTTGCCCAGGGCCGGTTGTTGCAGAAAAGTCTAAAACGCAGCTCAAAGCAAACTCGTATTATTTCATGGCGCTGTGATGATTGTTTCTGTTGCCTTCGCGTTTCACGCGCTAACCGACGGCGCCATTCAGACGCTTCCTGTCATGGCGGACGCTGACGCACGTCCGTTTTGGCGTTAGACCTCTTACTAATTTACTCCTGCGGCTGCTTTAGCATTAGTTCAGACCCAGATTAATCCAAGATTAACGGAATATTTTCCCATATTATCCTGTTTCTACTCATGCTGGGACCAGAACCCCTGACTGGATCTGCTGGTTCCGACTCATCACTAACGATGATTTCTATCTGTGTTTGGTTTCCTCCAGACCTCCAGGTTCTCGTCTCCAACCAGGAGGCGCTTTCTAGGCTGGAGGAACCGGAACCAGAACCTCTACACGAGGAACCAAAATCAGAATCTCTGGACGAGGATCCAGAAGCTGTGCAGATCAAGCAGGAGCCGGATGATGACTACACGGGTGAGGATGAAGAGCCGCTTCATCTCAAGCAGGAGACCGAAACCTTTCTGGTGAGTCCCGCTGCCGAGGACGGAGACCACAGTAACCTGGACCCTAGCGAGGACCCGGTCCCAACAGAACCCTGTCCTGAGGCTGACGATGAAGAGCGGGAAGGAAGCAGTCAGGACGAACTGAGTCGTGATGAAGACGGGGAACAGAGAGGGAGATGTTGGAGGAGCAGCAGATCCAGGAAGGAGGACCGACCTCAGCCGAGCCAGAATCCATTCTCCTGTAAAACGTGCGGCAAATCTTTCAGCCAGAAGGGCAGCTTGACCAAACACCTGCGGCTCCACGTGGGCGGCAACCCGTTCACCTGCCTGAGCTGCGGCCGCAGCTTCCGCAAACACTTCAGCCTCATCGTCCACATGAGGATCCACACCGGGGAGAAGCCCTTCCCCTGCCTCGTCTGCGGCAAGAGCTTCTGCCAGCGCGGGAACCTGAACGTCCACATGAGGACGCACACGGGCGAGAAGCCCTTCCCCTGTCTCACCTGTGGGAAACACTTCCAGCGGAAGAGCAACCTCACCGCTCACATGAGGATCCACAAGAGGAACGCCGCGTCCGCCGTGGGGGGGGGACGAGGCGGGAACCAGGAGGACCTCGGAGGAGGAAAAGCTCTAACGTAGACGGTTTCCACGGGAGGTAGGGGTTCCACCTGTAACCGGAGGGTTGCCGGTTCGAACTCTGTCCGTCTCGGTCGTTGTATCCTTGGGGAAGACATGTAACCGGGTTTTATTTCAAAACAACGAATATTCTCATCACCTCGTTTAAAAAATAATCTTCGTCCACACCTAACCGCATAAGTACGTTGTTAAGCACATTCACAGACATGCCAAACCTGTAGGGGGCAGTAGTTCCCCCAAATCCTGTCCACTCAGAGTAACTTTTTACTTTCTAAGTTCTACTTAACAGGAGTAATTGAGCTTGTAAAAACAAACACACAAAAAGCGCTTGGACAATCGATGATGCCAACACATCTCTGAGGGCATAAATGCTGTTTCTGAGCTTAAACTAGTCGCACATGTGATGTTGGAGCATTTTTGTAAATTTCACTCCTTCACAGAATCTGTGCAAACGTAAATAATGAACCTGATAACGCTGTTAAATAACCACGTTATTTATATATCCACGTTGCTTTTAGATATTAATGCTGATTCGTGTCTAACATTTTCAACATGTACAGAATCGCTTTGTTGGTCACCACAGGACTTATTGTCTGCTGAGACGTGGCATCCCTCTCTCCTTGAAGGACGGGTCACTGAGGTTCTGGGGTCCAGAGCTACAAACCGACTAATCCCAGTCTCTATCCCAGGTCTCCCAGTCTCTATCCCAGGTCTCCCAGTCTCTATCCCAGGTCTCCCAGTCTCTATCCCAGGTCTCCCAGTCTCTATCCCAGGTCTCCCAGTCTCTATCCCAGGTCTCCCAGTCTCTATCCCAGGTCTCCCAGTCTCTATCCCAGGTCTCCCAGTCTCTATCCCAGGTCTCCCAGTCTCTATTCCAGGCCTCCCAGTCTCTATCCCAGGCCTCCCAGTCTGTATCCCAGGTCTCCCAGTCTGTATCCCAGGTCTCCCAGTCTGTATCCCAGGTCTCCCAGTCTGTATCCCAGGTCTCCCATTCTCTATCCCAGGTCCCCCATTCTCTATCCCAGGTCCCCCATTCTCTATCCCAGGCCTCCCAGTCTCTATCCCAGGCCTCCCAGTCTGTATCCCTGGTCTCCCAGTCTGTATCCCTGGTCTCCCAGTCTGTATCCCTGGTCTCCCAGTCTGTATCCCTGGTCTCCCAGTCTGTACATCCAGGTCCCCCAGTCTCTATCCCAGGTCCCCCAGTCTCTATCCCAGGTCTCCCAGGCTACATCCAGGTCTCCCAGTCTCTATCCCAGGTCTCCCAGTCTCCAGCAGCCGTTCCCTAATGTTGTGGTCCATGAAGAAGAAATCAGGCGTGTCTTGCTCATGCAGGGACCAACGACTGGTTTATTATGTCCTTCATGTCCAGGTCTGCAGGTTCTGTTCACCATGAAGCGTCTGCGTCAGGACGGTTTAAATAAAGGTTCTGATTGAAGCAGGAAGCTTATTGGCCGATTTGTGGATCGAAGACCTCCTGGGTGTTCAGTCGTTAAGCTATTGGAGAACAGCAGGTTGAGCTGAAACAGCTGAAGATTCAGAGGTTAGAGGTCACATGGAGGGGTTAAAGGTAGTTTTAGATTCATCCTAAAAATGAACTAGGAAGCTGGATATCCTCAAGTTGTAGTGAGAAATGTAATAAAGTAGACCAAACTAAAACAGAATAAATATCTTCTCCTAATGAGCGACTCGGGTCTGAATACGTCTGAGTTTATCTGCCTGATGGGAAAAAACTGGAACGAGGCGTCCAGAATCCAGATCCCTCATCTATCATCCGACCATCTTGTAGTTGTTCGTAGAAATGTTCGTAAATAGAAGAAAAGCTCTGACCATGCGTACACACAGCACCTAGTGGTAGAACGGGGGAACTGCACATATTTATCTCCTCCATCCACCAAGGAGCTCATGTTGGCGTCTGTCTGTCTTTTAGCTAAATAAGTCACAAAGTTATGGACGGATTTGGATCAAACTTTCAGGGAATGTTAGAAATGTACCAAGGAATAAATGATGATATTTTGGGGGTGATCATGCATGGAGATCCTGTAAATCACGATCTGGGGGGTGTGAGGAGCTTCATGGAGGTCTGCTCTCTCCAGTTTAAAGGATGTTGTTCCACTTCTAAATCAAAGGTTATCAAACTGTAGTGAGGAACCTGGATGGTCCTGCTTATCGGTGCAGCAGGTTGTCTCTGTCTCCATGGTTACTGATGCCAGCCAAAGCAACGTCTCCATGGAGACGGCCACACGAGGGTCACATGTGGTGATCTGTTCCCCCCCGGTAGAAGATCTGCTCCAGCTGTGTTGCTGAGGGACGTTTTATTGGATTCACTTTCATATCAACCATTTAGTTCCTTTAGTTCCAACAGGAACCTCTCCACTGTCCCGACCGCATTTACTGCCTCTGTCACTTCCTCCCAGGAACTCTTCTGTTTTTATTGGTTCCCCCTGAGCTGATAGAACCAAACAGAAACGTTCACGACTCATTTAACTGATTTTCTTTGTTCTAAGAAGTTTAATATTTAAACAGAAGTGAATAAAATGATTCTTTATGTCTGCAGCAGGAATATAACAGCTGTGTGATGAAGGAGGGGAGACATGAAGCAGAGGAACCGCTGATAACAGGACAAAACTATCTGGGCTAAAATTAATTTGTGTTATGATAATATTCATCAACTCTGTTCATCATGACTCTTTATGTTTCACCTCCATCTCTGTGTCACTGTAATCCCTTTTTTTGCTCTCTTGGTCGTTATTTTCAGGAAGAACACAAGGATTTAATGCATGTGTCAGAGGAAGTAACCAAATATGGTTAATTGGGGGCGTGTCTGTATGCTAATGACTGAACGGGAACGAACACCTAGGTACGCACATGTGGGATTTATCAACAGATGATTGATGAGGAACATGAGAACGACTGGCCACCGTATATTTGATAAATCCGACTTTTTACTGTTTGTACGAATATTCCAGGTTTCATTGGTGGGATAGAAAAGAGGAGAGTTTCTACCAACAGTTGATAAATGAGGGACCTGGTCTTAAGGGTCAGAGTCCTGCTACTTCTGGATGAAGTCCAACATCCCAGAATCAGACGACTGAATCATGAAAAAATAGCTTGTTAGCAGGACTTTGCCAGACTTGATGGCAGCTGAAGAGATCCTTGAATCAGTGATTCAGCCGTTGGAGCTGGGAATGCATCTAAAACATGCAGGACGTTAGGCGCCTGAGGACCAGGAATTCGTTTTTAGTTTTACAGCTTCTGGTTGTTACTTAGAATCAGAGCACCTAAACCGTTTTATGTGTCTTACTTCGTCATTTCCTTATGTTACAGCGCCACCGGACCCTCAGGCAGAATTCCCATCATTCCCAGAACCAGGGGGGTCAGAGGTCGAGGTTCTCTGTGGTGGACCGAACTGCAGCTTCACAGACTCTTCATCATTTACTCAACATGTTCGGTTCTAGTTGAGCTGAATCTTATTTATTCCTTTCATCTTTAATAGTAACTTGTTCTGGAAATATTTCATGTTATTAGCCACGTTTTATTAGGTTGTTATTGTTGTTTTTATGACATGCAGCGCTTCATCCCTCTGGTTTACTGCTACTATTATACTACTAGTTCTCACAGTGAACTGTTTAGTACATGATTTATTTTTGTCTTAATGAAAATGTAATCTTGAATCCATTTTTGAGCAGACTTTTATATGAATGGTGCTGATTCTGTTGAACTGGTGATTATACATTATTACCCCCCCCTACAGGTGTGTTTGTGTGGTGTTGATGGTGAACTAATGTGTGTGCTGGGTTCTGCAGGGTTAAAATGTTGAAACGACCTAAAAAACACAAACCTACAGCAGCGGATCAGGAAGTCTGGAGGTCTGAAAACACATCGATGTTTCTGTGTGAGGAAAGACCATAAATATTCATCCACGCTGACGTCCGAACTGCGTCGGGAGGAGCGCCGATCCAATGCCGACTCGTCCCAGATACGTTTATCCTTCAACATTTCACCCAGAATCAGGAAGCCACCCTCTGACCTTCAAACAATGCCAAACATGATCAGCCATAGGAAATAATTTTTAAAGGTTTAGAGATAATTATTGCTCTCTATAGCTCCACCATCAGACTCTAATCCCAACATTGGTTCGGTTAATAGGATGTTTAACCCTCTGAGTTACAACCAGGAAAACACTGAAGACTTACACACCTCGGATGGGTTCCTATAGAAAAATCTATTTTTCTCTTACATTGTTTCTAATTTCAACCCAAAACTTTGATTTTGATTGTGTTTCATAATAGTATGCTCTTATTTTGTAAAGACCAAAGAAATATCCATCCATCCGTTATATATACAGTCTATCCCTTACAGGGCTGGTTCCTATGTCCAGCAGTCACAAGAGTTCCTCTGATTTTATGTCGGGGTTTTTTTTTTGTTTTGTTTTTTGTTATTTGATTGATTAAAATGTACAAATTACAGTTGGGATGCTAGATAAACCCAGTTTTAATGAAGCTCTTACTGTATTGGGAAACACTGACCCTGCTTCAGTCAGTATTGTGGTTTGAGATAAAAAGTCATGGAATCATTTGACTCTTTATTGGGTTTAAAATAACGATAAAATTCAGTCTAATTGTATTTTTTGCTTTGCATGTTGTTCAACAGGTTAAAACTATAGTTGTGTTCAGTGAATCCTATGAAAATGTGGTGCCGATTGTAAAGTTACAGTCAGAAATTAACAATTTGGATTATTGGGTCCAGGCTATTTATTCATTTATGAATGTCGGTTTCAAATTAAATATTTAGCTAGCAAGCTAAACTGGCTAACTATTTAGCTAATATGCAAATTTACTTGCCGATAAGTGAAAATGGCCTATCAAAAAAAAAGCTGGGTCTTGTGAAACCTCTATATAAACAGCTGGTGAGACTGAGGATGTTTCTCAATGTCTAGGCGCCTTGCTTACGAGGACTCTGTCCTTCCTTGGTCGAAGAAAAGTTAAATGGAACAGACTTACGTCACGTGACCGCGGCTGCCCAGGCCCCGCCTTTTGCTTACGCGCTCTGTTTACGTCCCGCCCATCGTTATATTTTATACGTATAAGTTTCAATATAGATGTATAACGAGAGTTTTACTTTTTAAATTCTGTATATATTGGTTAAATCAAATGTGAAAGCGAGTTAGCACCTGCTAGCAACCGAAGCTGCAACTTCGAAAATACCGCAATGTATTCTGGGAAATGTTTGACCGAGGGAAGGCACCAAGGAACCTCCCATGTATCCTCGGTCAGTTAGCTAAACGGAGGACAGACGGAGGACAGACGCCTCGGTAGCACATGAACATTGGAACACACCTTGGCGGTCCCTGATGACGTGTCTCCTAGGCAACGGGGGCGGGGCCAAGGCATGAAGGCGAGGTTCCTTGGCATTGAGAAACACCCACAATGTCTCCTCTCTAACATTATTTTCCTCCCAACATGTCCAATGTTACCTGTTTTTCAGGTGTTTTCTCTCCCCTCTGCCTATTAAGCCCCACCCTCAGACCAAGCCTGGTTTTCAGCAGATCCACCTGCACTCATCAGATGAACGAGAGCTGCTGATTGGTGCCCTGGCATTTAAAACACATCCTGCTTCACCTGCAGTTGGGGAGTAGCTTTCCCTCCCGCAGCCAGGGCTTGGTTTTGTTAGATTATTTGGTGCTGTACTCTTGTTAAATTATGTTATCTTTTAGAGTAACTTTGAGTTTGTTGGATAACACGTTGCTTTATTTAAGTTGATTGTTATTACTTTGTTTTGTGCCCCATTTTTACTTACGGCTTCCCTTAGCCTATGTTTTTGGGCCCTTTGTTTTTATTGAAGTCTTTAGCACTTTAGTTGAACACTAGAACATTTCTGTTCTGTACACTTGTGTTGGTTGCCTTATTCTGAATAAACTCTTTTTAGAGCTGGGGATCGACTTACATTTTAAGATTCGATTCTGATTCTCAAGAGTTAGAATAAATTATTTATTTATTATTCATTTATTATTATTTTTTTTTTACTGTTGCCTTAATTATATGGCTATAATGCAATGATGCAACAGAGGGAGTAACAGTTCACTAGGAAAACCGAAGCCTTAAAATGGCTGTCTGGACTTTTCCTTCCTATTAGCTGTAAAAAGAAAAGGGGGGGCAAACAATGAAACCGATTTTTGGACTTGATCAATCTGATAAAATTATTAGAATTTTTATAAGAAACGATTCAGAATTGCTTTTTCAAATTTTTTTTAACAGCACTAAATCTTTTGTTCCTCCATTTTAACATCTGACTGCAGCAGGGTTTTGTTACTCCCTCCTTTTCGTATCTGATTCAGGGTCGTAACACCAACATTTCAGCTTTAAACATAGGATAAAGCAGTTTTATTGACAATACAGACATTTACCGATGGATTTCCAGCAACAGTGGTTCTATTGAGATTTGCGATTCCCGGCTTTTATTTTGATAGTCTACTTCCGCTTATTGGCAAGGGAATTTGCATATTAGCTACTTATTCAGCTACTTCAAAGCTCAATATTTAACTAGCTTACTAAATATTTAGTTTGAAGCTAAATATTTAAAATTGACATTTAAGTGATTAAATAACATGGATGCAAATATAACTTTGAAAAATGAACCTCCGATTTCCCCTACTTATAAATAACCCAAATTATTTCTGTTCATTTTTAAGCTTGTAACTTTACAAACCGCCCCTCATACATGAACAACTCAAACTTTCTATTTCTGTTGATTTTATGTGGTTGAGCTTGAAACTAAAGTATGGCAACATATTTCACGTCCACTCCGAATATTAATGCAGTGTAGGAATTTGTAGGCATAACTGTGCTTGATTATTTCTAAATCTTTTGATTAAAAAATAATTTATAGAAAGCTGTGTCCTGACTGTAATTTTATTGATTATTGTTTCCCCCCACCTTCATATTCAGACACCTGAAATGCACCAGCAGGGGGCGGTGGCGCCCATAGCTTCTGCTGGCTAACAGAGAGCAGCTGTGTGACTAACTTCCGGTTAGCTTGTGTGTTAGCTTTGCGTGCTGAGGTGTGTTCTGAGTCTGCGCAGCAACAATGTGTTCAGCTGAGCCTCTGAGAGAGTTTATCAGAGAGAGACTAACTGCTGCTGCTGAAGAAATCTTCACCCAGCTGGAAAAAACCATCGTCCAGTACGAGGAGGAGATCCACCGTCAGCGGAGACTGCTGGACCGAACCTGGAGACCCCGGAGCGGCTTACAGCGAGCAGGTTCGGACCGGCAGCGGTACCGGTGGGGGGCGGGAACAGGTTGATGGAGGCGGTCTGTGGCTTCGGGTCTTTGTTTCTGGAGCTTTTGGGAGCAAAACGGAACGAGAAGTAGTGAGGAAAACATCCCCACTTCATGGAAGCTTCTGAGCAACATCCTGATAAAATCCCTGAAGATCATTGAGCTTAATCTTAGATGGACCCCCACATTATGCTTCCTGTATCTAGTAGAAAATAATCATTTAAAGACATTATGGTAATTTTATTTTATTTCTCCTTCCTGTCCGCTCCATGCTTGGGATTCCTGAGTTTTCCTCCCCAGAGCCGGTTCTAGGAGTGTTCCTGGTCCCTGGTCCAACACACCTGAGTCAAAGCATTACATTTCTGACTGACGCAATCTGCTGGGATTCCTTAAATAGGAAACTTTTTAACTGATTGGAATGTTTGTATAAATGTATTGAAATAACTTCTTGTTAAGTGCCTTGAGATGACATCTGTTGTGAATTGGCGCTATATAAATAAACTGAATTGAATTGAATTTCCTCCTCAGCATGCAGTTAGGTTCTCTGTGGTTCTGCTGTTGATGACCCGATTATTTGATTCGACTATGTTGGACCAGGAATACATTGAATGCTGGTGCTGTTCACAAATGGTTCACATCGTATCTCACAGACAGGACTTTTGTGGTTAGTTTAGATACCTGCTCCTCTAAGGTCCACAAGATACACACATGTGGTGTGCCCCAGGGTTCGATTTTAGGCCCAGTGCTTTTTAACCTGTATATTCTCCCTCTTGGCAGCGTCATCAGAAGACATGGAGTTAACTTTCACAGTTATGCTGATGATACACAGCTGTACATCTCCATGTCTCCTGATGACACACGGCCAATGGATGGAATTTTTAAATGCATTTTAGACATTAAATCCTGGATGGCAGAAAACTTTCTCCAGCTCAACCAGGACAAAACTGAAGTTTTAGTCATCGGTCCTGAGGCTCAGAGAGAGAAACTTTTACCCAAACTGCAATCACTGTCTTTTAATCAATCTTCACAAGTGAAGAACCTGGGCGTGATTTTTGACTCTGAGCTGACTTTTATCCCTCACATAAAAATATTACTAAAATAGGTTTTTATCAACTAAAGAACATCACCAGAGTCGCCCCATTCTCTCTCGGGCCAATACGGAGACACTGATGCTTTTATCTCCAGTAGAATTGATTACTGTAATGCCCTGCTTTCTGGTCTTCCCAAAAATAGTATCTCAGGTTTACAACTACTACAAAATTCAGCAGCACGTGTCCTGATGAAGACCAGGAGGCGGGAGCACATTACACCGGTCTTAGAATCACTGCATTGGCTCCCTGTATGTTTCAGGATCGACTTTAAGGTTTTTTTAATGGTTTTTAAGTGTCTTAATGGTCTTGGGGCTTCTTATCTCTCTGAACTGCTTTTACCATATAAACCTTGGCGGTCTCTGCGCTCCTCTGCAGCCGTCTCCTTGTCACCCAAAAAGTCAGGACACACTCATGGTGAGGCGTCTTTCCAGTTTTATGTTCCTCACCTCTGGAACAGGCTGCTGGAGAACCTCAGAGAACGTTCATGTTTTTAAGAGCAGGATCAACACTCACCTTTTTAGCCTAGCTTTTAACTGATTATTATTTATTACTGTTTGTTTAATTGCTCTGCATGTTTTATATGATTATCAGTTTTACTATTTAATCTTAGCACATTAATTTACTGTTTATTTTTATACTTTAATTTATCTTAATCCCCGTTCCAGTGTTTCCTCTGTGGGAGCCCTCTGCCCCGGGAGCGGTGGTCGGCTGTAGCTGCCTGGGTGCTCTCCAGGTGGAGCTTGGGTGGAGGTGGGGGTCTTGGCCTTGCCTCCACTGGGTGCCCTGTGTCAGTGCCTCGGCTGCTGCTGTTAATCTACTGCTGCCGGGGCGGATGGCTCCTCTGATGGCGTTTCCTTGCATGGTTCATCTGCACTCGGCCCAATGTCCTTTTTTACTGTTGCTTTTAACTGTTTGTGTGCATGGGGGACGGGTTGGGGGGAGGGGGGTATAACTGTGACCATGCTTTTAAATCTTTGGGGGAGGGAAGGGAAGGTGGTTTTATGTGGGGTCATTTTAATCTGTAAAGTACTTTGTGATGCAACTTCTTGTATGAAAAGCGCTTTATAAATAAAGTTTGATTTGAATGTTGCAGGACATTACTTATTTATTTGAGTTGATTTGATAGGGACAGATACACAATTACATAGACATCAGCCCCTCGCGTGCATCCCGGTGCTTATAGCGTGAGATAATTAGCAGCACTTGTCTCTAGATGGGCTTTTATTACAGAATCTAAAGTACTACAATAAACA
The DNA here is from genome assembly GCA_963556495.2 of Valencia hispanica. NCBI lineage: Eukaryota > Metazoa > Chordata > Actinopteri > Cyprinodontiformes > Valenciidae > Valencia > Valencia hispanica. The sequence goes on along the minus strand of OY747705.1, from coordinate 57,991,359 downwards.
GTAAAAATGGAATACAGTGATAATAGCAACATATTAAAATGCACTCTACAGTACAGAATACATCGGACTAGAACCTGACCGTTAATACATTAAACATGATTACAGTGCTGGTTTTGACACAGTCAGATTTTATTTATTAATGTTTTCAAAATCATATGTTTACATTCACCCAATAAAAAGACTCATCCACCTTTTTTTCCTCACTGTCTGAAGTTAAAGTAGACCAAACTTCTCATGTTTCAGGTCAGTTAGAATTACCTAAATTATTTCTATTTTCTAAAAGCCACAGTAATTAGAGTAATAATATATCAGAGATTTATTTATTAATGTTTTCAAAAATTATACGTTTACATACAGAACAATTACTGTCTCTTTAAACAATGAGGAGAAACCCAGATGATGATGTCATAGCTTTGGAAACCTCTGATAGGTTAACTGGAAGCACACCTGTGGATGTGTTTTCTGGTTCGATGCATTTGAAAAGTGAAAAGGAACAAGGAAGTGAACAATTTCCAGATGCTTGAAAGGGTCATGTTCATCTGTTCAAACAATTATACGCCATCATACCCCTCAGGAACTAGACGGGTTCTGGTCTCAACAAAAGTCAAAGATCTTGTGAAGAAGCTGGTGAGACAGAGTCACTATCCACAGTGAAACGTGTCCTGTAGCGACATGGGCTGAAAGGCCGCTCAGCAAGGAAGAAGCCACTACTCCAGAAAAAAACATAAAAAGCTTTATTATTTATTTTTATGTTGAGCAAAGCCAGTTGAATCTAAGATGGTATTCAAGGCAACATTAAGGCTATTGCTTTCCATGTTAACATGAATGTCAATCTCCCCCCCCCATATTCAAGAAATATAAAAACTGGAAAGAATTAGGGGTTGACTTATTTATACTAATGTAATCCTTTTGCTGTAGCCAGGTTTCTGTAAAACAAAATACATCAATCTGGGGATCAGAAATCAAGTAATTGAAGAACAGGATCTTATGTTAAATAAATCACATTTAATAGTTTAATTTTCTGTTTAGTCAGAGTCATGTTTATCCTTATGACATTTTCATGGTTTGCTCCGTTTATGTTAGATTAATTTTTATCCATTGGATTTTGGCTGTGGGCAAGACTAGGCATGGGCCGGTATGAGATTCTGACGGTATGATAACCGAAGGGAAAAATATCACGGTTTCACGGTATTATGATTTCAGCTTTAAAATGTGTATTTTGAATGTCTGAATTTTTTTTTTAAAGGAAAAAACACTTTTTGGTGAGGCAGATATGGTAACTAACTAGTATGCTAAGATAAATCATCATTAGCATGCTAGTTACTAGGGATGTGCATTTCAAGCAAAAGTACTATTCGACAATTGTGGGGTACTAATCATTAATATTCGACAATAACCCCCCCCCCCCCACTGCTGAAACAGATATAGTTCCACGATTTTTCTCTTTCTTTCTTTTTTATTTTGACAGTGATTCAATTCACAGCACAACATTATTCAACCGTTTTCTGTCTTTAATCCCATTAAACACACAGGATATTATAATTAAGTGCGCCACGGCCACCAAAGGATTATCTTGACAGCGGGAATCATCTACACACATTAAAACTCTGTATGCAACATAGTGTTCACTGTCCAGGCATAATAAAAGTTAACAAAAGCATGTGATATTTGCCAAAAGCACAGCAAAACGCTACAATACATCCTTTCATAAATCACCCAATAATACCGTCCTCACATCAAACAATTAACAAAGTACGTGGGACTACAAACAATAATTATATACATTTTGAACACATTTTACTGAACATACCTGAGAGACAGCATTGCTGACGTGAACATTTTTAACATGCTCGTCTTCATAATCAAAAAAATAGTTCAAGCCTAATCCATGTTTTTAGTCAGAAAGATCAGCATGTCCACATGCACGGGATGAAGACGGGAACGAAGTCTGTTTACAATAAGTCCCGCCGCGGAAAAGACCCTTTCCGATGGGTTTTCGTTAGTTTTCCAACAGTCCATGGGATCGATCTGCGGGGGCGGACATTTGTCCTGGCAGTAACGGTTCAGTTAAGACTCTGTGTCTGTCATTTCTTGATAACAATCCTCACCAAACAGGGCAGCAATATCAGAGACAGACGCAGCATCACTTCGTGGTTTCTTGGCCCTCAGCTCATTCTCTTCGGATTCAACTTCGACCGCCTCCACCACCTCTGGCTCTGGCGTGCTCGAGAGGAGATCGCTCACCTTGGCCTGCACAGCAACTTTAACATCATCCGATGTCAACCTGAGGTGCTTGTGCCTCGGGTCCAAGAAGGAGGCGATGTACGCCACTTTGCCGGCGCTGCTGACATCTGCCGGTGCAAGTCGCCGCTTAAGTGAAGCAGACACGGAGCGCTTGAACTGAACGAAGCTGATGGGGAGCATGTCTTTTGCAATCATCTTTGAGATGAGGAACGCCGTTTGCTCCGCACGTCTGTCATCACCATAGACTGTAGATCATCACATGTACGTCTTCTAGTGGCAAAGCTGGCAATTGACTCTTGCTGTGACGACGGCCCGCCACTTTCACCCGGGTGCTTTGCTCTCATATGGAAGTGCATGGTTGTCGTAGACTTGTGAAATGCAGAGTTTACATTGGACCTCTGTTTCAGTTTTTGGAAATGGCTCCACGTGGAACTTTTTGACGACAGCTGCAGTAATTTCTCCATCATGTCTTCTCCAGTTTGTTACTTCTTTTACGGCTGGGCATGTAGCCCGCCACATTGTGTATCATCAAATGCTACGCTGCCCCCGTGCAGAAGCCGGCAGTAATAAATTTTTTTCCAGATATGGTTCACTATTCGATTTTTTTATTATTTAACGACTATTCGAATATTGAAAATCGATGCCCATCCCTACTAGTTACCATATATGCCTCAGTTAAAAAAAAAGTTACTAAAGGATAGAGATGAAGAAAATATAAGATATGGTAATTATCATATCTGCCAAGGTAACAAGCTCATTTCACTAATGTCAGACACTTATACGCTCATTCATTTCAAGACAGCATTAACTTTACCTTGAATTTAGCATACAACGATGGGTGCTGCTCCCGAACATGCACTATCATATTTGATGTATTGCCTCCTCGGGCTGCCACTGTTCTCAAGCACGTTTTGCACGTGGGGCGACCTTATTCTTCCAAGCCATGAACGTCTGGCTTTTTACGGAAGCCGAAGTATTCACAAGCATCCGCTTAGAGACTGTGGAAAAAGTTCAGTCATCACACAGTCTGCAGCGCTGGCTGTTTGTCACTCACAGCAAACGCAGGTGTGCGGGGGGGAGTGGTGCTTTATGCTGCAGCTTCATGAGGGATCTTTACTTTCTCCCTGACGAGACATCACATAGAAAAAAACGCTTATACCGCAGGGATGGAAAATTTTAGTGGTTTTGAAACCTTGACTTTTTCATACCGCGGTATACCTTGAAACCGGTAACCGGCCCATGCTTAGGCAAGACATTGCCTCAGTTGGGTGACTTTGTGGGCAGGTTTGTTTTATTTATTTTTTAGTACAGAAACAAAGTACTGTTGGAAGAAAACTGAACATAATGCAATGTTTTGTCAAATTTCGTCCCAGAGTTTTATTTGTTGTTCCCCAAGTATCCCACAAGCAAACATGTTTCTAAATACTGTTCAGTTGAAAACCTTTGAGATACATGAAATGATTAAAGTTACCCTTTCTCTATTATAATCCTATTAATGAGAATTTTGTTTGTCCAGAACTCCCAGGTCAATATGTCTGTAAGGAGGAGGAGGTCCAGATGGGCCAGCAGCCTTCTGACGAAGAAGCAAACTTGGTTTTGGACCATGAGAACCCAGAAGCACGGCAGATGACGAAGGAACAAAAAGAATCAGAATCCCTGGAGATGAAAATTGAACTGGAGGAACCAGAACTTCTGCGGTTAAAAGAGGAAGATGGTGAAATGTGCATCAGTCAGGTTGAAGAGAAGCTTGTTCTGAATCAGCAGACTGATACCCTTATGATGAAGGAGGAAGACCACGGAGAACCAGAACCAAACAGTGACCAGCTCTTGTCTCAGAACTCTCTGGAAGCTGAGAACCTAAATCAGAAAGGGAGCAATGATCAAGACTCAGGATCCAGTAGAGAGGAAGTGTTGAAACAAAATAATGGAGATCAAATCAAACTGAAGAGGCACAGAGTTGAGAAAAGGGCTTTTTGCAAAATATGTGGTAAAAGTTTCAACCAGTGTTATTTATATAATCACATCAGAACTCACACAGGTGAGAAGCGTTTCTCCTGTAAGACCTGTGGGAAGGGTTTCATTCAAAGCTATCAGTATACAGTTCACATGAGAACTCACACAGGCGAGAGGCCTTTTTTGTGTCAGACGTGTGGGAAAAGTTTTGTTCAAAAACATAACCTAGTCACTCACATGAGAATTCACTCACGTAGGGCGCACCATCCATGTCAAATTTGTGGTAAAGTTTTTTCTCGCAACGATCTGTTGGCCTCTCACATGATCACTCATTCAAGTAAAGGACCTTTCCCATGTCAAATCTGTGGAAAAAGTTTCAGTAGGAAGATTTATTTAACTCGTCACCTGAAAACACACACAGGTGAGAAACCTTTTGAGTGTCAGATCTGTGGGAAAGGTTTTATCCAGAAAGATAATTTAATTACTCACACCAGAACCCACACAGGCGAGAAGCCGTACTCTTGTGAGACGTGTGGAAAAAGTTTCAGTGACAGAAGTAATTTAAAGCACCACATGAGAACTCACACAGGTGAGAGGCCGTTCTCGTGTCACATCTGTGGGAAACGTTTTATTCAAAAAAATAACCTAGTGAGTCACATGAAGGTTCACGCAGGTGAGAAACGCTTCCCGTGTGAGATCTGTGGTCTGTGTTTCTCTCGCAGTGCTAATCTGACTCGCCACATGGCCGCTCACACAGACGAGAAGCCTTTTACGAGTCAGCCCTCTGGATGTTAGTCATTTCCACTCCACATTAGTGTTCACACAGGTGAGGTGTAATTTGTTAAATCTGATGACACTGAAATAATTGAGATGTTTAAGTTGAGAAACTTTACCATGAACATACTGAAAATCCTGAAAGTCTAGTGTTGAAAACTAAGTTTAATGAATCAATGTATTTTTTATTTCGGTGTGTAAATAAATGGCAACAATATGAAATTTTTGTCTGAGATCTTCCACAGAGTTGCACGACAATCTTTTAAGAAAATCCAAATATAAGATCAAATAAATGAAACGTGTGAAATAAGTAGGGCTGTAACAGGACGCCAAAAACCCCTTATCGGTACTTTCCTTAGTTTCAATTTCACAGTTTGGTTCATTTTTGGTAGTCGGGATCAAAATAAAATAAAAACGTTTTTGTGTAATGACATTTATTTTTCTTAGTTTATTTTATAATAAGAAGTCTTTAGTAGAAATTTCTGTGGGTTTGTTTGTTTTTTGATGCGGCAGGGACACGGAGACGGAAAATAAAGGGGAAGAACGAAAGTAGATGAGGAGAGGTAGGGAAAAAAAGCTTAAGTGGGAAAGGGTGAGCCAAATGGCCGACATCCCAATGCCCCCGCCCCATGCCAGTAGACGCAGCAGACGGACGTCATCTCCAGGCCAAGACCAGCCAACACCGACCTCAACCAGCTCCCGAATCTCACTCCCGCACACCCCAGGGCACCAAACATGTAACCAAGGTCAATCAAACCCTCAAATGAACCGACGAAGCACAGAACAGGAAAACCAAGTGGAGACGCCGGACCCGACCCCCACTGAGCCACCCGACAGCTACCACCAAACAATGCCCAAACCAGCCCCTCCCAAAGCGGGGCCGGTTTGGCGCGGCGGCCGACCGACTCCCCGGTCCAACCAGGCCCAGCCAGGCAGGCACCAGGGATGAATCGGCATGCCACCTGAGCACCAAGCACCGGACAGGGAGAGCCATCCATGCACCGGGGGGTAGAGGCATCAGTCACCGGCAGAGAGTGACGGCACCCCGATTCACCAAGGTCCACCAAGGGAGGGAGGCCGTGGCATGTCCACCCCGTGGCCCACGGCTGCAGCACCACCAAGCCCCACCAAGCCCAAGGCAGTCCCGCCGGCCCCATCACAGAAGAAGATCTATACCCACCCCGACATTCGGTCTATTACCAAAGCACAAAAGACATTAGACACCCAGGTTGAGTTAGCTTGCAACTAGATAGTAACAGCCTCTCTGCCAATAAGAGGCCCCCAGCACCACCCAAACATCGAAGGCCTCCGTGCCCAGTGTTGAGAAAGGTGTTTTTACTGTAATTTAAAGCCTATCTTAAAGGAACAGACACGCATTTAATTTATGACCCTGGGCTCTCTCTGAGCTCTCATTTCACCTTCCCGCGTGCTCGTTCATTTCTGTAAAAAGGAGCAATAAGAACAACAAACAACAATTATATATTTTAACAGCGAGACGTTGTTCGCTGGACTCAGTTCTAGTAACTGAGCCCAGGTCTATGTCAGCTCAAAGTCTTTATTGAAAGTTGAGTTTCCATGAAACTCCTCCCACATAGATCTTCGTTCATAGAATGGTCACAGCTTCTTCACATAAGGCACATATGATGTACCACATTCTTTTTGATTGTTCACTGTTTCTAAGTGTTGCCACATGCACTACAGAATTAAACCCTCATACAACATTAACAGAATTTCTATCTCGTCACCAGGCAGGAACCCAGGGTATGTACCGGCCCAAAACCCCGGCGATATGTCCACCAGGAACAGACCGATGCCCCAGCCAGCCGATACACAGAGATCCACCACCCCCTATCCCCGGCAGAGCGCCAACCGGTCTGATGGCCCAGCAAGCAATTGACCCAAGCTCCACCCCCCACCCGCCCTGCACCCCCAGTACCCAGTCAGTCCACACACGTCGGCCACTGGCCGACCCCATGCATAGGCACCGGCAACAGAGACACCCACACTGGCTGAGCCCCAGCCAGGACCACAGCGAGACCCCCAAAACCCCCGGATGCACCGCATGCAGCCACCAGGAGTCACCACCTCTGGCCACCAAAGCCCCGCCCCATATCCACCTAGCGATCCCACCCACTAGGATCACCCCCAGACGCCCCGAACTCCAAAGACCCTCACATTAGCAACAATCTCCCATACGACCAAACCAAAGGCCACCCATGTAATGTAATGACATTTAAAATCAAACTGTACTTGCAGTAAATGTTCCAACAAAATGTTCTCAGATAACATAATTTTTAAATAAAATATACAATAACACATAAAAGTTAAAATATTTTCATTTTAGGAAACAGCAACATCCATACTTTGGCTTTCTTCCTAAGTCAAGACTATTTGGGATATTAAATGAATATTTCAGACGGCCCTACTGTATGTGTCAACAGTGGTAACAGGTTAATCGATAATCAGTAACATCTGTGGTAGCCAACAGCAACCGCCCTTACCAGAAGTTGGTAACCAGTTAACATGAAAACATGTTCTCGAACACTGGAGGCCTATTCCACGAAGCGAGCTAAATAAGTCAAAATAAACTTGGCACGGTGTTATGGCAAAAATGCATCTCAGGGTTTTCATAATAAAGAAGACTGAGTCCCAGACGGCGTTTAAGTATTTAATAAAAACATGTCTGGCCAGAACACGGAGGGGACAGAGTTACTCATGCATCACCCTAACCAACCTTTCTAACTAACCGCTTAAATAGTATTCAGCAATCACTGTTTGTCTCTGTAGACGTCTTCTCCAATTTGCACGCCCCGCCTCCAGAGTAACTGGTTCATGCAAGTCTGATAGCAACGCATAAAGCAGCTCATCCGAAGGCCAGACTGTTATCTTACTGCCCCGGCGTCTGTCTCTCTGGTGACCTGACGCATATATATCAGGAACATTAAGTTGGAACAATAACCTTGTCATTTTACCCCAGATGCATTCACAAGACAGAGAATATATACATAATTCCTAATTACATAACAATTTTCCAACACAATTCCCTGCTTTTATTAATTTAATCAATACCATAAATGTAAAGGGAAAATTCCAAAGAGCTATCGCAAACTCCCTAGAAGGTTGATCAAAAAAAAAACAATGTTCAAAACTTTTTCACGTTTTCAAAAATGTTTCTTGCTGTTTTGGCCCAACAAAGTCTTATTAATGAACACCAGTATCTATACAAGTTTGGCTCTTTTTCAGAAGAACTGTATCTCCTTCATTCTGTTTTCATTTTTCTTCTGGTGTTTAGAATCAACACATAAACACAGTTTATCTTAGACAGCCTGAATGGTAAAGCATGGTGTTAAAATATAATTATTTGGATAAATTTAAATAATTTCAAATACATTATTATAGTACAAAATTATTCATATGTTGAATATAACAATGAAAAATCTATAGATCGTTTTTGTGATGGGAGAAAAAAAACATAGTTCATATTTTTGCTTTAAAACAGATTTCTTCTCATGACGTTCAGCTTCTGTCCAGCAGGTGGTAGTAGCACTTTCTAACCGCTGCTAGATCAAGAAGTCACTGTGTGGCTATGTTCTGGTTAGAGCATTGCTGTTTGATATGGGAGACTGGCCTTTGTGGTTGAAAAGGGAAAAATTGGTTGTTCATTATTGGGCTACGGTGGCTGGGTTTAGTAGCAGCTTGGCATCTAAATGTCGCCTAGATGAGTGTTGGGAGTTCAGCGAGAAACAGGATAAGGCAGGATTTATTTAGGCAAGGCAAGGCAATTTTATTTGTATAGCACACTTTCAACAGCAGTGTAATTCAAGGTGCTTTACGTGATTTAAAAGAAAACACATAAAAGAAACACACATTACACATGATACAGAAGGGTGCTGTCCAAATTTACACTGATGGGTCTAAAGAGGAGGAGTCACGTAGAACTGGCTTTGGAATGTATATTGGTCTTTGTCAGACTTTGCCTGCCTAGCAATCACTACACCCGGGCGCCATCATGAGTGTAAGCGTCTTGCGTTGCTAGGGGAAGCCGCATTAGATATACTGAAGAAGCTGAAGTTGAAGAAGCACACTGGAGTATCACACATGGATAAAAAGAAGAAGGATGAACGCATTCCTTACAGGGATAAACTTGTAAAGTAGGCCAGGGATAGATACAATCAGAAATTGTCCACTATCGACAATGTAGATCCATACGAGCTCAAAGGAAACAAATGGAGCTCAGACGTGTCATTACTTCCTCCAACTACCGCATTGGACATCACAAACTTTCTTGTGTTTGGGATCAGCGCATACACATGTAAATAGTTCAAAGATTACAAATCACTGGAGGCATTCTCCCATTTTCTGTCCAAAATCACTTTTACAAGGGGGAAACCTGAAGAATCTTATGTGGTTGTAAAGTTTTTGTTTTTCTGGTATTGTGTGACCTGTTATGGCAGCCCTTCACACAACACCAGTGAACCATTTTGTCCAGGTTTATGCACTCCACATACACAGCGCTCGCAGCTTCTGTTGTTATGTAGACCATCCCATCATGCAACGTGCCTACAGCACCCAATACGTCACCTGACAAGGACCGATTGCTGAGCCGCAAGTTAGGTTGAGTTTTTGTGTGACAGATAATTTATCTGTTTTTTACTGTTGAGCTTCTGGCTAGTTTGTGAGAAGTGAGGTGGATAATGGAGCATAGCCCCCCACTTTTTATTATCTGCTCTGATTCTGCTGCTGCTCTGTTGACCCTTAATCACAGGGAATCTGAGGCGCGTCATGATTTACTTTTGGAGATTTTGTGCTGTCTCCAAAATATTTGAGAGTGTGGTTTCCTGTGTTGTGTTTGTTTGGGTCCCTGGACATTCTGGTGTTTTGGGCAATGAAATAGCAGATGTACTGGCCAAAGAATCACTCCATTGAGATTCCATTGACCTTCACCTTCCTCTGGGAAAACAAGAGTGTTATATTTGTGATGGTGCGTTCGTTTTGTACTCGGAAAGTGGAAGATTTTTTTTGCTCCGACATTTGATTTGAAAATGGCCACTCAGCTCGTCAACAACAGTAAGTTGTGTTGTAAACCTGCTTATTTTACACAACACACTTGTAAAAGTGCGTTTAAAATCAATGTTACATGTAGTGCATGCAACTCCTCATTGAACAAACCAAAAGTGATATTTGCATCTGGAATGTGAAGCGTACAACAACACAATGTTTGTACGATCGACTACAAACAATTGCTGCTTTCTTGGGCGTCGCCATGTTGAAATACCGACTTCTCCGACTTTGTTAACTGGAATGCTCACATCTCGGGTGTGACGTCATTCCCAGTTCCGATTTCCGAGGTAAATAGAACTCACCATAAGTATCTTAAAAATGTATGGCAGAAAGAATGGGAGGGGGAGCATAGAGGCAGACTTTGTTTTTCTCGTCAGCCATTAGTCCATTCTAGTAGACAACCTTCAACCTCTTGTCGTAGAGATGAGGTGGTAATTACCAGAATGAGGTTAGGACATTGTGGCGTAGCAGCACATTTGTTTAGGGTGGGTAACCAATAAAAAGTAATAAAACTGGTCGATTTGGAGTTTATCTTCTTTTTCCTTTAAGTCTTTTTTTTTGATTGGTACAAAGTCTCAAGAAGTGTACAGTTCAATTGTTCAATTTCTCAGCCACACTCATTTACTCGAGAATAGTGTAATAGCGATACTATGACAGTGGAGGGCAGCATTGCACACGCCTGCATATAGCCTCCCATTAGAAGAAGAAGAACTTCTGACTTTATTGTTTGTGGATGAGGGTGGAGGGAGCCACTAGGACCCGGAAGTGCAGTGACAGTTTGTTTGAATCACCGAGAGATACTTTCTTTATTAAAGTTTGTCTGGCGGTTTGGCATAATCTGATTTGGGACTGGGTCTGAATAGAATGATGGAGGGGAATGAGGAGTGGTTAAAAGGTTTAGAGAATGGGAATAGTCAAGGTTATGGACAGGGTAGAGGGAGGGGAGGATTAAGGAAATCCAGGTTTGATGGAGTGGGGAAGGCATAATCGAAGAGTATTGAGGAAGTACCCGATGCAGTAAGAGATGTGCGTAGGAAGGTAAGTCAGGAAGAGGATTTGAAAGTAGTTGTTAAATTTAAAGAGGGGCATGATATAGGTGAAATTGGTTTGTTTTCTTTGACTAATGGATTGAAAAAAGCAGTAGGTGACATAGTTATGGCAAAGGTGTTAAGAGATGGCAGACCCCTGATTAAATGAAAGGATATTGAGCAAAGAGACAAGGCTATGAGAATACCATCAGTGTGTAAGAAAGAAGTGAGTGAAGTGTGAATCTTTGAAGGTATAAGAGCAAGAGGAGTGATATCAGGTGTACCGATTGGGAAAAAATTGGATGATCTTAAAAAGAATATTAGGGGAGGAGCAGTAGTGGATATAAACAGATTACAAGCAAAAGTGGTGAAAAAGTGGATAGCACCTCCGTACTTTTGGAATTCATGGATGAAGTGTTGCCAATGGTGGGTTATTTGAGCTTCAGGGTGCGAGAGTATATCCCTCCCCCAATTCCATGCTATAGATGTCAAAGGTATTTTGAAAGAAAATTTAGATCAGGATGGAAGGGAAGTTACTTTACTAAGGTATAGAGCAGAGTTGGGTTACAATATTAACGAGGTGGAGTGATGGATGTAATGTTTACAATGAAGGAATTCGATTGTGCTTTGATAAAAGTGGGTAAATCTACACCAGGACAGGATAAGATTTGTTATGCTATGCTAGAAAATCTTACTGATAAAGGTAAGGAAGTTATATTAATTCTTTTTAACAAAATATGGGTGGAAGGGATAATTCCACATGCTTGGAAGGAATCAATTATTAGGCAAGGCAAAGCAATTTTATTTGTATAGCACACTTTCAACAGCAGGGCAATTCAAGGTGCTTTACATGATTTGGTGATTTAAAAAACAAAAAAACAATGGAAATTAAAAGTAAAAGAAACACATTACTACACATGATACACAATAAAGCAATAGAAAGATTTAAAAAAGCAAGAGAGCATGAACACATTTCATACATATGACATCAAGCATTTACTCGAAGGCAATGCCAAACAGATGGTTTTTAGTCTCAATTTAAAGCAGTTCAGAGTTTCAGCAGCTCTACACTTGTCAAGAAGTCTGTTCCAGATAAGGGGAGCATAGAAACTGAAAGCTGCTTCTCCATGTTTAGTTCTGAGTCTAGGGATGTTTAGTAGGCTAGAGTTGGAGGACCTGAGTGGTCTTGGTGGTTGGTACCATGACAAGAGGTCTTCAACATATTTTGGTGCTAAGCCATGTAATGATTTATAAACTAGTAGGAGTATTTTGAAGTCTATTCTCTGAGCTACAGGGAGCCAGTGTAAGGACTTTAGAACTGGGGTGATGTACTCTACTTTCCTGGTTCTAGTGAGGAACACGAGCAGCAGCGTTCTGGATCAGCTGCAGCTGTCTGATTGACTTTTTAGGCAGACCTGTGAAGATGCTGTTGCAGTAATCAATCCGACTAAAGATAAACGCATGGATGAGGTTCAGGTCTGAGTCCATTACTACACCTAGGTTTCGAGCCTGATCAGTAGTTCCTAGCTTAGTTAACTGAAGCTGTGTGCTGACTCTTGATCGTTCCTCCTTGGGTCCAAAAATAATCACTTCAATTTTGTTTCTATTCAGCTGGAGAAAGTTACCTTTTTAAAAATCATTGAGTTGTGAAAAATGGTGGCTACACCTCCACCTCGTCTGTGTTTCCTACTCTCGCTTAAAAATTGTAATTTGGAGGAGTAGATTCTATCAATGCAGTTGTTTCGTTATTTTCATCTAGCCAAGTTTCTGATAAAAAAAATGGCGTGTAAATTATGCCCAGTGATGAAGTCATTGATAAGAAAAGACTTCCTGGATAGAGATCTAATGTTTAATAAAGCTAACTTAAGTATTGTGATGATGGACAGCTGAACCTTCTGACAGGTTATCAATTTGAGATTTTGTTTAACATGAGAGCGTGTGGTTAACGGTTTATGTTTCTTGCTGCTGATGAGCACAAGAATGCTAAACTTAGGGATGCCGGGCGAGTTCTGGGAGACGGTAGGGGTAGATTTATTGCCCGGTTCCTTCAAATATCAAATATCTGTAATAATCAGTGGGGGGAAGCTCCCAGGCTTATTGACACTAGTCCCAGGGGTTTGGTGTTGTCTAAGTTTTGGTGTTAATTGTGTGACAAATTTGATTTGCTTGTTCAGTCTGTCTGTAAAGTTTCTAAATGGAGACTCATTTGATGTGGCTGAGTCACAGGAAGATGAAGACTTAATCTCTGATGGTTGTTTATCTGTTCGGTCCTGTGGTGTCATCATGACTGCTGTTTTTGTTCTCTGATATCCATGGGCGCATAAGGGTCAGGTTTTGGGAGCAAGTGTTTTGCTTTCTGATTTTGATAAGATAAAATGTTTGCTGCCAGTCTCACTCCGGCCTTGTTTAGATAACGTATCCCTTCTTTGAATAGATGGTTAGCACTTCCAAATACTTTGAAATTATTAATAAATGTGAACGACTTCTCAGCTGATTGTTTCTTCAACCATTTATGGAGCATGCGGAGTCTGCTAAATCTTTCATCATTACCTTCAGGGACTGGTCCGCTGATGAGAATGTTTACGTTAAGTCCATCAAGTCTCTGTAGGAGATCAGAAAAGTCTCTCTTCAGAATCTCTGATTGTCTCATAGCAATATCTGATGATTTAGCATGAATGACGAGCTTTTCCAAAGTAGGATGCAGGTCCAAAATGTTCTGGGTTTTTTCTGATGTTTCTCTCACTGTATTTTTGTAGCAGCTATAAACTCTGGTGTTCTTGCTACAAAAAGCCTCAATTCCATTAATTGATCCGTCTTGTATGATAACAATCTTTGCTGGGGGGGCTCTTACTTTGTTATGTGTCCGTTTTATGCGGCTGGGTTTCTCCTGGTGGCTTTGACTGGTCCCTGGGGCTGCATCATCTTTCGGGGAACTCAGGGCTGTGAATCTGTTTTTCAGCGGGATTCCAGGTGAAGTTCCTGTTTTGAGCTTTTGTTTCCTTTCAGCAGAGGCGGCAAGCGTGGGTTCAGGGCTTTACCTGTGCTGGAGTTTATTTTGTTTTTTCTTCCTCAGAGAACAGGCTGGGGTTGATGATTCCGTGCGCTTCACCAGCTCAGCTTAGTGTACCGGACAAACCTTAAAGGTCATAGGCAGGGGCATTTCCTGGACCTGGAAACATTGGGGGCAGAGCCCACACCCTCTTAGAGGAATCTGGGGAAACCTGCGCAGTAAAAAAGGTTTTTTATTAAAGCTTTCTTGAGCATTGTGGGAGGTTAGTTTAAAGCCAAATACAGCGATATGTACTTAAAAAAAAATTTATTTTCAAAATTAAACATGAAAATGTAAAGTAAATCTCTAAAATCAATATTAATATTGGTTAAACAGGATGATAAAATTAGTCAGAAGGTAGCAATTATCTTCATTTTTCTTTCCCTGACAAGAACAACAGTTAGTTCTGTATCAGGTTGCATGTTAGGCCTCTGTGTCTGCTGCTCTTTTCATCATTCTCTGTCCTGTCTAGGTAATCTGTAATCCAAGTAGAACATCAGATTTCTTTTATCTTAATATATGTTATCATAAGATATTCATAAAAGGAGTTAACCTTTGCAACATGATTAGCATTCAAGTGTCATTTTTGGGGGGAAATTGGCTCAATTCTATAGTTTTAACTAGAAAAGCACTCAGAGAGCCCCCTTTGTATTACAGCCCTACTTTTATTTTAATGTGACTCCCCAAGATCATCACTAGCCCCCATTTAGCCCTCTTTAAAAACTTCCTAGATACACCCCTGCTCACCGGTCTTAATTAAGTATTTTAGCCTTATTTAAACATTATATAAACATATTATTCAAGCATTATTACCTATAATAATTTTAAATAAGACATACTTAGACTCTTACTTAAACACAGTGGGTCTGACCCACATTAATAAATACCTTTTATTAATTCAAAATCTTAGAAAAGTCTCTGTTTTGGAGCTTTGTGCAGAAAGTTCTGGTGCTGCTAAAAGCAAGCGGCCAGTTACGAGCCGGGAGAAAGCTTGTAATGAGCTGCACTGTGGGGCGATGAGGAGCCGTAGTGAGAGACAGATCAAAGGGGAGACGCAGAACAACGCACGTCGGTCCAAAATGTCCGAAGATTTTGTACGACTGATGTGTTTTTCGCAAACACTGCTATGGATCTGCCTAATGTTCATATAATTTGAAGACATAAAGTATATCAATTGTTTGTTTACCTGTTTTATGTGTTGGCCCAGAGTTTTGCCCACTGCCAGCCGTCGCAACTAAACAATTGTCCCTCTAATTTCCGTCAAAAAATGTCATTTTCATTTTCTGTCAGGACCGCTCTAGAGGTTATATTAAACACCGGGGTGTCGGCCAATAAGACACAGAAGATTCCCTGCAAAACTCCTCTCTGATCGGTCATACCTTCGTGCCTCTGTTGCATTCACCGAAGCCAGGAAATTACAAAACTACCTTCTTCGTTAATGTCGGAGGGCAGCTCAGTTAATGTAAACTTCTTCCTTCTGGGATGTAAAAAACATTCGGGGCTTGATGAGAAATGTTCGGGGCTAGAGTCTGGAATGCCCAGGCCAGGCGACCCCACTAGTCATAGGATAGACCAAAATAACTCACCTATCAGTCATCAATGACTATAGACCCGTTGTCCTGACATCCCACATCATGAAGGTCCTGGAGAGACTCCTGTTGGCACCCCTGAGTGAGCAAACAAGAACGTATCAGGACCCGCTGCAGTTTGCTTATCGCTGTGGTGTTGGAATTGAAGATGCCATCATCCACCTGCTTCAACCAACCCACTGTCATCTGGACAAAGCAGGCAGCACTGTGAGGAACATGTTATTTGATTTCTCCAGTGCATTTAACACAATTCAGCCTGATTTGCTTTGTCAGAAACTCCTGAAGACACAGGTGGAGCCCTCAACAATCGCCTGGATCAATGACTACCTGACCAACAGACCACAGTTTGTGAGACTGAAGAATTGTGTGTCAAACCAGGTGGTCAGCAGCACAGGAGCACCACAGGGGACCGTACTCTCACCATTCCTTTTCACTCTGTACACCTCAGACTTCCAGTAAAAATCAGAGACTTGTCATCTGCAGAAATACTCAGATGTATCAGAGATTAACAAGAAGCTGAATACAGAGAGCTGGTGGACCGCTTTGTGACATGGTGTGGAAACAATCGTCTCTCCTTGAATGTGAACAAAACAAAGGAGATGATTGTAGATTTCAGAAGACACAGGGATAAGTCAAACACTGTTTCTATCATGGGAGAAGAAGTGGAGGTGGTTGAGGAGTATAAATACCTCGGAGTTCACTTTGACAACAGACTGGACTGGAGACTGAACAGTGAAGCCGTCTACAAGAAGGGACAGAGCAGACTGGACTTCTGGAGGTAGCTTAGGTCCTTCAAGGTTTGCAGCAAGATGCTGCAGATCTTCTACAAGTCTGTTGTGGAGAGTGTAATCTCTTCAGCCGTCATCTGTTGGGGTAGCAGCATCAGAGCCAGGGACTTAAAAAGGCTCAACAACCTGATAAAGAAGGTTCTGGTTCTGTTCTGGGGACAACTGTGGAACATCTGGAGATGATAATGCAAAGAAGAATTCTTCAAAAAATCAAAAGAATTATGGACAACCCTGATCATCCTCTTCATGAGACAGTCATACAACAACAGAGCGTCTTCAGTCGGAGACTTCTTCAGTTTCGCTGCAATACAGACCGCTACAGGAAATCCTTCCTGCCCACAGCCATCATAATCTACAACAACTCCTTAAAGAATGAATTATATGAGCTATACCAACACTTAACTTCCCTCTGGGATCAATAAAGTATTTTTGAATTTTGAATTTGAATATGTTATTCAACTCTGGTACAGTGTAAAGAGAGACAGTAAGGTACAAAGAGTAGTTTTGGGTGGATTATTAAACAGAAAGTAAATTAGATGGAAATAGCCTCATTAGATCTAAATCCTACAGTAGTGTATTCAATAGTTCCTTTATGGACTCTTGAAGATATTTCAGTTGATCTTAGTCTCTTGGGAGAAGCTAAGAATGGGGTTGTAGATAGGTATGTGGTGCAGGGGTATTTAATGGAGAGATATGGGGATATAATTATAATGTACACAGATCAAATCAAATCAAACTTTATTTATAAAGCGCTTTTCATATAAGAAGTTGCATCACAAAGTGCTTTACAGATTAAAATGACCCCACATAAAACCACCTTCCCTTCCCTCCCCCACAGATTTAAAAGCATGATCACAGTTATACCCCCCTCCCCCCAACCCATCTCCAATGCACACACACAGATGGGTCCAAAAAAGGATGAGAGAGTCGGATTGGCTTTTGTTAGTCCAAAGGTAAAAATAACATCACAAAATAGAATTAATGACAATTTAGCAGTATGCAGAATTAATTGCTATTTTGATAGCACCTTCTTGGGCTGAGAGCAATAGCCCAAGAAGTTTAGTAATTGCATCAGATTCAGCTTCAGCCCTAATAAGTATTCAGAACATAAATTCACAATCTAGACAAGACATTGTTCTAGAAATAGTCCAGATGGCGAACAAGATATTGAAAGCTGGAACTACTGTTGGTTTCGCATGGATTCCTGCTCATAAAGGTGTGACCGGGAATGAGTTAGCTGATAAGTATGCGAAAAAGGCGACAGAATTGGATCGTATAAGTTCATGTATTAAGCATAGTAAGGCTGAAGTTAAATCCAATCTTTAAAGGAAAGATAAAGGAAAAGTGGCAAGTCTTGTTGGATACTGGTCAAATGGGTAGGAAAATGTATAGTGTTCAAAGAAGAGTGGGGGTGAGTAGAAGTACTTGCAGAAATACACAGGAAGAGAACATCATTTCACGAATGAGGTTTGGGCACACAGGGCTAAATAGTACATTATTTCTAATGGGAAAACATGCTGATGCGAGATGTAGTGTATGTAAGACTCAGGAAACCATAGAACATGTCATTATAGAATGTACTAGATATGGTAATGAGAGGTCACAGTTGAACCATCAACTAGAAGAAGAAGAGACTCCTATAATCTTCAATTGTATTTTACAAAGAAATTCTGGAGATGTGAGTTTCTTTTTTCTTTTCTTAGAAGAATGGGTTTAATGAAGATCATTTAAGCGTAGGGAAATATAGTATTCGGGCCCACACTCCATTTCAGAAGGTGGCGCTAATGCAACCAATCGTTGTTTGCCAACTGCAGTAAAACAAGAAGAAGAACAACAACTACTTCCGGTTAGCTTGTGTGTTAGCTTTGCGTGCTGAGGTGTGTTCTGAGTCTGCGCAGCAACAATGTGTTCAGCTGAGCCTCTGAGAGAGTTTATCAGAGAGAGACTAACTGCTGCTGCTGAAGAAATCTTCACCCAGCTGGAAAAAACCATCGTCCAGTACGAGGAGGAGATCCACCGTCAGCGGAGACTGCTGGACCGAACCTGGAGACCCCGGAGCGGCTTACAGCGAGCAGGTTCGGACCGGCAGCGGTACCGGTGGGGTTCTTACTGGGGCGGGTTGTTGGAGGCGGTCTTTATTTCTGGAGCCTCGTCCAGTAGGTAGAACTACGATGTGCGCAGATGGGGATGCAAAAGGGGTTTCAGCCAATGTGGGGTGGGTTATCCCTCGCTCCAGGGGGACTCAAGTAAGAGACAGCCAGTAGGACAAAGGCTCATAAAACGTCTCTGGGCCAAGATAGCTATAGTAACAGTAGATCTTCAACATATTTTGGTGCTAAGCCATTCAATGATTTATAAACTAGTAAAAGTATTTAGAAGTCTATTCTCTGAGCTACAGGGAGCCAGTGTAAGGACTTTAGAACTGGGGTGATGTGCTCTACTTTCCTGGTTCTAGTGAGGAACACGAGCAGCAGCGTTCTGGATCAGCTGCTGCTGTCTGATTGACTTTTTAGGCAGACCTGTGAAGACGCTGTTGCAGTAATCAATCCGACTAAAGATAAACGCATGGATGAGTTCTTCTAGGTCCTGTTGTGACATCAGTCCTTTAATCCTAGAGATGTTCTTCAGGTGATAGAAGGCTGACATTGTTTTTGCCTTTATGTGACCCTGGAGGTTCAGGTCTGAGTCCATTACTACACCTAGATTTCAGGCCTGATCAGTAGTTTCTAGCTGGATTAACTGAAGCTGTGTGCTGACTGTTGATCGTTCATTTTTAGGTCCAAAAGTAATTACTTCTGTTTTGTTTCTATTCAGCTGGAGAAAGTTATGACACATCCATTCATTGATTTGCTCAATGCATTTACTTGGCGTTTGGATGGGTTCAAAGTCACATGGTGACATTGTAATGTAAAGCCGACTATCATCGGCATAGTTATGATAGATAACCTTATTGGTTGTTATAATCTGGGCTAGTGGGAGCATGTAGATAGTAAATAAGAGGGCCCCCAGGATGGAGCCCTGGGGCACCCCACATGTGATTTCTGTTCGTTCTGATGAAAAGTTTCCTATTGAAACAAAGAAGTCCCTGTTCTTTAGGTAAGACTCAAACCAGCCAAGTACTGTATCAGAGAGTCCGACCCAGCTCTCTAGTCATTCAATAATATATCATAATCAACACTGAGATCCAACAGAACCAGCACTGTGGTTCTACCACAGTCTGTATTTATACGGATGTCATCGAATACCTTGACGAGGACAGTCTCGGTGCTGTGGTTACCATGGAAACCAGACTAAAAAACATCTAAGCTGTTGGTCGTTGTTATGAAGCTATTTAACTGCTGAAACAGCTTTTTAATAATTTTACTGATGAATGGAAGATTAGAAATTGGCCTTTAGTTCTGCATTAACGTGTTGTCCAGATTATTCTTCTTTAGCAGTGGTTTAATAACTGCTGTTTTTAAAGCCTGGGGGAAGAGACCAGACAGGAGGGATGAGTTCACTATTTTAATCAGATCAGACCCAGTGACAGGGAAAACTTTCTTAAGGAAAGCTGTGGGTGGGATTTTAAAACAGCAAGAGGAGGAGCTTAATTGGTTAATAATTTCTTCTAGGTTTTTTTTGTTTAATTTGTGGAATTCTGACAGTTTTTCTACATTTGTGTTAGCTGGGTATAACATTGGTGGTCGGTTTTTGTGCTGCTGTACAGACCAACTGTCTAATTGTTAGAATCTTTTCACTGATAAAGGTGCAAATTCATTGCAGGCCCTGGTAGAGTTTAGTTCAGGGGGTGCGGTCACTGGAGGATTAGTTAGTCTCTCCACTGTTGCAAATAGAGTCCGTGCATTATTAATGTTTCTGCTAATGATTTCAGAAAAGAAATATTCCCTAGCATATTTTAAAGTTAAGTGATATCTGTTCAGTCTCTGTAGATCTCAAAGTGAACCTGGAGTCGAGTTTTCCGCCATTTTCTCTCGGCTTGTCGACACTCTCTCTTTTCACTACGTACCAGTGGATCGCTTGTCCACGAAGACTCTTCCTACCTGAGACTACTTTCACTTTAGTTGGAGTAATGGAATCCATGATGTCTGAGATTTTAACGAGGAAATTATCTACCAGCTTATTTACCGAGTTTGGAGATGAGGGGATGTGGTGGAAGGCTAAATACTTTTAAAGGTTTCAACAGAACTGTCCCCTAGAAAACGCTTTTTTACAGTTATCTCACTGTGGCTAGATATTTTAGCAGAGATGGTACTTTCAAAGAAAATGCAGAAATAGTTAGATAATGCAATATCAATTACCGAGATGTTAGATATAGTTAAACCTTTGCTCATAATTAAGTCCAGAGTGTTTGCTTTATTGTGTGTTGGTTGTTTGACATGCTGGATCAGGCCGAAGTTGTGAAGAGTGTCACCTAATGTTTTAGCTAGTCTATCCTGGGGGTTGTCAGTATGAATGTTTAAGTCCCCTACAATTATTAACTGGTCATAATCGATACATACTATGGAAAGAAGGTCTCTGAAATCACTAAAGAAGTTAGAGTTAAGTTTTGGGGGTTTATATAAACTTAGGAATAGAGCTTTTTTAGGCTCATTTGTCTGGGTGGCTAGGTATTCAAGTTCATTGAATTGTGAAAAATTGTGGGTACACCTCCACCTCGTCTGTGTTTCCTGCTCTCAATTAAGAAATTGTAATTTGGAGGAGTAGATTCTATCAATACAGGTGTTTCATTATTTACATCTACCCAGGTTTCTGATTAAAAAAAGGGCATATATTTTATGTTCAGTGATGAATTCATCGATTAGGAGTGACTTTCCTGATAAAAACCTAATATTCAATAAAGCTAACTTAAGTGGTTTTATAATTGGTAGCTGTACTTTCTGAAAGGTCATCAACTTGAGATTTGTTTTATTATAAGTGTGTTTGGCTTTAATTTTTGGTTTTCTTTTGTTAATAATGACTTGAATTGTTTATTTCGGCGTGGCTTGACAACTTCTGGGAGACGGTGGGAGAGGGATTTCTGTCCGGTTCCCTTGCACATTGGTTGTCCGTAATTACCAGTTCTGGCATGGGCAGAGTACATATAGTGTTAGTCCCACAGCCCTGGTGTAGTCCAATTTTCGGTGTTAGTTGTGATCCAGTTCTAATTTGTGCTTTCTGTCTGTCTGAGAAATCTCTAAACGGAGAGTCGTTAGGTGTCGATGAGTCTGATGACATTGGGATACTTGAAGAACACTTTGCGGAGTAATGTACATCTTTACTCACTGCTGGAAATGTTTGTTCTCTGTCAGACCTTGCAGCTGTCTGAGAGGGTGGTGTAATCTTGAGTTTTTGTTCTCTGGTAGTGTCAACAGGCTGTGTCTCAAGGTCGACTTTTGCGAGTGTAAGTGAAGTTCTTAAATAAAAGAGATGAGAGAGATTCTTTCAGATATTCTGAGGTTTTAATACAAACTTGGCAATATCAAATCAGAAAACATTTCTTCAGTCTAAGAACATTAGATCCGCAGGCGTTGAGGACTTGATAGTGAAAGCATAATCAATGTATGTCAGGACGTCCTTAGACGTAAAAGAGAGTTGCTATGCCAACACAGGCTTTAAGAGCTTAAATCAGTAGATTTGACCTGAACCAAATTCATACAGTGTCATTTAATCAAAATGGTTACCATATCATAAAGAAAAGACACACAGTAACTATTAGTGTATGAAATACACAGAGCAGATCATTCTTAATATTACATTTTTCCACAACACGAGCCTTATCAAGTGTTTATTCAGATAACAAAAAATATTTGAGGTCAAGAGTCTCACTTCAGCTCTGTTAAGATAACGCTCATTTGACTTGAACAAGTGTTTTGCACATCCAAATATTAGTAAGTTATTAATAAATGGGATCGATTTTTCAACAGATTTTCTCTTCAACCATTTATGGAGCATGCGTAGTCTACTGTACCTTTCATCATTTCCTTTAGGTACTGGTCCCCTGATAAAGATGTTTATGTTGAGTCCACCAAGTCTCTGTAGCAGATCAGAGAAGTCTGCTTTGAGAACTTCAGATTGCTTTTTGGCCACATCATTCACATCTGCGTGGATAACAAGCTTTTCCAGATTAGGTTGTTGTTCTAAATTCGACTGGATTTTTTTCTGATATTTCTTTCACTGTACTCTTGGGGCAGCTAAAAATGCTAGTGTTCTGGCTACAAAAATCTTCAACACCATTAGTTGATCCATCATGTATGATGAGGACTTTGTTTTGTGTCCGCTTCATGTGGATGGATTTCTCCTGGTGGCCTTGACTGGTGCCAGCGGCTGCATCGTCTTTCGGAGAACTGAAGGCTGCGAATCTGTTTCTCAGCGGAATTCCAGGGGGAGAGATATCTCTTGCTTTGGGTTGCGGGTTCTTTCGTTTCTTCTTCGTGGGAGCAGAGAAAGCAAGTGTAGATTGAGTGCGCTTTAAAGCCGGCCAGTCTTTGTCGAATTGGGAATGGGGTGTTCTACCCGTTAAACGCCTTTTGGCTGGAGGAGTAGCGTTGTTCTGTGGCTTCTGTGCGAGACTGTTGGACCGAGATAACACCGGGCTGCCAGGTTCTTCCTCCCTGCGTGTAGTCATTGGTAAAGTTGTCTCATTTCCATATCCAATGTTTAGATCACAATTAATCTGAAAATGGTGTAGCTTCCTCTCGATTGTTTCAATTCTCTGGAGCAGTTTCTCAAAGTCCTCAGCTGAGCAAAACACCATTTTGGTAATCCACAGTCCTTCAGAATACGATAAGATAAGAAATACTTTAATAATCCCCATGGGGAAATTAAGTCTAAGTACAACCAATCCAAGAATGTAATCCAAAAAAAGAGATCCGGTCTAATAAAGTGACTCCAGAGGCTGGGTGTATGAAGTAGCTAAGAAAAAAGCTAAGAAATGAAAATAAGAAAAGAGAATACGGCTAGAGATCAGGAGAAGTTGGAAGAAGCTGCTCCTCCTTCAGCAGCCAGAGCAAGCCAACAAAAACTTAATCAAAGATCCATAAAACTAGCTTTGGCTAAAATGGGGCAGAGCACATGGTGTAAACTGTCCACTTGGAAGGCCACAGCTTTAACTAACAGACAAAGAACAATGGATTAACCTTTCAGCTGAATGACCTGCTAACGCAGGTCGGACCGAGCCCG
The DNA here is from genome assembly GCA_963556495.2 of Valencia hispanica. Lineage (NCBI taxonomy): Eukaryota > Metazoa > Chordata > Actinopteri > Cyprinodontiformes > Valenciidae > Valencia > Valencia hispanica. The sequence continues at coordinate 57,967,715 of OY747705.1, read as the reverse complement.
ACTCTGCCGAGCAGGTGATCAGAGACTAAAAGAGAGAGAGTGGGATCTGCCCAGGATAAAAACCATTTTAAAACACAGCAAATAAAACGGCTCACAAATTTATGTGTGCGGCGACGCTAAAGGAGCCAACAGGTTCAGCGCTTTAACCAACAATGAATGATGTTCTGAACTATATTTTTCCCTATTATCTGCCCAGACACAAGATTAGGATAAATGAACCGGTTCAGTCCTACTTTGCTTTGAGGGAGGTCCAGTCCACAAAGAGGGGAGCCAAATGTCTGTAGTTGAGCAAAAGGGAGAAACAAAACCTTGTGCAGGGGTTCTTCAGAAGTAAAGCTTTAATTACAGAAACCATAAATTCCTGTGGTACGTATCTATTTACTAAGGATTGATTCCTCATATCTAAAATGGTGCCAGGAACCAAAGGGAACACTTCCCTAAATAATCTGGTTGGGATTGGGTCCAACATGCAAGTTGGAAGTTTCGATTAAGCTAATATTCTTGATAATTCCGAAAACTTGACTGAATCTTAACAGTCCAAACACAAATGAGGTTCTACAGTTCTCTCCGATGCTGCCTTACTTACTGAGAGAGAAGTAGTCATGTTTGGGAGGATGCCAATGATCTTATTTTTAATAGAATTAATTTTATTTATGAAGAATCCCATAAAGTCATCACTACTAAGAGCTGGGGGATTAGTTGGCTCAGCAGAGCTATGACTCTGTAAGTTTGGCAACTGTACTAAAATGAAATCTAGAATTGTTCTTATTCTCCTCTATTAGCGATTGAAAATATAAGGGATTTAAGAAAATATCGATACACTGATATATATATCACGATATTTTATTTCCTGATATTGTATCGATTAAAAAAAAATTCCTTATTTTTATTTAGGATTTAAATGGAACCATTAATGATGACAGTAGATTTTGTGGTAAAATTAAAAGTATAACTGGTAGTTTTTGGCTGTTGTCACCTTCTTGGTTCCAGTGGATCAATTAGATCTAGTAATAAAACTGGATGTGTTAAAGTATGAAACAGGTTGGGGCGTTTAGAACGCTGTGACAGTTTTCCTACTGTTAAATTGAGTTTTAAAAATTACAATATATGGTCTTATTCATAGTATCGCGATATATCTTATCGCCTCCCCTGTATCACGATACATATCGTATCGTCAGGTTTTAGCCAATACACATCCCTAAAAAATATGCTGTTCTAGCTTGGAGAAAAGTATTTTTGTAGAACAGCAGACTTTATCCATGTAAAGAAGGACTCCTAAATATGTAGAGCACAATTTACTCTCCAGTTTGCTCAAAAATATGCAGCTCTTAATTAAAGTAGGGATTCAACCTCCTATGAATAATTCACTTCATTTTTCAATTCAATTCAGTTTATTTATATAGCGCCAATTAACAACAGATGTCATCTCAAGGCACTTAACAAGAAGTCATTTCAATACATTTATACAAACATTCCAATCAGTTAAAAAGTTTCCTATTTAAGGAATCCCAGCATATTGCGTCAGTCATTGGCATGAGGTTGGGCCCCGTTGATGCAGACTTTCCAACCACAGCAATCCTTTAGCAATCCCTCATTCTGAGCAAGCCTGTAGCGACGGTGGAGAGGAAAAACTCCCCTTTAACAGGAAGAAACCTCCAACAGAACCAGGCTCAGTAGGAGCGACCATCTGCCACGACCGTCTGGGGGTTTGAGAAGACAGAGCAGAAACACAGAAGGAACAGAAGATCTGATATAAGAGAACTTTCTATGTTACAGAAAGTAAAAAGTTGATAACAGGACACAGTGGATGTTCAGTTACTGGGAGCATCATCCCAGTCGATGCCCCCCGTCCAACAGGGCATTGCAGCCAAGCAGGATACCAGACCAGGTATATCTTCTATGGAGAGAAAAACACTGAGAGAAAACAAAGTTAACAGTCGAAATAACAGAATGTACTGTAATACAACTGGAGAGTAGTAGTAGAAAAGGAAGTAGCAGAGTGAAGAAAATTGGTAAGTCTGTCCTCCAGCAGTCTAAGCCTATAGCAGCATAACTACAGAGATAGCTCAGGATGACCTTAGCCACTCTAACTATAAGCTTAATCAAAAAGGAAAGTTTTAAGCCTGGCCTTAAAAGTAAACAGAGTGTCTGCCTCACGGACTAAAGCTGGGAGCTGGTTCCACAGGAGAGGAGCCTGATAACTAAAAGATCTGCCTCCCATTCTACTTTTAGAAATCCTAGGAACTACAAGTAAACCTGCAGTCTGGGAACGAAGTGCTCTGTTGGGAACATATGAAACAATAATGGTTCTCTGATGTATGATGGAGCTTGATTATTAAGGGCTTTGTATGTAAGAAGGATCTTAAATTCTATTTTGGATTTAACAGGGAGCCAATGAAGGGAAGCTTAAACCGGAGAAATGTGATCTCTCTTTTTAATATTCATCAGAACTCTTGCTGCCACATTTTGGATCAACTGAAGGCTTTTAATGGCATTTTGCGGACTACCTGATAGTAAAGAATTACAGTAGTCCAGCCTATGGGATTTAGATGTCAAGTCTTTGTCAAAAATAATGCCGAGGTTCTTTACGTTATTACTGGGGGCCAATTTAATGCCATCCAGATGAAGTGATTGACTAATCAGTTTCTGTTTCAGAACTTCTGGTCCAAAGACAGCAACTTCTGTCTTGTCAGAATTTTAAAGCAAAAAGTTTAGGGTCATCCATGTTTTTATGTCTTCCAGACATGCCTGTAATCTACCTAACTGACTGGGTTCATCAGGATTTATGGATAAATATAGTTGTGTATCATCGGCGTAGCTGTGGAAATGTATTCCATGCTGTCTAATGATTCTACCAATTGGGAGCATATATATGGTGAAAAGAATTGGTCCAAGCACAGAACCCTGTAAAACTCCACAAGTAACCCCTGAGAATGAAGATTTATTATTTAGATGAACAAACTAAAACTAAGCTAAAACCCGAGCCCGGCCCAAGCCTTTCTAAGAGAATATTATGATCGACTGTGTCAATAGCAGCACTGAGATCTAACCAAACCAGAACAGACACAAGTCCATTATCCGAGGCCATGAGAATATCATTAGTAACCTTCACCAGTGCTGTTTCAGTGCTATGATGAGCTCTAAAACCTGACTGAAACTCTTCAAACAGCTCGTTACTTTTTAGATGTTCACAGACTTGATTAGCAACAATTTTCTCAAGGACTTTGGATAAGAAAGGAAGGTTAGATATAGGTTTGTAATTCACTAAGTCATCTTGATCAAGGGAAGGTTTCTTGAGTAAAGGTTTAATTACAGCTATTTTAAATTCCTGTGGTACGTATCCGTTTACTAAGGATAGATTCATCATATCCAAAATGGGGCCAGGAACCAAATGGAACACTTCCTTAAATAATTTGGTTTGGATTGGGTCCAACATACAAGTTGAAGGTTTAGATGAGGCTGATATTTTTGATAATTCCGAAAGATCGACTGAATCAAAACAGCCTAAGCACAAATGAGGTTCTACAGTTCTTTCCTATACTGCCTCATTTACTGAGGAAGAAGTAATCATGTTTGGGAGAATGCCAATGATTTTATTTTTAATTGAATTAATTTTATTTATGAAGAATCCCATAAAATCATCACTACTAAGAGCTGGGGGAATAGTTGGCTCAACAGAGCTATGACTCTGTGTAAGTTTGGCAACTGTACTAAAAATAAACCTAGGATTGCTTCTATTCGCCTCTATTAATGATGAAAAATATGCTGTTCTAGCTTGTCGAAGGGTCTTTTTATTCAGCAGTAGACTGTTATTCCAGGTTAAATAGGAATCCTCTGGGTGTGTAGAGCGCCATTTTCTCTCCACCTTCCTAGTATTCTGCTTTAAAGTACGCAACTCTGCGTTAAACCAAGGAGTCAGCCTGCTATGGCTAGCCACTTTCTTTTTTAAGGGGGCTACACTATCTAATGCCAAATGCAATGAGGACGTAACGCTGTGAACCAGACCATCAATTTCTGAAGGGTTAGAGATAGAATTGCTGCCATCCATTGTGTTACCCTGAGACATTGAAGAATGTAAGAATGGAACAGATTCTTTAAAAATTGTTACAGCATTGTCTGATAAAGTTCTACTATAATGAAATTTTCTTTCAGATTTAAGAAGGTCAGTTAAAGTAAATTCAAAAGTTATCAAGAAGTAGTCAGACAGGACCGGGTTATATGGGTGGACTGTTATTTCCTCACACTCAATACCGTATGTCAGTACAAGGTCCAAAGTGTGTTTACCCGAGTGGGTCGATCCCTGTACTTTTTGAGTAAAGCCAATTGAGTCTAAAATAGCATTAAAGGCTGCATTTAGGCTATCACTTTCAGTATCCACATGAATATTGAAGTCCCCCACTATAATGACCCTATCAGTATTTAATACTAAATCAGATAAAAAAGGTGAGATCTGATCCAAGAATTGAGAGCAAGGGCCTGGTGGACGATACAAAACCACAAAAAAAAATGGTTTTAATGTTTTCCAACTTGAATGAGGAAAATTAAGGGTTAGATGTTCAAAAGAACTGTAGCTATCAATTGGTCTGGGACTAATTAGTAAATCAGAACGAAAAATGGTTGCAAATCCTCCTCGCCCAGTCTTTCTAGTAATGTGAACATTTAAATGACTGGAAGGAGTTGACTCATTTATACTGACATAATTTTCCTGCTGCAGCCAGGTTTCTGTGAGACAAAGGAAATCTTTGTGATTATCACAAATCAAGTCATTTACTAACAAAGTCTTTGAGGAGAGAGATCTTATGTTTAAAAAAACACATTTAATAGATTTATTTTTCTGGTCTGTCAAAATCGTATTTATCTTTATGAGATTTCCATAATTTGCTTTTGTTGGCTTAACTTTTAATCCATTTAATTTTGGCCGTGGGCAAGACACTGTTTCTATAGAGTAATGGGTGGGTAACAGTACAGAAGCAGCAGAGAGGTGGGTTAAACTACGACAGTGTTTTGGAGGACTAATACATTCGGCCATATTCCTAGAAAGAAGAGCTCCATCCAAAGTGGGATGGATGCCGTCTCTCCGGATCAGACCAGGTTTTCCCCAAAATGTTCTCCAGTTATCAATGTAGCCCACATCGTTTGCAGGACCCCACCATTGATGGAATGACAGAATGCGGCTAAACATGTCATCACTGGTCCGATCACACACACCGAAGCAACACTAATTTTAGTGACCTCCGATTGGTGTAACCGGGTGTCATTACCGCCAGCGTGAATAACAATCTTACTGTATTTACGCTTATCTTTAGCTAGCAGTTTCAGGTAGGATTTGATGCCCCCCGTTCTGGCCCCTGGCAAGCATTTGGTGTGGTGGCCCGGGGGCTGGGTCCTAGAACTATGCTTCCTACGTACCGTCACCCAGCCGGCCTGAGGTCCCGTCTGCGCGGGCTCTACCGGAGGACAGCTAGGGGTTCTATCCTTGTTGGCTCCGCGCTGGCTAATGGGCTTCGGCTATCAGCTGGTTTTACAACAGCACGGAGCCGTGCTTCTAATTCTGATACCCTCGCCTCCAAAGCTACAAAAATCTTACATTTATTACAGTTACCATTATCACTAAAGGAGGCAGGGAACTAACTAAACATCTGACAGAGAGAGCAAGAGAGAAGAGTTAGAGACAGGAGAGAGAAGAGTAGCCATAGCCGCAATGAAGCTAAGCTAACTGAGCTAGCGATACCTTACCACCCCAAGAAAAACTGTGTGAAACACAAGGAGTTCCCAAAACGTAAAGTACACCACCACAAAACGTGTGTTTTTAGTGTGCTTGTGTGTTAAAATAACTTAGAAAGGCCTCAGCACAGAGAAAATAAGATCAATTCAAGAGAGTCTGAACACCAAACAGCTTACAGGGAGCACAACAGTGACAGGAACAGGAAATGACGCAATATGGCTTACCCTGTCACATTCTTCTTAGAAGAAGAAGAGATTTTTAATGGGGCTACATTGTTTAGTGCCAGATGCAATGAGGAATTAACTCCATGAACAAGAAAATCAGTTCGTGACCACCTAGAGATTAAATTGTTGCTCTTTGTTGTTTTGTTTTCTTTGAGACATTTTTTTAGAGATTACACATGGAACGGGTTGTTTGAAAGTTGTTACAGCATTGTCTGATAAAGATCTAGTTTAATGAGATTTTCTCTAATGACTAAAATAAACTCCAGGGTTATCGAAAATAGTCAGACAGGACAGGGTCATGTGGATATACTAGCATTTGTATACACACACTGTTATATGTCAGCACAAGGTCAAGTGTATGAAGACAAAAGTGGGTAGGTCTGCAAATTTTCTAAGTAAAGCCAATTGAGTCTGAGATAGCATTAAAGGCTATCTTTATTTAGGCTATCACTTTCAGGGTGTATTCACACCAGGAAGGTCTGTTAGTTTACTTGCTTTGGTCCAGATCATTTTCCCCCCCCTTTTTTTGTTGCTGTGGTTCCTATTCACACTACTAGTAAATGCAACAGGAGCAGAGTTTCTCAACAAAAAGACGTCGTAAGGGCTTTCAGTCATTGGACAGTTAAATGTGTAGGTGGGGTAAAACCAGGAAGCCATGTGAAAAATGGGGCAACATAAACAATGGAGGGGCTGTTCTTATTTTCTTTCCGGCATTGTGGTTACCGGTGGGATAAAGTTTGGTTGCTTTCTCACCTGTTTTGATCTACGCCAGGGTTTGTTTGGATCCGCTCTGAGACCACATCTTCAGCTAGGTCTGTTTGCTTGTTTGGTGCACACGAGTGTCCGCTGGGTTGTATTCACACTGGCCTAAAAGGTCCAGACCAGGGTGGAAGTGAATTTGCGTTTGTTTTAAATAAAAAAAATCAGTGTTGATAAAACTAAATTCAGCAAAAAAAGAAACGTCCCTTTTTCAGGACTGTGTATTTCAACAAAAATGTTGTAAAAATTCAAATAACTTTACAGATCTTCATTGTAAAGGGTTTAAACAATGTTTTCCATGCATGTTCAGTTAACCATAATCAATTAATTAACATGCACCTGTGGAATGGTTGTTAAGACCTTAACAGCTTACAGAAAGTAGGCATTTAAGGTCACAGTTCTAAAAACGCAGGACACTAAAGAGACTTGTCTATCGACTGTAAAAAACACCCAAAGAAAGATGCCCAGGGTCCCTGGTCATCTGCGTGAACGTGCATTAGGCATGCTGCAGGGAGGCATGAGGACTGCTGATGTGGCTGGGGCAATAAATTGCCATGTCCGCACTGTGAGACGCCTAAGACAGCGCTACAGGAAGGACAGCTGATCATCCTCGCAGTGGAAGACCACGTGTAACAACACCTGCACAGGATCGGTACATCCGAATATCACACCTGCGTGACAGGTACAGGATGGCCACAACAACTGCCCGAGTCACACCAGGAACACACAATCCCTCCATCAGTGCTCAGACTGTCCGCAATTGGCTGAGAGAGGCTGGACTGAGGGCTTGTAGGTCTGTTGTAAGGCAGGTCCTTACCAGACATCACCAGCAACAACGCCGCCTATGGGCACAAACCCACCTTCGCTGGACCGGACAGGAGTGGCAAAAAGTGCTCTTCACTGATGAGTCATGGTTTTGTCTCACCAGGGGTGATGGACGGATTCGTGTTTATCGTGGAAGGAATGAGCGTTACACCGAGGCCTGTACCCTGGAGCGGGATCGATTTGGAGGTGGGGGGTCCGTCATGGTCTGGGGCGGTATATCACATCACCATCGGACTGAGCTTGTTGTCATTGCAGGCAATCTCAATGCCTTGCGGTACAGGGAAGACATCGTCCTCCCTCATGTGGTACCCATTATGCATGCTCATCCGGACATGATCCTCCAGCAGGACAATGCCACCAGCCATGCTGCTCGTTCTGTGCGTGAGTTTCTGCATGACAGCAATGTCAGTGTTCTGCCATGGCCAGCGAAGAGCCCGGATCTCAATCCCATTGAGCACGTCTGGGACCTGTTGGATCGCAGGGTGAGGGCTAGGGCCATTCCCCCCAGAAATGTCCAGGAACTTGCAAGTGCCTTGGTGGAAGAGTGGGATAACATCTCACAGCAAGAACTGACAAATCTGGTCCAGTCCATGAGGAGGAGATGCACTGCAGTACTTCAAGCAGCTGGTGGCCACACCAGATACTGACTGGTACTTTTGATTTTGAGCCTCCCTTCATTGAAGGACCATTATTCTATTTCTGTTAGTCACATGTCTCACCATTCCTTTTCACTCTGTACACCTCAGACTTCCAGTACAAATCAGAGACCTGTCATCTGCAGAAATACTCAGATGACTCTGCAATTGTCGGCTGTATCAGAGATGGAGAAGAAGCTGAATACAGAGAGCTGGTGGACCGCTTTGTGACATGGTGTGGAAACAATCGTCTCACCTTGAATGTGAACAAAACAAAGGAGATGATTGTAGATTTCAGAAGAAACATGGATAAGTCACACACTGTTTCCATCATGGGAGAAGAAGTGGAGGTGGTTGAGGAGTATAAATACCTCAGAATTCACCTTGACAACAGACTGGACTGGAGACTGAACAGTGAAACCGTCTACAAGGGACAGAGCAGACTGGACTTCTGGAGGAAGCTTAGGTCCTTCAAAGTTTGCAGCAAGATGCTGGAGATCTTCTACAAGTCTGTTGTGGAGAGTGTAATCTCTTCAGCCGTCATCTGTTGGGGTAGCAGCATCAGAGCCAGGGACTTAAAAAGGCTCAACAACCTGATAAAGAAGGTTCTGGTTCTGTTCTTGGGACAACTGTGGAACATTGGAGATGATAATGCAAAGAAGGATTCTTCATAAAATCAAAAAAATGATTGACAACCCTGAGCATCCTCTTCATGAGACAGTCATACAACAACAGAGCGTCTTCAGTCGGAGGCGTCTTCAGTTTCGTTGCAATACAGACCGCTACAGGAAATCCTTCCTGCCCACAGCCATCATCATCTACAACATCTCCTTAAAGAATTAATTATATGAGCTATACCAACACTGAATTTCCCTCTGGGATCAATAAAGTATTTTTGAATTGAATTGAATTGAAACATTTTTAGTTTATGTCTTATGGTGTTGACTCTTTTAGTGTTCATACAAATATTTACATACATTAAGTTTACTGAAAGTAAAAACAGCTGAAAGTCAGAGGACGTTTCTTTTTTTGCTGAGTTTAGTTTCTTTATAACTGATAAAATTGAACTATAACTCAGGTCGAGTTATTTGGTCATGTGATAGTGATGCAGTGCAGGATTGTGGGATGTCTAACTGAAGCAGAATGTCAGCTGTCTGATTGTTTTTTCACAGGAAATGTATATCATATCGGTAAATATCAGTTATCGGCTCCAGCAGCATAAATATTGGGTATCAATATCAGCTCAAGTTTTCATATTGGTGCATCAACAATCCAATAATAATAATTCACCAGTTCTCTGATGTCTGCTTCGTTTGTGATCAATAAAAGAGCAACTTTGATGCAAATATAAATAAATAAACCTTGTCTCTGCAGCTGTTTAACGGTTCAGTAAATGGCTCTGAGCGCAATTTCTATTGAGTTGAATGATACCAGTGACTCTTTCTTTATTATAATCCTATTAATGAAAATTTTGTTTGTCCAGAACTCCCAGGTCAATATGTCTGTAAGGAGGAGGAGGTCCAGACGGGCCAGCAGCCTTCTGACGAAGAGGCAAACTTCGTTTTGGACCAAGAGAACCCAGAAGCACGGCAGATGACGAAGGAACAAAAAGAATCAGAATCCCTGGAGATGAAAATTGAACTGGAGGAACCAGAACTTCTGCGGTTAAAAGAGGAAGATGGTGAAATGTGCATCAGTCAGATTGGAGAGCAGCTTGTTCTGAATCAGCAGACTGATACCCTTATGATGAAGGAGGAAGACCACGGAGAACCAGAACCAAACAGTGACCAGCTCTTGAACCCAGAAGCACGGCAGATGATGAAGGAACAAAAAGAATCAGAATCCCTGGAGATGAAAATTGAACTGGAGGAACCAGAACTTCTGCAGTTAAAAGGGGAAGATGGTGAAATGTGCATCAGTCAGGTTGAAGAGCAGCTTGTTCTGAATCAGCAGACTGATACCCTTATGATGAAGGAGGAAGACCACGGAGAACCAGAACCAAACAGTGACCAGCTGTTGTCTCAGAACTCTCTGGAAGCTGAGAACCTAAATCAGAAAGGGAGCAATGATAAAGACTCAGGATCCAGTAGAGAGGAAGTGTTGAAACAAAATAATGGAGATCAAATCAAACTGAAGAGGCACAGAGTTGACAAAAAGGCTGTTTGCAAAATATGTGGTAAAAGTTTCCACCATTGTTATTTATATAATCACATCAGAACTCACACAGGTGAGAAGCGTTTCTCCTGTAAGACCTGTGGGAAGGGTTTCATTACAAGCCGTCAGTGTACAGTTCACATGAGAACTCACACAGGCGAGAGGCCTTTTTTGTGTCAGACGTGTGGGAAAAGTTTTGTACAAAAACATTGCTTAGTTTCTCACATCAGAACTCACTCAGTTAGGGCGCACCATCCATGTCAAATTTGTGGTAAAGTTTTTTTTCGCAACGATCTGTTGGCCTCTCACATGATCACTCATTCAGAGAAGAGACCTTTCCCATGTCAGACCTGCGGAAAAGGTTTTAGTCGAAAGGTTCATTTGACTCGTCACCTGAAAACACACACAGGTGAGAAACCTTTTGAGTGTCAGATCTGTGGGAAAGGTTTTATCCAGAAAGCTAATTTAATTACTCACACCAGAACCCACACAGGCGAGAAGCCGTACTCTTGTGAGACGTGTGGAAAAAGTTTCAGTGACAGAGGTAATTTATCGCGCCACATGAGAACTCACACAGGAGAGAGGCCGTTCTCGTGTCACATCTGTGAGAACCGTTTTATAAAAAAAAATAACCTAGTGAGTCACATGAAGGTCCACGCAGGTGAGAAAAGTTTCCCGTGTGAGATCTGTGGTGTGTGTTTCTCTCGCAGTGCTATTCTGGCTCGCCACATGGCCGCTCACACAGGCGAGAAGCCTTTTACGAGTCAGCCCTCTGGATGTTAGTCATTTCCACTCCACATTAGTGTTCACACAGGTGAGGTGTAATTTTTTTAATCTGATGACACTGAAATAATTGAGAGGTTTCAGTTGAGAAACTTTACCACAAACATACTGAAAATCCTGAAAGTCTAGTGTTGAAAACTACGTTTAATGAATCAATATATTTTTATTTCAATGTGTAAATAAATGGCAACAAAATGAAATGTTTGTCTGAGATCTTCCAGACAATTGCACAACAATCTTTAGAGAAAATCCAAATATAAGATCAAATAAATGAAACGTGTAAAAAAAACGGGACACCAAAAACCACTTATCGGTGCTTTCCTTGGTTTCAATTTTACAGTCGAGTTCATTTTTGGTAGTCAGGGAGCAAAATATAAATGAAATAAAAAAATTTTTGTGTAATATTCAAAATCAAACTATACTTGCAGTAAATGTTTCAACAAAATGTGCTCAGATAACATATATTTTTTTAAATATAAAATAACACAACAGTTAAAATGTTTTCATTTTAGGAAACTGCAACATCCATACTTTGGCTTTCTTAAGTCAAGACTATTTGGGATATGAAATGAATATTTCAGACGGCCCTACGGTCTGTGTCAACAGTGGTAACAGGTTAATCGCTAATCGGTAACATCTGTGGTAGCTAACAGCAACCGCTGTTACCGGAAGTTGGTAACCATTTAACATGAAAACGCGTTCTCTAACACTGGAGCGCTGTTCCACGAAGCGAGCTAGTCTCAAAAGTTAGGTTTAGCCCTGCTTTCCACCAGAAGCATAATGAGTGCGTAACGTCTGCGATGCGTAATACGCAGCCGTTAGCCACCATTAAATGCAATTGCAATTCTCCTGTGATTTCGTGATCTCCCGGGACCAGCTGGGTGGAACGCTTTCATGAGTGATCCGCGTCTAAAATGCACCCGGTGGGACACGCTGCTGAATTCGTGAGTAAAATGCGTCTAATACGTTACGCGCTGCTTACGCTTCCGGTGGAAAACAGGGGTAAGTTTAACAATCCGGGTTTAATCTCCCAAAATTCGGTTCATGAAACGAGACCAACCTGAAGCCCCGCTTAGTCACCATGGTAACAGATGCTGTTGGTCAAACCTGCTACGTCGCAGGCTATCTGTGAGGTTTATTTTAGCTTGATAAATACGATTGGACAAGCCATGTGATGTCACACACACACCCTCCAATATAAAGTTATTGCAGAAGCTGCAGTTTCCTGTTTGGTGGCTAAATTATGCAATGCATTGTGTGGTTTTTTCTTTTAAAATGTAATTCTAATTAAATGTAGTTTATTGCTGTATTTAATCTTTACTTGCTGCCAGAAACCTTTTTTCCACCCATGTCGCTCCTGAGGTCATAAGAGATCAGTCCTCAGAGGAACGTAATGTTACCCAGTCTCTGGAGGTTTTGATTGGTGATGCAAACACCCGGTTAACAGCGTTTACATAGATGATTTAATTTGCTCTTCTGGAAAGAAATTACATTGCCACAATAGCAAATGAAACAAAATGCTCCACGTTCAGGGGAAGCACTGGAAAATCTGTAGTGTGCATGCCAGTCCTGTAGGAGGCAGTGAATTTAGTAAATTTGACTGCCTCTGAGGATCTAAGCTACGTGTCTTCGCCAACGGCATAAATTTTGCTTTAGCTAACCAAATAATCTGAGGAGTTGCCGCAGCACAGGCAGAATATGGAGATCCGCCATTGTTGTTGTTGCTTCGCGCTGGCGAAAACCCGACCCGATTGCACGAGCAAAGGATGACGTGACTGACGTCATCGTCTCCACATGTTTTTGTTTTGATGTTTTAACAGAGATGAAGCGCTTTGCGTTTCTAAAAGGTTTTGTTCCGGAGCCCGATGTCAAACTTCTGTTTTTGTCCGGTCAAAACATTTTTTATTTACTATGGTTTTGTTATGATGGATTCTATTGTTATTGATTACTACTGATCTGTTTTTGTGTAACCTCTTTGAAGGGTCACTGTGGCGCTGGGTAATGAGTGACTGACGATCTTTGATTTTGGGGTTCACACTGTGGATGCAAGCCTCATTTGAGGGAAGAGTATGCGTTTCAATTTGTGCTAAGATTTATTTTACTCATTCATTGTGTACTTGACTGTTTCTGCCTAAAATTGTTTTTTTTTGTTTTGCATTTATTTCTTAGGCATCCTGACTGATGATGAGCCATGCAGAAATGGCCACCTTGGGGGCAAAGGGGTCGCCACATTCTTTCTCACCCAAAGAGTCGTGAGACGACAAACACGTCCATAGGTTGGAGGTTGATCGTCTTACGCCCCTGGGTTTTTGGAATGTGGTTTTGCATCTGGTCCAATAACTGTCATCAGGAAGGATGTATAGAACTTATCATTTTGTTCAGTAGTTGACTTACTGTGACATGTAATCATTGGGTATTGTTTTTTTTTTTTCTTCTACTGCCTGCCTTCTCAATAGTGGTAGTTTCTAATGAGCCATTCTTAATTATTGTTTTTTTGTTTTTTGTTTTTGATTTATCACTGAGATATGATAAAAAGGGAGGACTGTTTTGGAAAATGTAATATTAAGAATGATCTGCTCTGCGTATTTTACATACTGATGGTTACTGTGTGCCTTTTTCCTTATGATAAGGTAACCAATCTGATTATATGACACTATGAATTTAGGTCAGGACAAATCTATTGATTTAGGCTCTAACATCCTGGGTTGGCATAGCAACTCTCTTTTACATCTAAGGACATCCTGACATTACATAGATTATGCTTTCGCTATCAAGTCCCTGACGCCTGTCTAATGTTCTCATTCTGAAGAAATGTTTTCTGATTTGATATTGATAGTTGTCAGGATTACTGATTCTATGTAGGTCTGTCTTGTTTTTGAAGGCCGGTCAGTATGTATATTCTCTGTGAAACACTGTACCTCCTAGCTTGATCAAAGACGTTTGTATTAAAACCTCCAAATATCTGAAGGAATCCTCTCATCCCTTTTATTTAAGAACTTCACTTACAGCTGTTACCATGGAAACGAGAGTCCACAACGCAAAGTTTATTTCTATCTTGTCGTTTGTTTCAGGACGGAATCAGGGCAGCAACATCAGCGGTATGGTCATTTTTTACGATGTTGAAAGGGTAGGAAGATATATATGTCGGATATCGTTTTCAAATCAGTGCATCAATAGACGAGTTAAATTCCTGGATGAGAATATTCAGTTCTTCAAAACTGAACCTTGTCTGATGAATAATGAGGACAGAATATCTTTGTTTCAGGAAACTATCTACATCTTTTTAAGGGTAAATATATAATATTCTACAGTAATAAATGTGAAGATTAGACTGAATGAAAGTGTTGCATTATATAAATCCATGAATATAATCCAAATACTAGAAAACAATTTTTCAAAGCTAATTTAATGCTTATAATAATTTTCATAAAGGCTTTGAAACGAAGCAATTTTTACTTTATTTTTGGGTCTCAACAAAATGTTAAATTGTTATTCATAATCAAAGACTTCAGTGAAAAAATAATGTGACTGTTACCTGTTGACTGAACCTGCAGCTGTTCATGTGTCTCCTTATAAAATATTTATATGTAAAGCTAGAAGGATGAAACTAAGGCAGAGTTTTTCCTTCCTCCAAACATCTCAACTGTTGATCTATTGTAAAAATGGAAATCGGAACAATAAATCCAGATCAGAACACGAAGTAAAAATATTTCCGTCCCTGTGCTGTTTGCTACACCTGATGAACCTGATAACAGACGATGCTGATGGCCCAAAAGTTTTATTTTAATTGTTTTTCTTTACTAAATGTGTTCTGAGTGATTTTTGAAGAGTTTTTCTGCATGGGGATGGTCTCCTTGAGCATGAAGGAGTTCTCTCCAGGTACTCCGGCTTCCTGTCCAATGTGTCTCTGCCTAATGAGCGCTGGAGTCAGGCACCAACCCCTCGTGACTGCACCTACGGCTGGGCGATAAGACCATTTAATTTATGACCCTGGGCTCTCTCTGAGCTCTCATTTCACCTTCCCGCGTGCTCGTTCATTTCTGTAAAAAGGAGCAATAAGAACAACAAACAATTATATCTTTTAACAGTGAGAGGTCGTTCACTGGACTCAGTTCTAGTAACTGAGTACAGCTTTATCTCAACATAAGGTTTTTATTTGAAACGAGTTAAAAGAAACTCCTCCCACATAGATCTTCCCCCACAGAATGGTCAGCTTCTTCACAAAAGGCACACAGGATGTGCCACATTCCTCTTGATTATTCACGGTTTCTAAGTGTTTCCACATGCACTACAAAATTAGACCCTCATACAACATTAACAGAATTTATATCTCTTCATGTCCCTCTCTTGATCTCTTAGTTTTTTAAGAGATCACCATAGGTAAGGAAAAATGTCAGGCAAAGAATCAGATCAATTTTGAGTCCATCTTCTCTGGAACTTTTCGAATCAGTAGTCAAATCATCTTGTTCTGGCTGGGAATAGTGGCTGTCCGGCTCGCTCTTCTATGACCTAAGGTGAGAGGTTGCCAGCACATCACCTATATGCAGCTAAAGTGTATCTTTTCAGTAGCCTTGAGTTTGATCGTTCAACCTCTTTTGGCAAGGGTCTCAGCTTCTTTTCCTTCAAACCCTGCTGCCCCAGCTGGGCAGCTCTGTGCTCCAAGCCGCCCTGCCACCTGATGATGCTGGTGTGCTGAAGTTGGAAACCTCTAAGCAGAGGGTTCAAGTAGGTTGTGTGGTCTGCTCCTTGCTGTTCTCCCGCTCTGGCTTGCTGCTCCTGCATGTCCTCTCAGGTTCGTCCTGACTCCTCAGTGGGAGTGCATTGGCTCCAGCCTATTTCTTTAGTATGATTACCTGAGAGATTGTGGTCTGGTTGGCTGCTGGTCTCTCACCTGGTCAACAAAGCCTAAAAGAAGAGCTTGCAACTAATTTGCTTTTTCCTGTTTGCTTTATCCATAATTGTATCTGTTTTGAGATTCATTTCTCATGGATTTGTCCTCTTTTAAAAAAAAAAATCAAATCCCTCACTCACCTCATAGTTTTAAGTAGTGCCGCACTGATCGGCCGCACTAACCCAAAATCAAATTATTATCCTGACTGCTTACAAACTATGTCTATCTGTAGAAAAAGCTAATGCTTTTGCTGTATGTAAATCACAAAAATCATCATTGACCCAAAGTGCACTCTAAAAATCCTGTATCAAAAGTGAGCAACACTGGAACAACCTAGACCATAAAGAATATTTCTTCAAAAGATATAGTAGAGGTTATAATGTAAATAAAAACGTCCAAACAAAGACTAAATGCATAAACATGCCACAAGGTAAGATGAATGGGTTGTGTGCTAAAACAACCAACCGCACAAAGGTGCCAAAACAGGATGGAAAACAGGAAACATCTGGTCTTTTTGGATTGTGGAAATGACATCATGAGCATGACAGACCACTCAAAAGAAAAATGTGCTGCTTTAAAGCTCAACCCGCAGAAAACGATTAGTTTAATTTTATTCATTTACACTGCTAACAGCCTAAGTTCATTAAACCTATAGTCCTATAAGATTTTACCACATCACCGACTGTTATTCATCTTTCTGAGCTGATGAAGCCCAATAGTTATAAAAGAAAACTATAATTTCAACCTATTTAACCAAAAAAACTGTTGAACCCTAAACAAAGGTTGTTTTTTATTCAGTTTTTTCATTTATCTGAAATGCTTTTAATGAGACCAATTGAAAGGCTTTGTTTTGTAAAAAATAATTGAAATTTAAGTTCAAATTTAAGTTCCCCTAGTGCCTAAGGATCTCCTCCCTTTTCCTGAAACAGAACTGTTTCAGAAACATCCAATTATTTAAGTCTCCTGTTAATCAGGTGTGACTAGATCTGCAGCTTGTTACAGAAAGATGTTATAGTTCAATAAACACCTGTATTGTAGATCAATCTCCATGTATACAGTATTTAAGCTCAATTCCTAGATCTCAGCTGCTATACCTCTCTGCCAGGGAAGAATTAACAAAACCACGGAATCTATAATTTAATGTGTCCAATCATAACATGACCTTACCCACCTCGGTCCATGGGAAAAAAGATAATAGAACCTTATTTCAATCACTCCATAATTTGTTTTCAGGGGGCATATCAGAGCCCAGATGGAACCATAAGGGGCTGAAATATCACGCCTCCTCCTTCTGCTGTGTCAGATCTCCTCTGCAAATACAAGAAAAGAATGCTCTTTAAGTCTCAACAGAAGCACATCCACCGTTCTCATTTTGAGGATAATTGTGTCAGAGCCAAAATCCGCAGAGAATCAGCAGGTCGTCCATAGAAAAGTTCCCATCACATTCACGATATGGAGCACATACTATATACTTTTTTCCCATGTACCCAGAGTGGTATGAAAGTGTGGTCAGATTTTATCATTTTCAAAACAAATAAATGTTTGGTCAGGTTTTAAGTGTACTGGTCCAGCTTTGACTATTTAGATTAATCCCATGTCGTCCCAGTCTCCAATTTACCCTTTTGTCATGGAAGTATATACATTTTTACCCATATAACTTTGTTCATGTACTGCACACTCAGAATTTGTCCAAATCCTGGAGAGGAGTGTGACATCTGGAAACAGATCATTAAGATTAGTGAAAGCTTCTACATATCTGGGTCAATGTCCTACAGAATATGGCATCTGAGAACAAACAAAACAGTTAATGTTTTATTTATTTGCTAGATATCTTGCATATTGTCACAATACACTAGTTTCAAATGGGTTTCTGTATGTCCTTCTCTGAGTGAACCAAGAAAATAAATCAGCATCCTCATGTGCTATGTCATTCTTCTGTGAGTCCTGACGTTCCTATTGAAATAACACCACCAAAAAAACTGTAAAAATGAACGTACTAGATAGCAGAAAAACCAGAAAAACCTTCATCATTACTATCTCTCCCTTCAAAACAGTCTCTATAGAAAAGTGTCTCTCCTGGTTCTCTTCACTGAGGTTGAGACAAGTGGACCATATTGTTTTCCACCTCCCTTTGGAATCAGTCTTTAACCCCACTTTTCTTAGACTGCTTTCCCTATATCTAGTAATGGTCTCTGCTTTTTATAATGGATTAAGTGTATCCAACTCAGTCTCTACAGCCATTGGTGTGGTCAAAAATACCTGGAATGGCCCCTTCCACCTGGGTGATGCCCAATTTTCTGTTTACAGCTTTTAATCAGGATCCAGTCACCTACTTTCAGCTCACTTCTTCCTGTAGGAATATAGGATCATCTGGCATATGATTAGTTTGCATTTATAACTCATGTACTTATCAGTATTTTGATCATGAAAACCCCCAGATCTTAATCAAATTGTTTTTTTTAGAAGATAGTAAACCAATCTAAGGAATTCTATATCTACGCCCATAGATTATTTCAAATAGAATGAGGCCAATATTCAAATTTGGTATTATATGCATTTATAATTTACCAAATCAAGACTATCCAATTTGTCCCGTTTCTTCCATCTCTTTTTTTTTTTCAATTTGCAACATTTTATCATGAAGTCATAAATCAGTTTGTAATTGTTCCTCTTATTTTAATATACCAAACTGTAGGAAGGATAAGCTCTCATCAAATTCGTTCAATTACTCGGGGTTATATTCATATATAACTTTATCATAACCAAACAGTATCTCCAATTCTGTTTAGTCTTATCCATGGCCTTTCTTAATCTGCTTTTAGAATCCAATTGTCTCTTAAAAATGATCTATAATCTTTGTCCTATTTTATCAATTATTTAATTCACAAAATTTGTTCCGTTACCACTATAGATCATTTGTGGATATCAAATCTAGGCATTATTTCTCTAAACAACATTTCTGCAACAGTTAGTGTATCTAAATGTTTCACCGTTAACATTACAAATCCATTAGGAGAAATTATCTTTTCTTACTAAATAGAGCTTCTTCAATACAGCCTTCGTTTGCTCAAAGCTGTTTCTTTATTTTATATGAGAAGCTTTTCTTTTTTTTTTCATGTCTGACACACTTCTTGTCCATGAACCAATCAGTTTGAGAATTGAATTGTCCGTAAGAAATGCTTTTAATTAGTTCGCCACTAGAGGTCGCCATACCCCTGTTCCCCATTGTTGGCCAAATGCCAAAAACATGTAAAGTTAAATTTGAATCTTCTGTTAGCAATAATATGATTATTTATCTTCATCTGATTACAAACTTCACTTAAAACTTTAATTTTTCTCTTTTCAAGTAAAACAATTCTTTGGTAGCTTTCCCGTTTCAAGAATTTTATGAAAATCTAAAATTTGGATTATTAATTTATCCCCTACAGAGAATATGCCCAACTTCAAGTGAAATAGGAAATCTCTTCCTAACAAATTAGAAAATAATCTCTAGATTTTATGATTATCACAACAGCTTTTTCCTGTAGCAAAATCTATTATTTTTATTTCATTTTTCTAACAACTCAATCTCATTTTTAGTGGAAAACAAAATTCCAAATTTTATTTAATTATTTTTTTCATCTGGCTTCACTAACTTCCTACCATTTTGTCAATGAGATAATCAGCAACTGATATTTCCATGACAAAACATCACATCTCTATTCCTTGCTCTCTACTTATCTGCTCCTTCATAAAGATTCTACAAATTAGCTTATTATTATGATTATATGTGAAAGAGTCTGTTGCTAGATGCCCAAAAAACATGGTACAGTTCTCAACTGATATTTGGGCGAGGGCCGACATCCTCTCCCAATCTCAGTTGTAGGTCCAGACATCCTTCTTGCTTAATCAGACCCTTAATTTTGTCCCATTAGCAACAACTCCATTGAGTGTAAATATTGAAGTGCGCTTAAACTCAGTGTGCTACGGTAACTAAAGTTGAATTTTGGAGTGCGTTACTACATTCCTTATTACGGTAATCCCGTAACGAACATTTCTTCTCTTTTTTTCAGTCTCTAACCCAGCGCATTACAAGATTGTTTCCTTTCAACATGTATCTTATCTGTCATTAAAATGTTAGAAGCAAACATCTGAAGCTGCCGCTTGTTACAAAGAATAAATTCACGTAGCCACCCAGCTGCTACCCCACAGGTCCTGTAGACATCCGCCTGTATTTCAAAATAAAATCACTCTGCTCATAATCCGTCCTTTTTAAACCATTTCTTTTATACTATATGAGAGATCTCACAGACATCCCATGAATATCATTAAAAATATTAGCTAAGTTTTTAAAAAATTATTATTATAAAGTAACAGTTGCCGCTGTACTTAAGAAATCCCAACCTTTTGTATTGAGCTGCACGCAGCTAAAACACCCCCCTCCTTATCAGCTAGCGGGGGGAGGTGTGTTCCTTCTCTACTGCCTTCCGGCAGTTGGATAACCTTTAACAATTTTGAAACGCATGATGAATCTGGTTTCAAACAAGTCTTTCTCAGGAAGTCCATTTTACCGATTTCTGTCACAACCCATCACAATTGGTTTGTTTATTAAGAGAAAAACTAACGACCCATTGTTGAGGGACAGAGGGGGGGGGTCTTGTTTATTATCAGAACAGCCCTTCCTTGAGGGGGAAGGGGGAAGGTGGTCGGTTGTTTAAGATAATTCATTTAGATCACAGTAAAGTTGACCTTACTCTTCATAGAATTTTTTTTAAATATGTTAGTGAGTTTTCTCTTTTATTTTATTTTTCTTTCGGCGGAGCTTAAGGAGAAAACAAAGTTCAAAACGTTTTCTATCCTCCCGGGTGCTAAAAAAACACATCTGTTTCACGCATTAACCCCCCTTTTTTCTCTGTTTGTTTGAGACGCCAAATGTCTAATTCTTCAATTTGGATCTTTTTAGTTTTATTTTAGATCGCAACTACCAAGAAGTGCGCGAAATTACTCAGTCAATCGTCGTTTCAAATTCATAATCTTTATTTTAAAGAAATGTATTGTCTTTTCTCTTACATTAATTTTGCATCTCCTTTAAAATCTATTTTTTCCCCATATTTCGATAAGTTACATTTTGCTGTTTTTATTTTTAATTTTTAAATATTCATCACTCATGTTAATGAAGTAAATTCAACTTTTATTTCTCTGTTATCTGATCTATTTATCTGATCGCAGTGTTATTTACTTAATTTTCAAACCATGAGACTCCGTTCAGCCTACAGCTGTTTCACCATAGAAATCTCCATTCACACACACAGTCACACAACCGGTTTATCACACATTAATATAATTATGTATTTATTATCATGTTTTTTCATTACTAGTATTATTATTTAGATATTATTTATCATTAGGCCTATTTCTAATTGAGATCCCAGACCTCTGCGCGCTTTTGGAGTCCAACTCCTTTAACATGAATATTCACGCAAAGATCCCCGATCTTTATTTGCAAAACACAAACTTGCATTACATAGGTCCCGGACCTAGTTATTTTTTCTTCTTTCACGCATCACATTTTTACTCACTGGCTGTTGTCCCTGTGAAGGAAGACCCCATCCAACTGTTGCTCCGGAAGAAACCCCGGATCTGCCGGCCTCTTTTTTTTCCTTTTACGTAACAGTGGCGTAGAGGACTTTGATACTGGTTCCGAACCAGGTTATGCACGGACTCTCAGCAGCCTGCGGTTCCTCCCGGAGATCCAGTCCGATCTGAGATCCTGGTCAAAGGAGCAAGAAATGCCAGGGTTAAAATCGGTCTCCGATCTCTGAGTTTTCTTTTTTTGACATTCCGTGGTTTCTCAATCCACGAGCTGCTCCCACTCAGCCTTCTTCGTGTCCAACACGCAAGCTTTCAGTAAGAAGCGTCCTAGCTTACCTTAGGGCCGGCCACACCCTGAGTTCACCGACCCGGTCGGCTCTATTTAACTCAGCAGAAACAGAAATCCACATTTACTGGAGAACAACAGACAGAACATTTTAGATTAGTCAATTTTGCGCCTCGTGTGTCAGCGCTTACCAAATAACTTCAAGCCTGGGTCACTTCCGTCCTCCGATCTCCAGTATCTGTTAATCACAATAATTTCCAAGCTCACGTTTTCCTTTGCTTCTTCCAGAAATCATGTCGGGGTCACCAAATTGTTGAGAAGGTGTTTTCACTCTAATTTAAAGCCTATTTTAAAGGAACAGACACACATTTAATTTATGACCCTGGGCTCTCTCTGAGCTCTCAATTCACCTTCCCGCGTGCTCGTTCATTTCTGTAAAAAGGAGCAATAAGAACAACAAACAATTATATCTTTTAACAGTGAGACGTCGTTCACTGGACTCAGTTCTAGTAACTGAGTACAGCTTTATCTCAACATAAGGTTTTTATTTGAAACAAGTTAAAAGAAACTCCTCCCACATAGATCTTCCCCCACAGAATGGTCAGCTTCTTCACAAAAGGCACACAGGATGTGCCACATTCCTCTTGATTATTCACGGTTTCTAAGTGTTTCCACATGCACTACAAAATTAGACCCTCATACAACATTAACAGAATTTATATCTCTTCAATAGAAATTCGAGAAACATGATTTGTTGGTCAAAATCAGCAAGCCACTCATTGGTTCTTCCAGGCAAGCCAAATATGGTAAAAAATGATCTGTTACTTGAAACCTGAAACTTGTAACTTGAAACTTGAAAACTGAAACTTGTAACATGTCACTTGAAACTTGAAATCTGTTACATGAAACTTGTAATTTGTATTTTTAAAATGTGTGCAAGTTACAAAATGTAAGTTACAAGTACAAAACCTAAGTTACAAGTACAAATAATAAGTTACAAGTTACAAAATATAAGTTACAAGTACAAATAATAAGTTACAAGTACAAAACCATAAGTTACGAGTACAGAACTAAAGTCCCAATTCTAGCTCCATACCCTTTATGGTTGAGAAGGGAAAAATTGAGCGTTCATTATTGGGCTATGGTGGCTGGGTTTATACCAGCTTGGCATCTAAATGTCTCCTAGATGAGTGTTGGGAGTTCAGCGAGAAACAGGATAAGGCAGTTATTATTTTAGTCCTATTGGGAAGATAGTAACCTTGCGCTGCAAGCTTGATTCTCGCGAGATTTGGAATTTTCCAAACCCACGAAAATCCATCTTGTACTGCTCCAAATAAACCGTCTGACTCGGCTCCAGTGGTGGTGGGGACCAATCGTTGGTTAGCATTGTACTTTGGGGCGGGCGCATGTGCCGGTATTCAGGTATAACGACAGTAGCAAGTGCCCAGGCAATGTAAAACAAACATTACTGCGCTGGTGGACGTACGCGTAGAAGCAGCTGTTGAATCTGTTTTAGGAGAACTAAAGACGATTTCTTCTTTGAAAAATGAGACAGGTGTTTTTAAAAACACGCGTTATGTGCATATTCTCCATGCAAAACCGGCAGTAATCACCCGAAGACATGGAGAAAGTGAAGCTTGGCCGATTTATTTGTTTATTTTTTTGCTTGGGCAATTTGTTGTTTCCCTGGCGCACATGGTATACGTCATATGAGTCGTTACTATGATTGGCTGAAGACAAGTCATGGTAGGCAGACACTTGCTTGCACGTCCTTCAATCAGCTCAAAATATTATACAAGATGGCCCTCCCTTTTTTCCTGCCCCGCCCCGTGTCTACACATCGTTCTGGCTTTTGCCAGGCTATGAAGCTAGTAGAAAACCTGGGACTTTGAAATTATATGGTAGTGGGATTGGTGTGGTCTCCAGTATCATTTTGGAACCTACCCGAGCCTGAAGTTTATATAGATTTACTTAGTATGGAAAAAGCAGCTGCAGCTTGGCATTTAGAAGTATATTTAAGTGAGCAGAAGGACGCTGTCCAAATTTAACCTGATGGGTCTAAAGAGGAGGAGTCACGTAGAACTGGCTTTGGGGTGTATATTGCTGAGCCGCCAGTTAGGTCGAGTGTTTGTGTGACAGATAATTTATCTTAATCACAGGGCATCTGAAGAGCGTCATGATTTACTGTTGGAGCTTTTGTGCTGTCTCCAAAACAATTGAGAGTGTGGGTTCCTGTGTTGTGTTTGTTTGGGTCCCTGGACATTCTGGTGTTTTGGGCAATGAAGTAGCAGATGCACTGGCCAAAGAATCACTCCACAGAGATTCCACTGACCTTCACCTTCCTCTGGGAAAACAAGAGTGTCATAGTATTTGCATTAAGTATTGTAGTGAGTGAGGTGGAGGGGAGGGGGAGAGGAGAGTAGTGATTGCACCTGAGGAGCTGAATGATTGCACCTGTGAGTGTTTGTGAGACAGGAAGTATGAAAAGGGTGTGGTGAGCAGGGGCAGTGTGTTCTGGATAGCGGAGCTTGGTGGAAGTTACAGGGCTACAGCCCAGCCAAGTGAAAGATTTGCACTCATGTTTAAGGGGGGCGGGTGCCGTTCGCAAGCTACTTAGGGCTGCCGGCGGTGAAGATAGCCAGGGGCATTAGGGACAGGTTGCTGTGCAGGCAGGGCAGTGTGGCAGATAGGGGAAAGCATAGGAGTGCTTTAATCCGCTTTCCAGTTGTGGAGGACGATCCCCTGCAGTTGGTGGAGATCCTTGCTGCGCCGGATCGGCCCATTATACCGACTTTGACGCCGCCTGTTGAGGGTTTGGGCTTAAGCTATGTTTTTTTTCCCTAGAGTTTGCCAGTGTATGCTACCCTAACATTATTTTATAAAGGTTTTTTGTATTTGGTAAAATCGTGCGCTCTGTCATCCTTCGTTGTCTGACATTGGACACACATTCCTCCCAGGTGGAGACAAGGTTTATTACAGTATCTCAAAGATTAGTGGCAGAAAGAATGGGAGGCGGAGCATAGAGGCAGACTTTATTTTTATTAAATTCAAGTATTGTAAATTCTGAAGAAATTGCTAATGAGTTTAGTGAGTTTTTCATTAACGTTGATCCAAACTTAGCAAGGGAAATTAGTAATGTAGACCATCATTTTGATTTTGCTTTTAATAGTAACAATTCAATGTTCCTTGGCGGAAGTTGTGAGAGTGATGTATTAGAAGTGGTTCAGAAGGTCAAGAGTAAAAAATCTACAGATGAAGACACTGTTGACATGTCAGTCATAAAGGATTTGATTGACTGCATCCTTAAACCTTTTACTTATATATGTAATAAATCCTTTTGGTTGGTTCATTAACGGCAGGTTCAGGTTATGTACAGTGTCCACGGAAAATCCGTTTAAACACCATGAAACAGTTTTATCTCACAAACAGCAAAGATCTGGAGGACATCTTACGTCAACTGAACTCCTCCTCTTGCTGCTTAGACATCCTGCCCACAAGCTTTTTCAAAAAGGTCTCAAAGATCTTGGAGTCAGATCTTTAATGTCGGGTGTTTTCCCAGAGCCCCTGAAAACAGCTGTAATTAAACCCCTGCTGAAAAGAGACAATCTGGACAAGACACAAATGAACAACTACAATCTCCAATCTTCCATTTTTAAGTAAGATCATTGAAAAGGCTGTTTTTCATCAGCTCTGAGGTCTTTACACTGGCTGCCTGTCTGTCAGAGGATAGACTTCAAAGTTCTGCTGCTGGTCTATAAAGCTCAGAATGGTTTAGGACCAAAATACATCAGTGATCTCCTGACCCAGTATGAACCTACTCGACCCCTCAGGTCATCTGGATTCGGTCTTTTATCAGTTCCCAGAGTCAGAACCAGACATGGAGAAGCTGCATTCAGCTTCTATGCTCCACATGTCTGGAACAAACTCCCAGAAAGCCTCAGATCAGCTGAAACACTCAGTTTATTTAAATCCAGGTTAAAGACCCATCTGTTCTCAGCTGCTTTTGATTAGGTTTTTATTCTAAGTTTTAAATCTGCACGGCTTCTTTTAAGATTTTTTTTCTCATTGTAAATCATGGTTTTTATTCCTCTACTTTTGCTTTTTCTGCACCCTGCTGTAACGCTTTTGATGTTTTATGTAAAGCACTTTGAGTTGTCTTGTAACATGAATTGTGCTATACAAATAAACTTGCCTTGCCTTTCAGAATGGTATTTTTCGTGACAAGATGAAAACGGCTAAGGTGGTTCCAATCTATTAAAATGGTGATAAACACATTGTATCAAATTACAGACTTGTGTCTTTGCTACCTCAATTTTCTAAAATACTGGAAAAATTGTTTGTGAATAGACTGGATGATTTTATGGAGCAATACAAATTATTGAGTGACCATCAATATGGGTTTAGGAGCAACCCATCAACATCCTTGGCAGAGATGGAATTTGTAGAAAATATTGCTACAGATATGGATAAGAAACAATGTGCTGTAGGTGTATTTATTGATTTACGTAAAGCATTTGACACGATCATTCTTTATTTTTGAAGAAATTGGAGTGTTATGGCATCAGAGGTATTGTACTCAACTGGATAAGCAGCTATTTAGACAACAGATTCCAAAAGTTAATAATACTGCATCACATTTTAGAAAGTAACTTGTGGTGTACCACAGGGTTTGGTATTGGGACCCAAATTATTTATGCTTTATTTGAATGACATTGGTGCAGTACTTAATAAATTGAAATTTATTACATTTGCAGATGACACAACTTTATTTTATTCAGGACCAGACATTAAAGAATTGTTAATAACAGTAGAAAAGGAGTTGGCCAGATTAACAGAATGGTTTCATATAAACAAATTATCATTAAATGAAAATAAAACTAAGTTTATGGTGTTTGGTGGTGTTAGGGCAAATTTTGAAATAGAATTATTCCTAGATGGAGTCCTACTTGAATGAGTATATAAAACAACATTTTTGGGAGTAATTTTAGACCATACATTTAGTTGGAAACCACATGTAGAATATATAAAACAAAAAATATCTAAAACCATTGGTATTATCTACAAAACAAGTGATTTCTTAAACAAGAAATGTCTGCACATTTTATATTTCTCACTGATATTGCCATATATGACGTACTGTGTTGAGGTGTGGGGAAACGCATACAAAACATATTTAGACCCTTTAATAAAACTACAGAAGAGTGATCAGAATAATAAAGCTTCCTCTTGTGAACCTACAAATAAATTATTTATACAGTCCTGTACCTTTAAAATTTTTAGACATTGTAGATTTGAAAACTTTAGAAATCTTATATTGAGTAATGAGTAAAAGTGTTCCCCATTGTACTCAAATATTTTCAAATTAAGAGAAAAAAATTACAACTTAAGAGGGCTGCTGGGTGTTTTTGAAAGAGGCAAGGTGAGAACAAATATTAAATATAGATGTATTTCATATTTGGGAGTTATATTATGGAACAGACTTAGTGATGATTTGAAATTGTGTAGATCTTTGCTGAGTTTCAAAAAAACATTGAAAGGAAATAATAATCAAGGATTAAAATGTAAAATAACGAATATGTGAAAATATTTTTTGTTTTTTGGGGTGATTTTCTTTTTGTTTGTCTTCATTTTTTGTATTCTTGATATTCTGTGTTCTGGATTCTT
This sequence comes from Valencia hispanica, assembly GCA_963556495.2. NCBI lineage: Eukaryota > Metazoa > Chordata > Actinopteri > Cyprinodontiformes > Valenciidae > Valencia > Valencia hispanica. Next base: position 57,940,198 of record OY747705.1, on the reverse strand, counting down.
ATGGATTGTATAGGATAGGCTAAAATAAGCCTTGGCTTCAGCATATTCCTTTTTTGGTTACAGAGCTTTGCTTTTTTCTTCTTTGTCAGTTAAATGTATATAATTTAAGTTTTGTTTCTGATGACTGTAACCAAAAATAAACCATTCATTCATTCATTCGTTTTTCTTGGCAGCCATTAGTTCATTGTAGTAGACTGCCTTTAGCCTCTTGTTGTAGAGATGAGGTGGTAATTATGCAGCAAATACAGCAAGAACCATTTATTGAACTGGCCGATTTGGAGTTTATCTTTTTCCTTTAAGTCCTTTTTTACGATTGGTACAAAGTCTCAAGAAGTGTACGGTTCAATTGTTCAATTTCTCCGCCACACTGGCAATTACTCGAGAATATAGTGTAATAGCGGTACTACGACAGTGGAGGGCAGCTTTGCGCACGCCCGCGTATAGCCTGTCGGAATCCCAATAAAAGAAGAAGAACTTCCGGTTAGCTTGTGTGTTAGCTTTGCGTGCTGAGGTGTGTTCTGAGTCTGCGCAGCAACAATGTGTTCAGCTGAGCCTCTGAGAGAGTTTATCAGAGAGAGACTAACTGCTGCTGCTGAAGAAATCTTCACCCAGCTGGAAAAAACCATCGTCCAGTACGAGGAGGAGATCCACCGTCAGCGGAGACTGCTGGACCGAACCTGGAGACCCCGGAGCGGCTTACAGCGAGCAGGTTCGGACCGGCAGCGGTACCGGTGGGGTTCTTACTGGGGGGCGGGAACAGGTTGTTGGAGGCGGTCTGCGGCTCCGGGTCTTTGTTTCTGGAGCTTTTGGGAGCAAAACGGAACAGGAAGCAGTGAGAAAACATTCCCACTTCATGGAAGCTTCTGAGCAACATCCTGATAAAATCCCTGCAGATCATTCAGGTTCTGACATTTTCTGTTTCAGAAAGTAAATTTGATAAAATCAGATTATTGCTGAACATTATCTCCATGCAGGCGGCCTAACCTGGACCCCAGCATAATCTCAGATGCACCCCACCCTCAACATATTGTAACTAGTAGAAAATGAATTATTTATCATTTAAAGACACTATAGTTATGTTATTCTATCTCTAGCTCTCCGTCCTGGGATTCCTGAGTTTTCCTCTTCAGAACCGATTCTAAATGATATTTCTGCATTTGAACCCAAATAGTGACTAAAACCCCCTCTTAAAAAAGAAGTAATTAAATAAGTTGTGTATTGACATTTGAATTAATTGGAAATAAATGAATATTTGTTTTCAATCTCATTGATCTGAACATCAGTTTGGATCAAATGTGGTAAAATCATACACAGAAATGTCAAAATAACTATATTATTTGCTTCCCGTACTCAAAACATGATAGAATAAATTAAAAAGCTGCTTTTTAATATAAAATAAACCCTGATATCTGGTTGATTGACCTTCACAGCAACTCAGCTGCTGACCAATCAGCGTCTCTATAGTGGCGTTAGTCATGCTGAGTGATTTGGATTTGTAAAATGAAAGTAAATCCATGATGTGATGCAGCAGATGATTATTTAAAAAATTTGGCCTACCACAGTCATTTATGTGGCCCTTTAAACTCTCGAGGATCTTTATAAATAGAACATTTAAGTTCTATTTATCTGTTCATAAATACTATTTTATCAGTCAAATCAGTGTTTATTTCAATAGTCCTAAATCACATAATTGATAAAAGATGTTGAGTGTTTTTAAATTTTAAGAATTAGTCTACTCGTCAAATGCAGATATTTATTAATATTTAACAGTTTGTTTAATATAATTTTACCAATACTTTCTGGCACAACCGGCCCTTTAAGGACATTCATGATCTTGGAAAGTTTGACACCCCTATCATATGTACAAACCAAGGGCGTAGAATTAGCATGGACCTGGAGGACATGTCCCCACCAATATGCAGCGATTATTGAATTGTCCCCTCCAATAATTTGATCTCTTCGAGAAAAGAAAAACTAACCCGATAGAAAGGAAAAATACTGATCCGTCAATGTCTCTTTCTAGAGATGCAAAAAGAGTTTAATTACGTTCTCTACTGGTAACATATATGGCCAATGTGATTGGCTGTGCCGTTCCCTGCTATCAGTTGAAACTCTGCAGCTATGTTTGCTTGTTAGCGGCGCCAAAACTGCAAGGAGAACTTTCCAGTCCGCAAGAAGTATCAGGTGCAACATGGGCGACACGAGTGTCAAAAGCGAGTGAGGATGGCAGCAAAAAAGAAGAATTTTGACATGAGGAACCATTTTTTCAAAGAAACCTGTAAGTCACTTAAAGTCAAGTTCGTTAATGAAATGTGTCCGTCAAATGCTACGCTTTGGCGCACATCATACAGTCTAAAATTTTATGTAATTGTAGGCTACAGGATGGAAGAGAAAAGGCTGAAAACGAAAAAATGTGCAAATTTATTCATTTTTTATCATTAAACTACTGTCATAAAAACTTATAGTTTTGTATATACATACCTCCTGAATAGAAATGAAAATGTATTTGGACTGATAAAAAGAAAAAAAAAGTTTTAAACAAATTTGATTCGTTTGTTGATCGTAAGCGCAAATGCAGGTGATAAGCGGTTTTATTAAGCGAGTCACACTGAAGTTCGCTGGCTCTCCAGGGGGCGGGTGTTACAGCGCTTGTATGAGCTGCGAGAGGAGGTGAAGTGTTTTTTGACAGAAATTTAATCAGATCTGGTGAAGCATCTGGATGACTCTGTGGCTTGCGTCTCTGTCCTATTTGGTCGATATTAGAGGTCGACCGATTCATAGATTTTGCAGATTAATCGGCACCAATAGTTGATAGGTGGAACTATCGTTATTAGAAAAAATATGTACCGATCATTTTTCCTGGTTGCGTCCGTTACTGGAGCCACTGAGAAGCGCGCGCTGTCATTCTTTACACAGCAAGAGAGAGCTGAGAAGGATCTGCTGGCATCATGCAGTACAAGAGCGCCCTCTAGAGGTGTAATAAAAACTATAACTGATGCCTCGTGTTGTTTTTTTCGAAACGTGATTCTGCGTGCTGCACTGAGAGCACTGACATCAGATGCGCGTTTAAAGCACCGACAGCTAAAAGGTATGTATACAGTACATTTTGTCATATCATTATAAAGTGATTCATTTGTTGACTAAATGCTGCATTAGTAGAGAAGGAACAGCACAACAGTATGTTTGTTTGCCTTCGAGGCTGAGAGGACGCTAACATTAGTAGTACCTCAACCGGTTAAAACCCTGACACAAATAAACGTTAGTCCGACACGAATGTTTAATGTCACAATTGTTACCATCTATTTGCACTAGTTTATATCCAGCTGGTCCCTTTTATACATTAAATATGCAGAAAAGTTGCATATTTAAAACTAGAGACGTAAAATAGCTAACTGATATGTTCATACAGCCGACAGAAACGTAAACGAATCAGAAAAGCATTCGATTTCAGTTATTTCTTTTTTTTACTTTAACTTTAATACATATTTTGTTATTTTGATTAGATAATCATCAAGTGTTTATAAAAGAGAAACAAAAGTGTGAGACTGACTATACATGTAATTATGTCATTTCAATGCTCTGGCATTGTAGATATTTAAGTTTGGCCATCTTTAAGCATGACTGTTTGGATTTATGAATTTTTTTTTTGATCCAGTATCAATTTTAAAAACTATCGGTACATTAAACGGTTATCGGCAAGTATGGCACAACCTAGCTATCGTTATTGGTAAACACCACTATCGGTCGACCTCTAGTCGATATATTTGACCGCTTGAATGGCTTAACCTGTCTTTGTAAGGCCGCAAAACTAATATTTTGCTCCTTGCAGACAAAGTGCACGCCTTCACTCAAAACTAGACCTCTGGCATGGCTGCATCAGTCGAGGAAACTGCGACATGTTCCCCAGCCTTGTAGACTTTATCACTGATGCAGGCACGTCACACGATTTCTCCTCCTGTATTTCAATCTGCGTCTGAGCAACCTGTCAGCAATGAGAAAACAATTTGCAACGTAGTTTAAAGAGGATTATCGCTCTTTTGCGTGGGTTCGAGATCAGTTTGTGTGCACAGCAAACAACGCAGAGGCAAATTGCTAAGGAGCCACTGCCGCGATGTCCTAGAAAGTGGCACATGTTTTGTGATTTTGGCTAAAAATCGCATAATCATAATTTAAACACCACTGAACACTTTAAAATAGCTCAAAAGATGATCGGAGTGGGTCTTTAGCCAACAATGAATGATGGCTAACTCGTTCTGAACTATATTTTTCCCTATTTATCTGCCCAGACACAAGATTAGGATAAATGAACCGGTTCAGTCCTACTTTGCTTTGAGGGAGGTCCAGTCCACAAAGAGGGGAGCAAAATGTGTCTGTAGTTGAGCAAAAGGGAGAAACAAAACCTTGTGCAGGGGTTCTTTGGAACTAAAGCTTTAATTACAGAAACCGTAAATTCCTGTGGTACGTATCCATTTACTAAGGATAGAACACCTTCCATCCATCTTCTTCCGCTTATCCGGGGTCGGGTCGTGGGGGGAGCAACTTAAGCAAAGAGACCCAGACTTCCCTCTTCCCAGCCACTTGTTCCAGCTCCTCAGGAGGAATCCCAAGGCGCTCCCAAGCCAGCCGAGAAACATAGTCCCTCCAGCGTGTCCTGGGCCTTCCCCTGGGCCTCCTCCCGGTGGGACGTGCCCGAAACACCTCACCAGGGAGGCGTCCAGGAGGCATCCTGACCAGATGCCCGAACCACCTCAACTGACCCCTCTCGATGTGGAGGAGTAGCGGCTCTACTCTGAGCCCCCTCCGGATGACTGAGCTTCTCACCCTATCTCTAAGGGAGAGCCCAGACCCTCTACAGAGGAAACTCATTTCAGCCGCTTGTATCTGTGATCTCGTTCTTTTGGTCACCACCCAGAGTTCGTGACCACAGATGAGGGTAGTAACGTAGATCGACTGGTAAATTTAGAGCTTTGCCTTTAGGCTCAGCTCTCTCTTCACCACGACAGACCGGTATAGCGCCCGCATAACAGCAGATGCCCCACCAATCTGCCTATCGATCTCCTGCTCCATTTTTCCCTCATTCGTGAACAAGACCCCCAGATACTTAAACTCCTCCACTTGGAAGAGGACCCCATCCCCGACCCGGAGAAGGCTTCCCACCGTTTTCCGGATCAAGACCATGGTCTCGGATTTGGAGGTGCTGATTCTCATCGCAGCCGCTTCACACTCGGCTGCGAACCGCTCCAGCGAAAGCTGTAGATCACGCTCTGATGAAGCCAACAGGACCACATCATCTGCAAAAAGCAGAGACCCAATCCTGAGGCCACTAAAACGTATCCCAGCAACACCTTGGCTGCGCCTAGAAAATCCTGTCCATAAAAGTTCTGAACAGGATCGGTGACAAAGGGCAACCTTGGCGCAGACCAGCTCTCACCGGAAACAAGCCCGACTTATTGCCAGCAATGCGAACCAAACTCTGGCACTGGTCGTACAGGGACCTAACGGCTCGTATCAAGGGGCCCGGTACCCCATACTCCCGGAGTACCCCCCACAGGGCCCCCCGTGGGACACGGTCAAATGCCTTCTCCAAGTCCACAAAACACATGTACACACCCTCCAGGACCCTGCTGAGGGTGTAGAGCTGGTCCAGTGTTCCACGGCCAGGACGAAAACCGCATTGTTCCTCCTGGATCCGAGGTTCGACTATCCGTCGGACCCTCCTCTCCAGAACCCCTGAATAGACCTTACCAGGCAGGCTCAGAATTGTGATTCCCCCTGTAGCTGTATCCCCCTTTTTAAACAGGGGGACCACCACCCCAGTCTGCCAGTCCAAGGGAACTGCCCCCGATGTCCACGCAATATTGCAGAGTAGCGTTAACCAACACAGCCCCACAACATCCAGAGCCTTGAGGAACTCCAGTCGAATCTCATCCACCCCCGGAGCCTTGCCACCAAGGAGCTTTTTAACAACCTCGGGGACCTCAGCACCAGAAATTGGAGAGCCCGACCCAAAGTCCACAAACGCTGCTTCCAGATTGGAAGGGGTGCCGGTGGGTCTTCAAAGTATTCCATCCACCGACCCAAAACGTCCCGTGTCGAGGTCAGCAGCACACCATCCCCACTGTAAACCGTGTTGGTGGCAGACCGCCTATTCACACTACTAGTAAATGCAACAGGAGCAGAGTTTCTCAACAAAAAGACGTCGTAAGTCGTAAGGGCTTTCAGCCATTGGACAGTTAAACGTGTAGGCGGGGTAAAACTAGGAAGCCATGTGAAAAATGGGGCAACATAAACATTGGAGGGTGCTGTTCTTATTTTCTTTCTGGCATTGTGGTTACCGGTGGGATAAAGTTTGGTTGCTTTCTCACCTGGTTTGTTTGGATCCGCTCTGAGACCACATCTTCAGCTAAGTCTGTTCGCTTGTTTGGTGCGCACCAGTGTTCGCTGGGTTGTATTCACACTGGCCTAAAAGGTCTGGACCAGGGCGGAAGTGAATTTCCGTTTGTTTTAAATGAAATATTCAGTGTTGATAAAACTAGTTTCTTTATAACTGATAAAATTGAACTATAACTCAGGTCGAGTTATTTGGTCATGTGATAGTGATGCAGTGCAGGATTGTGGGATGTCTAACTGAAGCAGAATGTCAGCTGTCTGATTGTTTTTTCACAGGAAATGTATATCATATCGGTAAATATCAGTTATCGGCTCCAGCAGCATAAATATTGGGTATCAATATCAGCTCAAGTTTTCATATTGGTGCATCAACAATCCAATAATAATAATTCACCAGTTCTCTGATGTCTGCTTCGTTTGTGATCAATAAAAGAGCAACTTTGATCTAAATATAAATAATTAAACCTTGTCTCTGCAGCTGTTTAACGGTTCAGTAAATGGCTCTGAGCGCAATTTCTATTGAGTTGAATAATACCAGCGACTCTTTCTTTATTATAATCCTATTAATGAAAATTTTGTTTGTCCAGAACTCCCAGGTCAATATGTCTGTAAGGAGGAGGAGGTCCAGACGGGCCAGCAGCCTTCTGACGAAGAGGCAAACTTCGTTTTGGACCATGAGAACCCAGAAGCACGGCAGATGACGAAGGAACAAAAAGAATCAGAATCCCTGGAGATGAAAATTGAACTGGAGGAACCAGAACTTCTGCGGTTAAAAGAGGAAGATGGTGAAATGTGCATCAGTCAGGTTGGAGAGCAGCTTGTTCTGAATCAGCAGACTGATACCCTTATGATGAAGGAGGAAGACCACGGAGAACCAGAACCAAACAGTGACCAGCTCTTGTCTCAGAACTCTCTGGAAGCTGAGAACCTAAATCAGAAAGGGAGCAATGATAAAGACTCAGGATCCAGTAGAGAGGAAGTGTTGAAACAAAATAATGGAGATCAAATCAAACTGAAGAGGCACAGAGTTGAGAAAAGGGCTTTTTGCAAAATATGTGGTAAAAGTTTCAACCAGTGTTATTTATATAATCACATCAGAACTCACACAGGTGAGAAGCGTTTCTCCTGTAAGACCTGTGGGAAGGGTTTCATTCAAAGCTATCAGTATACAGTTCACATGAGAACTCACACAGGCGAGAGGCCTTTTTTGTGTCAGACGTGTGGGAAAAGTTTTGTTCAAAAACATAACCTAGTCACTCACATGAGGATACACTCAGTTAGGGCGCACCATCCATGTCAAATTTGTGCTAAAGTTTTTTCTCGCAACGATCTGTTGGCCTCTCACATGATCACTCATTCAGGTGAGAGACCTTTCCCATGTCAGATCTGTGGAAAAAGTTTCAGTCGAAAGATTCATTTGATTCGTCACCTGAAAACACACACAGGTGAGAAACCTTTTGAGTGTCAGATCTGTGGGAAAGGTTTTATCCAGAAAGAGCATTTAATTACTCACACCAGAACCCACACAGGCGAGAAGCCGTACTCTTGTGAGACGTGTGGAAAAAGTTTCAGTGACAGAAGTAATTTAAATCACCACATGAGAACTCACACAGGTGAGAGGCCGTTCTCGTGTCACATCTGTGGGAAACGTTTTATTCAAAAAAATAATGTAGTGAGTCACATGAAGGTTCACGCAGGTGAGAAACGCTTCCCGTGTGAGATCTGTGGTCTGTGTTTCTCTCGCAGTGCTAATCTGACTCGCCACATGGCCGCTCACACAGACGAGAAGCCTTTTACGAGTCAGCCCTCTGGATGTTAGTCATTTCCACTCCACATTTCATACAAGACAGTAGGTGTAAATATTTAAATAAAGATGATTTCAATCTAGTAATATTGAAATATTTAGGAAGAAATATAAGTTAAAGCTCTTTAAGTTCAACATTAATAAACCGAAGTCTTAAAACTCCAGTGTTGAAGCTTAATTTCTTAAATCAATGTTTTGTTTTTAAAGGTTTTTGTGGGATTATGGGCCATTATCCTTAGCAGATGGATAGGAAGAAGGGCAGAGAAAAAAGGGAAAGACATGCAAGAAATGCTCCAGGGCCAGGAATTGAACCATCGACAGCTGTACTGTAGTACTGTTGTACTGACTGTAGCCTCTGATACGCTGCAACACTGAACCACTTGGCGACCCAAATTAACTCATTTTTATATTAATGTGTAACTACATGGACACAAAGCCAGATGTTTGTGTTGGATCTTCCTCAGAGTCAAAATCTTTACAGAAAATATCAATTAGATGAAAATACAGAATATATTAGAACAGTTGTGCATAATCCTACGTTTTATCCATGCCTACTGTCTTTAGCTGCGTGGACAGGTCCTGGTAAGGACAGGATGGGGTCATTTCCTGGGGTTTGGTAAATGTCTTCAACCAATCGTCTCTCCTCAGTTCGTGGCTTCTAGTTAAGGCAGCAGGCATTCTATGTCCACAGACTCTGGGATGAATGTTGTTCAGTCGGTTACTCTAACCCTGTACTGAGCCAGAGATCCGGAGAACCTCGTTAACAAGCTAGCAGTCTTGTCTGATTTTTAAACAATTAATTTGTATTTTATTGCTGCACATAAGTATTTGAACACCTGAGAAAATTTATGTTAATATTTGGTACAGAAGCCTTTGTTTGCAATCACAGAGGTCAAACGTTTCCTGTAGTTCTTGACCAGGTTTTCACACACTGCAACAAGGATTTTGGCCCACTCCTCCACACAGATCTTCTCTAGATCTGTAAGGTTTTGGGGCTGTCGCTGAGCAACACAGAGTTTCAGCTCCCTCCAAAGATTTCCTATTAGATTTAGGTCTGGAGATTGGCTAGGCCACTCCAGAACCTTGATATGCTTCTTACAGAGCCACTCCTTTGTTATCCTGGCTGTGTGCTTTGGGTCATTGTCATGTTGGAAAACCCAGCCACGACCCATCTTCAATGCTCTGACTGATAGGAGGTTGTTGCTTAAAATCTCACAATACATGGCCCCATTCATCCTCTCCTTAATACGGATCAGTCGTCCTGTCCCCATTGCAGAAAAGTACCCCCAAAGCATGTTGTTTCCACCCCCTGTGTTCTTGGGATGCGACTCATCCTTCTTTTTCCTCCAAACACGGCGAGTGAAGTTCTATTTTTGTCTCATCTGACCACATGACTTGCTCCCATGCCTCCTCTGGATCATCCGGATTGTCATTGGCAAACTTCAGATGGGCCTGGACTTGTGCTGGCTTAAGCAGGGGGACCTTTGGAGCGCTGGAGGATTTTAAACCATGACGGCGTAGTGTTCTACTGATGGTAACCTTTGAAACTGTGGTCTCAGCTCTCTTCATGTCATTGACCAGCTCCTCCTGCAAAGTTCTGGGCTGATTCCTCACCTTTCTTATCCGTGATACCCCACCAAGTGAGATCTTGCATGGAGCCCCAGTCCGAGGAAGACAGTCATCTTTAGCCTTGTCCATTTTCTAACAATTGCTCCAACAGTTATTAGTTCCAACAGAACTATTTTTGCCAAGCTGCTTGGCAATTGGCCCGTAGTCCTTTCCAGCCTTGTGGAGGTCTACAATTTTGTCTCTGGAGTCTTTTGACAGCTCTTTGGTCTTGCCCATGGTAGTAGTTGGAGTCTGACTGACTGTGGGGTGGACAGGTGTCTTTAACGAGCTCAGACAGGTGCTACTAATAGTAGAGGTGGACTTTTTAAAGGCGGAGTAACAGGTCTTTGAGAGCCAGTATTCTTGCTGATTGCCAGGTGTTCAAATACTTATGTGCAGCAGTAAAATAGAAATAAATTCTTTAAAAATCAGTCAATGTGATTTCCTATATTTAAAAAATGCTGTCTCTCTCAGTGGAAATGCACCTACAATTTGAATTTCAGACCCCTCCATAATTTCTAAGTGGGAGAACTTGGAAACAAGAACAATTATGTGAACAACATTTTCACATACTTATGTTCCTCACTGTATGAGAACTCCTGTTCAGAGCAGAAAGTAAGTACACCCGGATCATCCTAAACTAACGTTTTTCTCTTTTAAAAAAAAAATCCTGTGAGTGCCATAGGCTGGGCTTATTGTTGAAGTTGTGGTAAAGTAAAATTCGGTTTGGTTGAGCTTAATGCTAGCATGATACGTCTCTATTTATTTTCAGAGTATGTGAATGCATCTTTTAAGGTCAGAAATTGAAGTTATTTTAGTAATTAAAACGATCAGGGATGGATGATATATCGTCAATTTATTCTTTATTCGTTTATTTCTGTCTTGTTGCCATTTGTTTCTGGGGGGTTGGTCATGTGACAGTGGTGCAGCCTAGGATTATGGGATGTTTAACTGAATTAGGGAAGTAAGGTCAGCGTTGTGGTCGCTTTTTTTTACGACGTTGAAAGGGTAGAAAAATATATAATCGGACATCTGTCCACATTTTCCAATTGGTGCATCCCTAGACGAGTTGAATTCCTGGACAGTCTACTGAAAATGAGAATAATCGATCCCGTACTGGAGCATATGAGTACGTTCATCTCTTCAAAACTGAACTTTGACCTTTAGTTTGATAAATAATAAAGATCTCTTTAAGGACACAATTTGCATGTTTTTAAAGGGTAAATGTATGATATTCTTCAGTATTGAATGTGAACTCTAGACTGAATAAAAGTTGCTTGTTATAAATCTATACATTTATTCCAAACTGAAAAATGATCATTTATCAAATGTTTGACGATGTTCATAAAAGATTCGAAGCAAAGCAGTTTTTTTTTATTTTTGACTCCCAACAAATTATCATTAAGTTATTGTTTTTCATAATCAATGGCTTCAGTAAAAAGTATCAAGTTCAGAGGCATAATAATGTGGCTGTGACAGTTTTTACCCATTGACTGATCCTGCAGCTGTTTGTGTGTCTCATTATAAGATGTTCATTTGAAAACCAATCCGGATTTTTTCCTTCCACCCAAAATCCGAAATGATCTGTTGTAAACATGAAAATCAGAACAATGAAACCAGATCAGAACATGGACTAAAAGTGTCTCCGTCCCTGCGCCGTTTGCTACACCTGATGAACCTGAAGACAGACGGTGCTGATGGCCTGACCATTTTATATTGTTTTTCATTATTAAACCTGTTTCTCTGTTTCTATAAATGTTGCCTCATGTATCAGAAATGTCGTGTCATTTATTAGATTTTTTTTAGCTAAAGTCACTCTGACCCCAATATTTGTGATTTTGTATATCTTGTACTTTAAGAAATATCCTTGGGTATTCCTGTGTGGAGTTTCCATGGTATCACTGTGCATGTGTGGGTTCTCTCCAGGTACTCCAGTCGTCCTCCCACAGTCTAAGGCTCTGTTTATACGGAGATGAAACGGACATCATTCCAAAAACGGAGTCTGTAAAAAGTGCTACCGTAATTTAGAAACTCCCCTTCCATACGGATGCGCAAAACTACTGAAGCTGCTGTAGTACCATGCCGGGCCCATTGGTGGCACTGTGACACTGCCCAAAACCCCCCAGAAAAGAACACTGAGCATGTGCAGTAAACCCACTTGAGGTAAACAGAAACCTGTTTCTCTGTATTAATTTGTTGCTCTTGCTGGTGGAAGAGGGCCAGTATATTGTATTGTAGGATCCATAATTAGCCCAGTAATGTCTTTACTATGTCTGCAGCACTGTAAGGCGTCATGTTTGTTTACTTTGTGTAGTTACTGAGTGTGTTGCATAGGAGAGGGGCGGTGACGTCATCCGTTTCAGAAGTATGCCGGAGAGCTCGTAAATGCGGAGACAACTGAGCTGCCGTTTTCAGATTTCTGCACTTTGGGACCTGGTTTCAAAAATGATCGTTCACGGTGTCCTGAAATGACGCCTCCTTGTGAACTGTCTTTGCTGCTACACCTGTTTTCGTCTCTTTGTAGACACGGCCTAAAATCAGGCCGGTTTGGTAACTTGGTCTCTCTAAATTGCCCTGAGGTGTGAGTGAGAGAGAGACCTGTCCAGGGTAGACGCCGCCTTTTGCAGGTAAAGGTGAAAGGATGTGTTTTAGTCTTAAAGGAGGGGTGGCATGTAAAATCCACTTTTTAAAGCTTTTCATCACATTCTTATGCTATTCCCTCCTTGAAAACATGCCTAAAGTGTGTCTTAGGTTAATTTATGTATGTTTGAGTAATATCTATAAACTCTCGCGGCTGCCATGTTGAGCACTGAACGCCAGGGTCCTCCTAGGAATGCCCTAAATTTTGATTACCGCCCACGTCTCTCTACAGCCCTCCCTCCCCCGCTCCCAGAGCACTAAAGCCGAGCGTCGTCAGCAGCAATCAGGTAGCACCTGTGGAAAGTAATAGCAATTGAACGAGCCGCTGAACGCACTCCGGTTCATCCAATGTTTCACTTTCAGGGTCAGAGACGGGATCAAATGCATATGCTTGTACCATGTCCTGCGTGGCCATAGTAAACCCAAAGATATGCCTGACTTCCAAAAGTCCGGCGCACCGATGCTACAGCACTGTAATGCTTTGTGGCCATGCGACTGGAGAATGTTGTGATGACGTTGACGGCAGCGTGTTGAAGGGGGCATGTCGGAGACTCTTAAAGAGACATGCAGCTAATTTCAAGACGTTCAGTGTGGACATGCTGTGAGTGCAAAATTTCAAACAGGTAGTATAAATCATTTATTGAACTTAGAGATCTATTTCAGGTAAAATTATTGATGTACTGGACCTCAGAATTGCTCTTTCTGCATAAGAAGAACGTGCCACCCCTCCTTTAAAAGATGGAAAGAAAGGCCCAGCTCATGAAAGGTTTTCCTCTATTGTGTCTTTATCTAGCTAAAGGATAAACTCGATAGTTAACCCCAGAATGTTCAGAGGTTCTGGAGGGAGGGAGGGAAGCCAGAGAACCATACAGGCGGGACATTGAGTTTTCTAGAGTTCTGCAGCTGATAATCCAGCTTGTTGGTACCATGATTTGACCTCCAACCGCTTCAGGCCAGCAGGGGGTGCTGATGAGACTGCTAATGGTTTATATTTCACTTCCCCCACTGAGGGATGGTCACCTGCATGTCTTCATCATCAGACACAGAGGAGCTGATGAGGCTGACCGCCTCTTTGTACAGCAGCATCGCTAAGGTTTAGAGCTCTGCTCAGAAACCCTTCGGCCAATCACGGCTCAGAATTGGACGCACTTTACAAAGATGCTGTCGGGTCAGACATCAATCAATAGTCCCGTAGTGATCGGCTCTTGATCGCTTCTCGTTCTAATTGTTTTTGTATGAATCGTTCCGATGTTTCATCTCGGATAAGAACATCCGCAAAACTGTTCTCTGGTTTCTAGTTGTGGATCAGTTTTAGACAGATGTAAGACGAGGTGAAATTTTAACAACAAATCAGGTTTTTATCATCAGAAAATAGAACTAAAAATAATCCTGAAGTCAGAATAAACTTGTCATGGTTTCCTCCTGTTTTGTCCCAAAAAGATCTGTTGATAAAGTATCCGGTTTTAATGAAGCTCTGCTCTTATTCAGAGGACGAGGATCTTCTACATTTTGTTAGGTGACATTATCATTTTTCTTCTGGTGTTCAGAACCAACACATAAACAGGCAGTGATGTTTCTAGAGCAAACTTACTGCGGGTGGTAGTATCATTACACATGAGGATTGATACAAACTGAACAGCGATATTTCACCGTTTAATATATTTAGTGTGTCAAAAGAGTCGTGTGGCTCCAGAGCTGCAGGTTTTAGAGCCCTCATCTAGCAGATGAAAACTGTGATCTCATCTCAAAATGACTGAAGCTTAAAAAGCAACACCGTGATTTCTATTTCATTGCTAAAGTAGACTAGAATAGAATAATATTTATTGTCCCAGAAAGGGGACATTTGGCTGTAGCAGCAGCAAAGTGACAGGTAAGTAAAACTGTAAAGGTAAAAATAAAACTGATCCAAGAGACCAATTTGTTAAGTTTTCTGTGTCAGCGACGATCATACCTAATAAATGTAGTATTATCTCCTCAGTACAAGAGCCAGGACCAGTTCAGCAGGGAAACTGGCCCCTATTGGCCCCAGTCTAGAACACCCCATGTACAATTAACACGGTGTATCCTAGACAGTCGGTACAGTAAAGAATGGCGTTAACATATAGATGTTTTGGATGGATTCTCAGTTATTGGTCTTTTTAAAATCATGGACTGATGTTGAGCTCGAACGGTTTTCTTCCTCTGCCATGTTTATTCAATAATTCACGCTTAGTTTACTGCTTACTTTTCTTTTATTAATATGTACAAAACACCACATTTTTAGCAGTTCATGCTTCACAAGTGAACAGGAAGTGACATCATTTCTTCCCAAAACAAACTTTTCAAAAATAAAATGACAACAGAAAATGTCTTACAAAACAAGATACATTTATTTATGAGAACACAAGTCTAACAGTATGAGAACAAGGGGGTTGTTCTCATACTGTTAACCCTTAGCAACTTATGCATTTCCAAAGAACATTTTTTAAAACTTTGTAAGTCTAACTCTTGTAACTAGTTTTGTTAGTATGTCTGCAGCCATTTCCTCTGATGGAGAATATTCAATATTTATTTTCCCATCAATTCCATATTGTGAATTAATGTATTAAATGGGATAAAGTCTGTTCCTTCAAATATATGTTCCAGGTATTCAATTCCATTGCACCTCCAGTCTGGAAAACGTATCATACATATTTTTTGCAAGATGTTCGGGGTTATTCCAGATGGGTGTACGTCTGCATGGGATTATTGTGGACTCTTGTCATTTTTTGAAACTCCCACCATGCTGTCAGAGAGGAGCTGATATTTATGCTTTTAAAGCATTCATATTGTTTTATATTTGATCTAATAAATGGTAGGGCTGACATTTTTATCTTATTGCATAGTGTCTGTTCTACGTCTATCCAGGACTCATCTAGGTAGCTATGTTTTAACCATCTTAATATGTATTGGAGCCTGTTGGCTAAGAAATAATGATGGAAGTTTGGTAGATCTAAATAATCCAGTCGAGAATACGAATGGTGGACATTAGAGAAGAAAGTATATTTTCTGTTTCTCATTTTAATTCATGGTTTTTATTCCTGTACTTTTGCTTTTTCTGCACCCTGCTGTAATGCTTTTGATGTTTTATGTAAAGCAGTTTGAATTGTAACATGAATTGTGCTATACAAATAAACTTGCCTTGCCTTATTGGGGTGAAGAGATCGCCACACATTGCAAAGTCCATAATCGCTCATGTACTGTTTGACTATATCTATAGATTTCCAGCTGCGCTGAGTCCCTGCTGTGCTGAGCCTCTCTATTTCTTCATTTAAACCAAAGTTGATGTCGCCCCCAAGAAGTGAGAAATCCATGTGTTCAAGAGCACCGAGAAGAAGGAATGAAAGAATGAGGGGTCATCAACATTTGGACCATATATGCTGACAATACATAACTTTTGGTTATGTATAGATAGTTTTACTATAATAAATCTACCCTCTGGATCTGTAACTATCTATTACAAAAAATTTTTATCATCTTATTTATTAATATTGCTACTCCCCTTTGTCTAATATTATAGCATGCAGAAAACACATTAAGAAACTCAGGGGATTTAAGATCATCTGCAGCTGAGGTAGATTTATGGGTTTCTTGTAATAAGACGACATCTGCCATCAATCTTTTAAGGTGGTTAAAAATCTTAACTCTTTTCTTGCTAGTGCCAGCTCCATGAATATTCCACGTGACAAACCTTAGAGTAGTCATAGTTTTGCGACTAAAGTTGGAAAGTGCATGTCACCATAAAATCAGATAAACACAGGTGTATGATTAGTTTCTGCTTGGGATTGCCTAATTGAAAATCCAGAAGCAGAGATATAAGAAAGAGAAAAATAGAAGAAAGTTGGGAAGGTGTTAAGGGTAAGGGTGAGAGAAATAAATAGTTATGTTGTGAAAAAATTCTGTGTGTGAGTGATAGAAGATAAAAGGAGTGACAAAGACATTTGGTGATAAACACGTGAAGATGAGAAAAGAAAAAAGAGCCAGTATCCCAGTGCTTAGCCCTGGCCCTGCCCACATCGAGTAATGAAAACAACTTTACAGAGCTGTGCTAACATTACATTATAGTTGACTGATAAAACAACTCTTATCTGACCAGTGTTACATGACTAATAAAGCCAAGGAGTAAGCTGGGGGTCCCTGACCAGCTGCCCATTAACATACAGTTTATCTACCGCTACTGTAGCTCTGGTGCCTTCACTGATATATTTCTTCCTGATTGGGAACAAAACGCGCCTTCTATCCAGGATTTCCTTCGGATATTGATCGTTAACGCTGTTATTCGTTCCCCGCAGCTCTCTGCCCCGGCCTCTGACCTGCTCTTTTTGCTTGTAATGCTCGAATTTAGCAACAATTGGTCGCGGCCGGCTGTTGTTGGGCTTCTTACCTCCAAGCTGGTAGACGCGGTGAAAAGTGATGTTTTTTACCGTGTCGCTTGGGAGCTTTAACTGATGTTGGAGAAAATCTTGGACGGTGGATTCAGCGTCGTCCTCAGCCTGTTCTGGGATCCTGGAAAAAACAAGATTTTCCCGCATTCCCGGCCTGTATATCCAAGATAGTTTCTTTCATCCTCTTACTTTCTCCGGACAGCTGCGTCATCCCCTCGGTGAGTTTCTTTACACTGTCTCTCAGCGTTTTGTTTTCTGCAGCGAGCGATGCTACCTGTTGTTGGCTGAACTCCAGAGATTCCCTTAGAGCTTGAAATTCTTTATGGAGAACCTCAACCAGGCCCAGACGGGCGTCTAGGCTGGTTAGCTTCTTATCTATTGAGTCCAGGACATCGCTGTAGCTTTTCTCTGGAGAGATGGTGGAGGTGCTGGCCTCAGAACGGGTGCGTTTTTGTGATGGTGTGCTTGTCGGCACATCAGAGGTGGATTTTTGTGGCTTGCCCATAACAATGTTGTCAAAGCACTCGTCTAAGTAGCTTTCCAGGCTGTGCAAGGTTTCTTCGTCCAGTTTGTTTTATGGAGAAATACAAAATAATGGTTATTATTATTAAAAGTTTGCTATATTTGGCTCGAATGTATTGGTTTGTTTTTACCTGAGTTTGTTTGACCAGTTTACCACCATATTACTTACGCACAGCTCTCGCAAGATATCAGCAGGAGCTCATGGTTCCTCGGGTCCCCCATCGTGGACATTTTCTGCCATGCGTGCTGTGCTTCTGATGTCTTTTTGGCTATAGCTATATGTCCATTTCATAGAAAAACAATTACTTATAGAATTTTTATGATGTTGCACAGTTTTAAAGCGTTGATTGTAGTCAGAACCAGCACAGCAAAAGCATCTAAGGGAGCATTCTCTGGAAGTTGGAGGATTTTTTGTTAAATTACTCTTTTGTCGTTGGACGAGTCACATGTACAGTATAGGGTGTTTGGGAGAGACATTTCAAAACCTAAGTCATATTTTAGTTTACCATGTCCCTGTTATGTAAAATATTATCACAAGACATATTTACTAACACTAATAAATGATTTTATGATAGTGAATTAAAACTGTATTCCTGAATTGTATTCTATTTCCAAAATATGGTGGTGGAAAAATTTGAAAAAATACTGTGAAAATGCTGCCTGGGGATGCTGAAGCCTCCAGGAGCGGAGGCTACGTTCACCTTGTTGGACGCAGACTGCTGCCAGGTTAATTCTCTCCTCGGCAATGTAACATCTTCAAAACTCGAGATAACGTCATAGAAAGGAATGTCTTAGTTCTTTAAACAAGAATGAGTCTGAAGTCCTGACTGCATTTTCTTGTATTTTATTAAGCAGCTTGGCCAGTCTTGTACAGGAGCCCATCTGGGCAACGCTCGGACTCCCCTGCACCCCGTCTCCTTAAAGTATAAAAGTAAAAGTAATGTAATTTTAAAAATTACATTAAAGAATAAAGCTTAAGTCACACCTCGCCCAAAAAACTTTTACTTAAGGCCATAATGATCCATAATCATTTGGAACTACAATGGGTCCATTAATTCAAGGTTGTGTCTGGGCAGAGACTAACCTACCACTAATAAAAGTTTAAAATTGTAAGGCATATAAAACGAAAAACAAAATTACCCACATTGTCATCATCATACTTCTGGTTTGATTTGTCATCAGTCCTTCCAAGTATGGAGAGGGGAAAGGAAAGGACTGACGCAATCTGCTGGGATTCCTTAAATAGGAAACTTTTTAACTGATTGGAATGTTTGTATAAATGTATTGAAATAACTTCTTGTTAAGAGCCTTGAGATGACATCTGTTGGGAATCGGCGCTATATAAATAAATTGAATTGAAAGAGCATGACATCTGGGGTAAAATGTTGATTAGCTAGCTCCCATTAGGCACTGGGTCCAGATTTTGCCATTAGCATGGGAGGAGCTACAAAGAATTTTATAACATCTGTAACAAGTGAGTTCTACAGGAGGTGTGCAACATTACTGCAGTGTCGCCCATTCAATTACAGGAAGAACCACTGTGAAGGCCATAGTTTGACTGTGTACAATCTGTGTTTCTTAGGGACTTTGAGAAAGTCAAATTGAATTAAATGGATTAAATGCTGAATTATTCATTATTAACAAACCTTGAAATAGCTGTGTTCAGTCTACATGTCAGGTGGGTTTGTGCGGGTAGGAGAGTTGTAGTGGTTTTTTGGATTTCTAAACTGTGTCTAGAATAAATGTAGATCCATCACTTAGTGAGGCAGTGTGCAGATAAATCAGCTTCTCTAACAAAGTCTTGTGTTAAATGATACCAGTGTGTCACTCATCACTTAACCACTTCCCAAGAGAGAAACTGCAAAATGTGAAAGCATTATTTTAATGCACTTAGAGTGTATTTACAGTTACTACTGTAGCCTGAAAGGTGTTAATCTGTATGTCTGCAGATTATTATTAAACAAAACAAAAATTATGGATGCAATTAGTTGTTAGTGCATGCTAGAAGTGAGTTTGAAACATGCACTTGTTCTGCTAGCACTACGTACTGGTCCCCCCTTCCACTGGTGTGAAGACGGGCTCTGCTTACGGGAAGCAGACCTTGAAGTAGAACTTACTTTGGTTAAAGGGGGGGTATTATGGTTCTTCCAGGCACATAACTCCCTATATCTCTCTACTCAGAACCTGAAGCCAATCAGTGAATCTGTCTGGATGACTAGAATCAGTCTGAGGTTTAATCATCCATGTCACCTTCTTGTTCCCCTCTGATAGTAGCAGATTTCTGTGTGCTGTGTTTGGATCCATTGTGATTTCACATGAATATCTTAAGAACCCAGCTCTGCTCTTTGGTTCTGGTTCTGACAGTAGAACGTCCACCTCAGAGACCATCAGTGAGATGTTTGTCCATGTGTCTCTCAGGATGTCCTGTAGCTGATCTCTGAGCTCTGACACAGCTGCTGTCACGTCCTCAAAGTGTCTCAGAGGACGGATGTTGATGCTGGATGAGTGTGTAGACTCACTGAGTGCTGACAGTGAGGGGTAGTTGTGGAGAAACTGGTTGTGATCCTCTGTGTCTGAGAGCTGCTTCAGCTCAGCGTCTTTCCTCTTCAGCTCACTGATCTCCTGCTCCAGCTTCTCCTGAAGCTCTTTGACTCGACTCACTTCAGTTTCCTGCTGGGATCTGATCTGCTGCTTCACATCAGAGCTTCTTTTCTGGAGGAGACGGATCAGCTGAGTGAAGATCTTCTGGCTGTCCTCCACTGTTTTATCAGCAGACTGATTGATGGCCTCCACCTCCTGATGAAGCAGCTTCACATCTTCCTCTCTGTCCTGGATTCTCTGCTGGATTTCTCCTCGTCTCTCCTCCAGCTCTCTCTGCCTCTCGGTCCTTTCTGCTGCAGCTGAGATTGTGTCGTGGCCTTTATGTTCATCCATTAAACACATAATACAGATAGACTTCTGATCAGTGCGGCAGAACATCTTCATCACCTCATCATGACGAGAGCAGATGTTCTCCTGGAGGTTCTTGGAGGGCTCCACCAGCTTGTGTTTCTTTAAAGGAGCTGAATCATAATGAGGCTGAAGGTGTTTCTCACAGTAAGAGGCCAGACAGACTAAACAGGACTTGGTGGCTTTCAGCCTCCTCCCAGTGCAGACATCACAGGCCACATCTTCAGGTCCAGCATAGCAGTGATCAGCAGGAGCAGCTTGGAGTCCAGTCTTCTTCAGCTGCTCCACTAAAGCTGCTAACATGGTGTTCTTCTGCAGGACAGGCCTCGGTATGAAGGTTTTCCTGCACTGAGGGCAGCTGTCGATTCCTCTCTGATCCTCTCCATCCCAGTGGATTTTAATACAGTTCATACAGTAGCTGTGTCCACAGGGAAGAGTCACCGGATCCTTCAGTAGATCCAGACAGATGGAACAGGAGAAGGTTTCTCTGTCCAGCTGCTCCATTTCTGCTCTCAGTCACACTGACTGTGTTAGTTTCATTTCCTGAGAACAGAAACTTATCAGAGCTCTGATCTACCAATCATGTGTCACTGCAGAGAGGCTGCAGCCAATCAGCTTCTACCTTCAGCACTTATTGGCTCTGCCCAGCTTCAAACAGAGGGAGGAGCATCAGGCTCTGATTCCAGGAAGAGGAGGGCTCTTACAGTCATAAAGTTTCAGGTTTAATCGCCTCCACAACAGTTTCCTGTTCAAAACAACTGACTGAGTCTCCAAAACTCAGATCTCCACCATCTGATCTCTCCACAGCATCAGATCATGAAATAAAAGAATCGTGGCTGCTGAAGAAACTGGATGTTTGGTTGCTCAGGGAAATCTGCTGCCTGTTTCCTATCTGCACTATAATGGCAGCAGGAAACAGAGGTCAAAGGTTGCATCATATTCATATCAGTTCACTTTGCTGTTGCTGATGATGCATCTTTTTATGAAATTGTAAAACTTTTCCACGACTCCCACTAAACAGTAGATATTTCCACTGGATGTTCTTTAACCTGATCTAACAGGTAATAAACACACGACCTGCTGGAAGGATCAAGTTGATCAGCTTTATGGAGAAAAACTGGTAAATCTTTAGTCTGAATCTGTTAATTTGTGATCATGTTATTTATTTATACTTTTCATTTAGTCTTTAAATACCAGAATTTGCACCCAACTTTATTTATTGTCTGTCTGATGATGTCATTTTAAACATTAAATCAGATGTTCTGATCAGTTACTCAGTACTTGAGTTGCCTTTATACCCATTATATTTTCACTCTTGAGTAATATCTGGGACGACTACTTTTTACTATAGAGTAAAAATGCTTTGAAGTAATACTACTCTTTATTGAGAACAACTTCTGGCTACTCTAACCAGCCCTCCCTTAGCAAAAAGTCGTTTATTTAAAGTGTACTACGACGATACATATTTTATACTAAAACTCAACCAGAAAAACTTTGAGACTATACGTCAATTAAGCTCCTCCTATTCCTCTCTTGATATCCTATCCACAGCTTTCCTTAAGAAAGTTTTCCCTGTCATTGGGTCTGATCTGATTCAAATAGTGAACTCATCCCTTCCGTCAGGCCTCTTCCCCCAGGCTTTAAAAACAGCAGTTATTAAACCACTGCTAAAGAAGAATAATCTGGACAACATGTTAATGCAGAATTACAGGCCAATCTCTAAGTAAAACCACAGTGCTGGTTCTGTTGGACCTCAGTGTTGATCATGATATATTATTGGAACGACTGGAGAGCTGGGTCAGACTCTCTGGTACAGCACTTGGCTGGTTAGAGTCTTACCTAAAGAACAAGGACTTTTTTGTTTCAATAGGAAACTTCATCAGAACGAACAGAAATCCCATGTGGGGTGCCCCAGGGCTCCATTCTGGGGCCCCTCTTATTTAATATCTACATGCTCCCACTAGCCCAGATTATAGCAACCAATAACATTAGCAACCATAACTATGCGGATGACACTCAGCTCTACATTACAATGTCACCAGGTGACTCTAAACCCATTCAAACCCTAAATAAACGCATCGAGCAAATCAATGGATGGATGTGCCATAACTTTCTCCAGCTGAACAGAAACAAAACAGAAGTAATTACTTTTGGACCTAAAGAGGAACGATCAATAGTCAGCACACAATTCAGTAAATACAGCTAGAAACTACTGATCAGGCCTGAAATCTATGTGTACTAATGGACTCAGACCTGAACCTCCAGGGTCACATCAAAGCAATAACAAGGTCAGCCTTCGATCACCTGAGTCGTGAATATATGACTCTCTGTATTATAAGACCGGACATCCAGTCTCATCTTGAAGGTGTAAATTCACACGCTGTGGACAATAATTGTACACATACACTATTTAAACTCAGACCACTTCTCTTTAAGCTAAGGGGAATTTATTAAGAAAATAGATCAACCTTACAGCCAAAACATTTCGTTAATATTTCCCATCTATTCTAAAGCATGCAACTAACTACTACAGATCTTAGAAAACAATAATATGTGAAAATTAAACACAATTAACACAACGTTGATCAGGGACAAACAGACAGCTGAGGTTTTGTTCAGAAAGGGAGGTGGCCCTCACTCCAGGTGGTTCAAGTCAGAGATAACCGGTGGGACAAAGGGTCATAAACTTAGTTCTGTGCCAAGATGGAAAATAGCACATGGAGTGTAAGGAGACTAAGGGCCATAAAACTAGCTTTGGCTAAAATGGGGAAGAGCACATGGCATGTACTCTCCACATGGAGTTAACCTTTAAGCTAACAGACCAGCTAACGCAGGTCGGACCTAGCCCGACTCTGCTGACCAGGTGATCAGAGAGCGAAAGAGAGAGAAAAACGAGGAAGAAAGGGAAAGAAAGTGTTGGATCTGCTCAGGATAAAAACCAGTTTAAAACACAGCAAATACAGCTCAAACTCATGCGTGCAGCGTTGCTAAATGAGCCAACAGGTTCAGCGCTTAAAACACTTTAAACCACCAATGAACAAGATCAAACTCGTTAAGAACTCTATTTCCCTATTTATCTGCCCAGACACACGATTAGCATAAATGAACCGGTTCAGTCCTACTTTGCTTTGAGAGAAGTCCGGTCCACGAAGAGGAGAGCAACATGTGTCCATAGTTGAGTAAGAAAAGGAATAGAGAACCTGCACAGGATTTTAGGACCGTGTGTCCCACCTGCAGGCCGGACGGCTTGCAGGTCGACGTCGTAACGAACTGTCTTGATAAAATCCAAGCTAGATACACAGACAGCAATCGGGACTTTGAAGCTTTGAAATGAGAGTCCTCCCCGGTCCTTCACCAGTGAGACGTCCTGTGTGTAGCAGAAGTTCTGCTGAGAACAATTTGAAATGGATGCCACCACCTTCTTATAGCCCTTTGGCCATGATATCATCATTGATGTCACCATTGGTGGTCACGGACCAATGGGATTGTGTTTGGGTCACCGCTATGAATGCTGGGAAATGCGGTCTGCTCAGTCCATCTGGGAAATGGCTTCCAGCCGTCCAACAGTCTGTTCAGTTCATTTGTGGAAAATGGACACCCAGCATCCCCCCTTTAGTTCTGAAGCACAGAACTTAATATTCAGTCTTTGGAACTAGAAATTGATTCATTTTCCATGTGACCCAAGAAATGTTGCTATCTTTCTGCGGCAGGGAGGTTCAACAGTCCATTTGAAGAACAGGAAATAAATATGACTCCCAGCATGCCCACCTTTAGATCCAAAGAGTGGAATGCCTTTGCAGTCTTTGGAGCTACACTGGGTCCATTAATTTAAGGTTGTGTCTGGGCAGGGGTACCCGAGTCTGGGCAGAGACTAATCTACCATTAATAAAGAAAAACAAAATTACCCACATTGTCATCATCATACTTCTAGTTTGATTTGTCATCAACCCTTCCAAGTATGGAGAAGGGAAAGGACAGGATAGGAAAGAGTATGACATTTGGGGTAAAATGTTGATTAGCTAGCTCCCATCAGGCACTGGGTCCAGCTTGTGCCGTTAGCATAGGAGGAGCTACAAACAATCACATAACATTTGTAACAAGTTGGTTCTAGCCTGTAATTATCTGATTTGCCTGCAGGAGGTGTGCAACATTAATCCAGTGTCAACCATTCAATTACAGGAAGAACCACTGTGAAGGCCATAGTGTGACTTTGTACAATCTGCTTTTCTTAGGGCCTTTGAGAAAGTCAAATTAAATTCAATGGATTAAAGGCTGAATTACTTATTATTAACAAACCTTGAAATAGCTGTGTTCAGGCTATATGTCAGGTGGGTTTGTGCGGGTTGCAGAGTTGTAGTGGTTTTTAGGATTTCTAAATCACGTCTAGAGTAAATGTGGATCCATCACTCAGTGAGGTAGTGTGCAGAAAAATCAGCTTCTCTAACAAAGTCCTGCGTTAAATGATACCAGTGTGTTACCCACCGCTTGACCACTTCCAAAAGAGAAACTGCAAAACTTGAAAGGGTTATTTTAAAAACTTAGAATGTATTTACAGTTACTACTGTAGCTTGAAATGTGTTAAACTGTACGTCTGCAGATTACTGCAAAACAAAACAGAAATTATGGATGTAATTAGTTGTTCGTGCATGCTAGAGGTGGGTTTTGAAACATGCACTTGTTCTGCTAGCACTATATACTGGTCCCCCCTTCCACTGGTGTGGAGACGGGCTCAGATTCCAGGGAGGAGACCTTGAGGTAGAACTTACTTTGGTTAAGCAAAAGAACAACAGTCATGACTGCTGTGTCATTCAGTTTAGGAGGGGCTTCCTCACATCTGATAAAGCTAAAATTCTGTCAGCAGTATTTGTTACCTCCTGCTGGATTCAGGTGCAGCCAAGAGAATATAACCTCCCTTCGCTGAGAGGGAGTGCTGCTGAGTAGCTGGGATGGGTGGAGCTCATGGTGGAGGTCATGTGAGCCTTTGAAAGCCAGGAAGTCACCTGTTGGAAGATGTCACATGACTTTTTTGGGCTCTTCTGGTCATATGCAAGAAAGTCATGGGTGTGGGCTAAGATGACCCCTCTTTGGTCTGTTAGGTTAGCCCATGGAGGTGGACCTCGCTCGTTGTGGGTGTAGACCAATGGACCTGTCTTCAGCCTAAGATCCGGAAGGCTGCAAGAAAAAGCTTCTAGCTCATGGGTCACACCTGGTGGTGGCAGCTTCATGTCTGCTGGTGAACGGTTAATCACCAGCTTCTGGATGAGGTAAAAGTTGGGATCTTGTTCCTGCATCTTCACCACATGAAAATGTTTAGGATCATACATGGGGTGTTCATTTTTCATTCCCATCTGTCACCAGGAGAGGGCGCCAACGGGCTGGACTTGTGAGAGAGGGTGCCATTGTTTCTGAAAATCCCACGGGATTCTGCGCTCAGCTCCTGGGGCCTCATTTATAAAGCCATCGTACGTACAAAAACTGGTGTACGCCAATTATAGTCAACTTTTGGTATTTATAAAAAACAAACTTGCCGGGAAAGTTCACTAAATCTACGGCAACTCTGACCCTGGCGTATGCTGGAAATGTGGAGGAACGGGAAACTGCGACACCAACGGCAGAAGAGTGAAACCAAAGAAATGATGAGAAATGGGAGATATTTGGGCAAAATCACACATTACCGTTCACATAAACTGTTATATATTAAAGTAGTTTGCAAAAATGAATAAAGAGGCATGTTTGATATCGGGCGCTGGGAGAGCATGTGGCTCACTCACACATACAAAACAAAAACAATCAGGATTTCCTAAATAAACCGAGATGTATTTATTTTCAATAGGAACCTCAACCACTAAAATATGTTTTGGTTATTTTAGAAACTTGCATGTGATTATAAACTCAATCAAACGGCTGAAATATAGAGCAGATAGCCTGCTGCCAAAGGGTCCCGTACAAATAAAGTCATTAATTAGTCATAATTTCAATTAAGGTGACGGCATTTGTGGAAAACTGCTAGTCAATTAGTTTATAATCAGAATATTTCCATCACCTGTACCTGTTCGGGCAATTTAGTGATGGTTGAATATAAAAAGTACACGTGCCAATGTGAAAAAACACACAATGGCTCATCTGGCACTGCTGGAGGACATGGCGCAAGGATGTCTCCGGACTGAGCGGGTCTTTAGAGACCATCAGGATTTACTAGCCCATGATGATGAATGGCTCATGAGCCGGTTCCGATTGCCCCCTGCCCTGCTTTTGGAGCTTCTTCATTTTTTAGGCCCGGCTCTGCAAAGGCGCACGGCGAGGAACCACGCCGTCCCAGTCCCTCTCCAAGTACTGACCACCCTCAGTTTCCTGGCAACCGGGACCTTCCAGAGGGAGGTGGCAGACAGGTCGGGAATCTCACAGCCAACCTTCAGCCGCATCATGCCGGACGTGTTGGATGGCATAATTCATCTGTCACACAGGTACATCAAATTCCCGTACACTGTGGGTGAACAGGCCAACATAAAAAGGCAATTTGAAGCAATGTCTGATTTCCCCCAATGTAATCGGTAGTATTGACTGCACCCATGTTGCAATAAGGGCACCAAGTGAGAATGAATATGCTTTCATTAACCAAAAGCATTTTCATTCTCTAAACGTGCAAATAATATGTAATGCAAAGATGTTGCTCACTAATGTTGTGGCTCGCTGGCCTGGGTCTACCCATGACTCTGATTAATTTTGAGACACAGCAGTGTGGGGCGCAGACTTGAGGCTGGAGCTCTGCAGGATGGCTGGCTTTTAGGTAAGGCTCGTTAATTAAATATCTCTGCACACTACATTGCCTAACCCATTCCTTAACCTTGCAGGGGACAGTGGATATCCCCTCCAAACGTGGCTGCTCACTCCCTTCCTCAACCCTCGGAGCGCAGAGGAACAATTGTATAATGTGCGTCACAGCCAGAGGCGGGCTGTCGTGGAGCGGGCCATCGGGCTGCTGAAGGGCAGGTGGCGATGCATTGATTCACAGGAGGGACCCTTTGTTACACACCTGCAAAGCTGTGTAACGTCCCTTGTTAGAGCCACAGGATGATGCTCTACACCAGCATCTTGAAGTGATGCGACGCTTATGATAAAAAAGGGAAATAAGGGTACAGCACAATTAAATATTTTTGTTAGCAAGCGTTTTCAGTGACTCGGAGACATCTACGAGAGCAGACTTTATCTCCCTCAGCTCTTTCACGACCTCATGGATGGCACTAATCGTGTCCCTCTGCACCTGCAGGACCTCTTCCGTCAGGACACGGCTACTGGGAGGCAAACGAGGAGCTGTGTCACTGGCCTTCCCAACCTCAGCTACACCACTGACCCAGCTGGAACATCCAGGAAGTATAAAAAGACATAATATTGCACAGTGAATAAAATGGTGTCACATCAATTGTGTCTACACGTTCATTCTAAATGTCTAAATTAATTACCTGCATCATCCGGAGCCTCTGGCATGTGTGGTTCAGGTAAGGACACCGGCGCGTCCATGTCCCCCTCCGCCTCCGTCACCACACCACTCAGGAGGGACTCTCCTATGATGGCTGCCAGCATCTCTTCCATGGGGGTGAGCTGGGGCATCCCCCTTCCTCCTCCTGTGGCAGTTGCACTTCTCCTGTGGAGAGCGAGCCGCTTTTTGGCGTCCACTTTGATGTCGGACCACTTTATTTTTTTCGGGCATAGTCCGTTGCTCCGATTAAACGGCGTTGACAGCATCCGCCACCTGTTGCCACTCTTCTGCCTTTCTGGCATTTGTGATGCCCCGGCTGTGCCCACCAACTAATATATTTTGCGATCTGTCGACGCTGTCGACCAATACCTCCACCTCGCACTCAGTGAAGTCACGCTTTTTTGCTTTTCTCCTCTCTTGAGCCATCATGGAAATCAAATTAGGAATATTTATCAGAGGCGTCCACCTGACCTTTTATAGTCATCATATGGGCGGGGAAAGGCGTTCCCCCAGGTGCGCCAACTTTATTTTATTTTTTTACATTTTTAAGTTTTTAATAATAATTTCAAATTTTTTTTTATAAACGTGTCCTGTTTGGCAGTGTGGAGCTCAGAATTGGTGTCTGAGTACCAAGTAGAAGCCCAACAGATTTACTTTCACAAGCGGAGCAGTACAGCTCTTGCTATAGTCCTCCCCTTGATATATGTGTGAAAAATCTTTATTATGAATTGTTGGGGTTTTTATTTCCTGATGTTATGGACAAGGAGATGGAAAATTAAGGAGAAGGAAGATGAAGAAGAGAGGTAGGAAACATAAAGTCAAGAGAGAGGGTGAGTTGAAAATAAGAGAGGAAGGGGAACAAAGAAAACACAGGAAGACATTGAAGTCTGCCTCCATACCCACAGGACGGCAGAGAGAGGGGAAAAACAAAACAAAACACGAAAAAGGAACATCGACAAAACCAACCAAACATTGTGAACTAAGAATTACACAACCACATCACACAAAACTAGATATAAAAATACAACAACAATGTCACAGAAAAACTCATGGTACCGATTAATCAAGCTCTAGTAATGATAACCTCAGCCCAAGAATATATCCTTAAACACCAGAGACCCCACATCTATGTGTGTGTGTTAGCATGCTGGTGCATATAAGGTTTCTCCATAAGAGTGTTCGATAGCTGGTGTGAGCAGGCATCAATCCGTCTCCCAGAAATCGATGCAGACATGGAGATCGGAGCAAAGACGTCCAAAGGACCCCCAGAGCCCCAGGCGGACCCGGGCGGGGCCGACCGCAGCCCCCAAGAGTGGAGCAAAGGAGAACCCCAGGGGAACATCCAGCGGCCACTATGCAGGGGCCCGGGGGGCAGCAGTGACGAGCCCACGGGCCCCGCCGGCAACCAGCCGCGCCAGGGCGGGCAGGTCAATGGACCGGGAGAGCCGGGGCCCAGGGGCACCCCACCCCCCAACAGGGACCCGACAAGGGACCGGCCGATGAGGGGCCCCCGGCCCTGCAGGGGCCGCGGGCGGCCGCCACCTCCACCCTAGGCCAGTCTCCACCGCCAACATCCCAGCGCCCCACCGATAGCCGCAGGGGACGGACAGCATCCCCAGGCCGGGCTCAGCCAGCATCTGGACACCAAGTTGTACCAGCTCCCGGGTCCTGATCCCGCGCAACGCAGGTGCGCCAACTTTAGAGTTGATTCTGATTTATAAACGGAAGGTGTAGGAAGTGGGTGCGCACTGTTTTATAAATCGTTTTTGTGCGCCGCACTTCCATTTTTGCGTACGTACAATTGCCGGTAGTGTGCTTTCCTATGCAATGTTTTATAAATGAGGCCCCTGGTCTGGACCGACTGCAGAGCACAAGGTTCCGTTCTTGGCTGTGGCTGGTGGTGCCTGGGTCACAGACCTTGAGCTGGAGTGGTTTCCCAGGAGACTGCATGGCTCTGGTTCCTACAGCCATCAAATGCTGTACTGCTTTAAACAACTACCTGCGACCAGCATCCTCAACATCTCCCTTCGTTACAGTTTCACTCTGAACTTTACCATCAAATTTTTCTTTTTCATGGTAGTTATGGGATGTTTTCTTATCAGACCAATAATAATCTGGCTGCTTTGGTTTCAACTTCTGCCAGTTGTCACCCCCTTGGTCCTGTAATGTAAACCTATGTTGTTTCCTAGGTCCATCTCCAGCCTTGGTTGGAGTGGGAGGAGCTTCTCTGCCTTCCAGTGGGAGGCTCTGCTCCTCTGCTGCCTGAATATGCAGCACTCTGGGTTCAGCATCTACTTTGTTGGGGCACACCTGCGTTTCCCAGGCCAGCTGAGCGTATCTTCGGATCTCCTGCATCCTTAATTTTCTCGTCCTGCTGTACATAGTCACCTGGAAGTGAATAGATTTGTGCAGGTTATGAAGAAATAAAGATTTGAAAGTCGGTTCTTCTTCTAAACCTGGAGCGCTACGTCCTTGGAAAAACGCAGCTCTTAAGTGATGGTAAAATTCTCTCGGCGGTTCATGTTTCTTCTGTTTCAGAGAGAAAGCAGCTAATGTTGTAGAGGCCTGATCTGTAAATATAGCATATTCTTCCCTCAAGGCTTGACAGAGGGTAGAATAGCGGTCTCTGATCTCAGGGGGTAAGATTTCCATGAAACTGTGTACACCCCTGGGGGTTGTTTTCCAAATAAGTTTTAATTTCGCATGTGAGGACGAGTAGGGCAGGTCTAGGAGGCAACGTTCTACTTCTCTTAAATGGTGGCTTGCTGTGGTTGACAGTGACAGCTGTCAAATCTTTAACACCTACTCTAAGTTCTGTGGAGGTGAGAGTTGTGGCTTTAATGTGGGGTGTAAACCTTGGATGAGCAGGCAGCTCTACCTGACCTAAGTCCTTCCTCTGTCTGCTCCTCCACCTTTTCTAATGGGGGCTGGTCCTCCTGTTCTCAGCGTCCACTAGCTCCTTCAGTCTATTCTCAGTCAGTTCAACCCTTGCTTCTGCTTGCTCCCTGTCCAGGGCTTCGTCACATTCCTGAGTCAATTTGGCATTTGTTTCAGCCTCTTATTTCATTCTCCGTTGGTAAAGGAAGGCAAGTTGTCCAAACACATCTGAAATATGAGCCTTTGCATCTGGCTTTTTCATGAATTCCACCAATGCCTGTATTGTTTCTTCACACTGAACAATGTCATGACCATCTAAGCAAACACGTTCCTCTGAAGACAAGCTGATGACGTTACCAATGATCTGTTGAACCTGTAAGTCTGTGAACTCCTGGAGAGTCACAGCTGCAGCTACCTGGGGGGTGATTCCTCCATATATGAAGCTATGGGAAGGCAAACAACAACACAGCAAACAAACAGCAAAGCAGCCAAGCCTTAGCTGTCAAAAGAGTTGTTGAATAGCAACAACAACACGCACTTCAATGGCTTCAAAACACCTCTGATAAATATGCATTCTCCCCTATACCTACATGGGTGTGGTCATGTGCGGTTAAACAGGTGCACAAGCTGGGACATCATGTTAAAAATGCTAGCCTACACTGTGATCTGCAGTTAACACAGAATACACTGAAATCAGTTTAATTGTTTGAGCACA
Organism: Valencia hispanica; assembly: GCA_963556495.2. Taxonomy (NCBI): domain Eukaryota; kingdom Metazoa; phylum Chordata; class Actinopteri; order Cyprinodontiformes; family Valenciidae; genus Valencia; species Valencia hispanica. Next base: position 57,908,813 of record OY747705.1, on the reverse strand, counting down.
GGTATTGAAAATGGGAATAATTCATTTAAATGCAATGAGAATAAATGCAGGTTACCATGAAGTTAACTGCTAGTTAGAACAGAGTGCTGTGTTTACACAAGCACAATAAAGGTTTAAATTTGGAATTACAGGTTCTGGAAAAATTTGCATAGTTAATTTCCACGTTGTGAGTTTGCTTAGAGGACTTCCTGTTTGCTATCCTTGGATCCTTGGAGGGGAACTCTGATTTTCATAAGGATCCTTAAGGAACTGCCACACTAAAACTTTTCAAAGCCCACCGGCTGCTAGCCAACATCAGGCCCACTGGCTGCTAGCCACCACCAGGCCTACCATCAGCCAGCCACCACCTGGCCCAGGGGCTGCTAGCCACCACCAGCAGTTAGCCACCACCAGGCCCACCTGGCATGACACTGAAGTTAAAGCCAAGAACTTCCTTGCTGATCACTTTAAGATGGATCCGAAACTAATTGAAGTGGAAAGAGCACACCGAAACGGCACCTTTCAACTAGGTGGCAGACCCAGGACCATGACTGTCAAACTCCTTCGATTCAAGGACAAAGAAGACATTATTAGAGGGGCCAAGTGTCTGAAGGGCACAAAGTTCTTTATTAATGAGGACTTCTCTGAGAGGGTGCGCTCCAAAAGGAAGGAGCTACTGCCCAGGGTTAAGGAGGAACGAATGAAAGGTAACATTGCTTATCTAAAGTATGACCAGCTGATTGTTCACGCTCCCTCATCCAAGCCTTCCACAAGTAATTCAACACCTAATGCTTGTGCATGAGTCTTCTATTGACAGTTTTAAGCTTATGACCTAGCAGCTCAAAGTGTTACTTGTTTTTTATTTTTACTTTTATTTTGTCATATTATGAATGAGTTTTTAACTGACGTAGACTTAAAGGACTTTTGTACTGAGCATGTTTTCAACCCTTTTGATTTAAACGGAACTGATGGTTGTACTGACTCTACTGATCCAGACTCAAATTGTCTTAAAATTACCAGCAGTTTGACTACCACTTGTGAATATTATAATATCCAGCAATTTAAAAGTTTACATTAGGGTTTCTCAAATTCATTTTTTTCTATTTGTCATCTGAATGCTCGTAGTCTTCCTAAAAATTATGACAACTTTACTAATTACTTATCTACTCTCAATCATGAATTTTCTATTATCGCCCTGTCAGAAACTTGACTGACTTCAACAGAAATGTTATATGATATACCTTTATATAAGGCAGTTCACTGTTGTAGACCACGGAGAACTGGGGGAGGTGTATCAATTTATGTTCATACCAGCCTACATTTCTGTAGTGGAGAAGATCTTGTCCATGAATTGAAAAACATTGATGTTGAAGCCCTCTTTACAGAAATGACCTTTTGTTCATTTTTCAGTGGTAGAAATGTTATCATTGGATGTGTCTACAGGCCTCCTGATGCAGACTCAGTAAATTTTAATGATATGCTTGGGTCAACAGTGGAAAAGATAAATATGGAAACGAAGCTATGTTTTCTACTGAGGGACTTTAACCTTGATTTATTCAAATGTGAAACTCAGACTCGGACTTCAGATTTTATGAATATTTTATTTTCCAGTTCTTTTTATCCTCTTATGAACAAGCCAACAAGAGTGACTAAATCATCTGCCACCCTAATTGACAATATCTTTACTAACTCTGTGAATAATACAACTAAATCAGGTATTCGTTTCACTGATATTTCAGATCATTTTCTCATTTTTCATTTTTCTTTCCCTGAAAAGATTGGTCCTGTTGGTACAGATTCCTGCACTGTACGTCGATTATTTAATCGGCAAAATACTGAACGGTTTAAAAAGCTGATTGATGACATTTCATGGAATAATGTTTACAAACACACAGATGCTTAGTCTGTTTATCAGACTTTCATGACAACTTTTTAACTCAGCATTTTATTTATGCTTTCTACTGGTACAATCAAAAAAGAATCTTGCTGCTCTGAACAAAAAACCTTGGTATACATCCGGCCTCCATAAATCCTCAACAACCAAAAATAAGTTATATAAGAGGTTTCTTACCAATCCTACACCTCTGCATTCTAAAAAGTACAAAATATATAGAAATAAATATAATCATTTAATTTGAATAGCCAAAAAAATATACTTCAGCAATAAACTCAAAGAATATTCCACTGATATCAGGTCTACTTGGAAGGTTATCAATCAACTTGTAACGACCTGCGGTTGTTGTGACACCACATGGCCAAGCGCTCCGCCAATCCTCTCGTCTTCACCCCTGATTGCAAACACGCAGCACCTGTGCACACTGCTCCACCTTACCCTTTAAAATGCCTCCAAGCTCCACTCACTTCCTCATTTTCACCTGTGAACAACAGAGTGGCGCCCAACGTGGGGCAAACCCGAATGTGGAATAAAATAGTGAACCTGGTTGAAAAGAAGAAACAATCATTTATTTTGTGTGTTTCTGATTAAGCCTTTAACCCTGGATGATTTCATGACATATTAACAGAGTGTAAACAGTAGAGAAACAATAAAAATGAGCACACGAGACAACGAAGAGGTAAGGAATTTAATTGGACCGAATTCAATTCAGTTTATTTATATAGCGCCAATTCACAACAGATATCATCTCAAGGCTCTTAACAAGAAGTCATTTCAATACATTTATACAAACATTCCAATCAGTTAAAAAGTTTCCTATTTAAGGAATCCCAGCAGATTGCGTCAGTCATTGGCGTGAGGTTGGGCTTCCTCTTCTGCATTACCTTCAACTGGTTGTACCACAACACACACGCTTTTGGACATGGAGTTTGGAGTTGACAGGAGTGGACTTGCTTGGACCTCAATTAATTGATCAGCCATCTTCTACCCTCCAATATTCTTCACCTTCAAGACCATCATCTCCCACCATTCAGCCTTCTTCTCCACCTTCTGCACAATGCCAACCTGGAGCTCAAACCCAGAGGTCAGACCTAAGCTCAAGGATGGAAGATTTAAAACAAAACATGGAGTTCAAACTAAGCAACATGGAATCAAAGATAAGAGAATTAAACAAGGAACAAACACAGGAATTGTATGGGCAAATGGATGCACAATTTTAATACTTCCTTTCACAAATAAAGGCTTCATTTGGATGGAAAATGAAACACCAGCAAACTGAAGTACTACAAGAAATTAAAACCTTGTTAGCTCCAATCACTGCCAGTGTTGCATGTCTACAAACAGACATTACCAACCTGCAGAGGGAGCTGTTGGACCAAAAATCCACATTAAAGCAAATGTGTGAAGAAATTTCAGCGAATGTAAAATCTGTACATCAAGTTCAGCAAGCTATATTGGATCAAACCACTCAGACGGTTTACTATGACATACCAGATACCACAGGTGTCTTGCACAGACCCCGGATGGAGTCTACTACAAAGCCTGGAGTCCAAACTACCACACCTGATTTCTCTACTATACCTGCAGGTCGTAGCAGCATAGGAAAAAGTCCTATAAAGTTACAGTTTCCAGCCTATGGGAAGATGGAAGACAACTCGGATCCTCTTCAATACCTGGAAAGATGTGAAGACTATTTAGCACTTAATCCCCTATCTGATGAAGAGCTAATGGCAACGCTAAGAAATGTGTTGTATGGCACAGCTAGAGACTGGTGGGATGTTGCCCGACAGAAAATTCAAACCAGGACTGAATTTCAGAAAGACTTCCGATCTGCTTTTCTCACGGAAGATTACAAGGACAAACTAGCAGAAAGGATAAGAACAAGAATACAAGGAGACAATGAAAGCATACGAGACTTTGCCTACATGTATCAATCATTGTGTAAACGATGGAAACCAAAGATTACAGACGAAGAGATAATCAAACTCATTCTGAAGAATATCAATCCCAATTTGGCTAGTCAACTACGTAGTAGCAGAGTGGTTACCGTAGATGAACTTGTCCGGAAGGGACAGCAACTGGAGAAAGATCGAACTAATCAGTATCATTATGAACACAGGAAAAAAGGAACACCAACCAAACCATCTACTTACCGACCTCCGAATCCTGAAACTACGAGACAAAGATCACACAATCATCAAACGCAAGCATTTAGTTGGCGCTGTAAAAGGAACCACTCACCTGCTACATGCCCACAGAATATTCCGACTCGCACTTCCTCCCCACAGGTTTCTTCAAATCAACCTACCGAAACGATGTCTACAGGAACTCCTTTTACCTTTGGACCTCCAGAACCCTATAATCCTGTTTCCACCTATACCAGCTCTTTACCGTCACAACTTCCAGTACCTCTCAACATTGGATCTGGGAAAGGAACGGGTATACTCGACACTGGTTTGTCCTATACCCTCGTCAATGAGAAAATATGGTCAAAAACAAACAAAGACATGAACTCTTGGGTAAGAGGACCCCTATATCTTGCTGATGGCAGAAGTCAACAACCACTCGAATGGAACGAAATGACCATCACTTTAAAAACTCAAACAATCACACTACCTTGTGTTATCCTACCTGCACAAAGTCTTGGTTTTTCAGCAGTTCCAGGCTTGGACTCTATATCTCTTTCAGGACTACAACTGAATGTTGCTGATCTCAAATATTGGTTTAAGTCCAGCCCAAAACAATAGTATTCATTTGTGCAAAACTCATCAATCAACCACCCCCAAATTGCTCTTTTCTCTGCCCTAAGCCCAGCTCATTTATCGACTGTTCCATTGCATGATAACCTTCTCCAAGACATCATTAACAAAGCACATCTGGATGACTTTGGAAGAAGTTCATTACATTGTCAATTAAAAGAAAACTTTGATGTGTGTACAACCTCTCTGGGATGTACTCACTCACAAAATGTATCTGTCTAACGATGTACCAATAAAACAAAAGCCATACCGAGTTTCACCCACAAAATTGCAAACAATAAAAGAACATGTGGCTGAAATGCTGGAACAAGGGATCATTGACCCTTCTATTTCTTCATACGCCGCTCCGGTTGTACTTGTACCAAAGAAAAATGACCCTAAGTTACGCTTCTGTGTAGACTACCGTAAACTCAACGCTGCTACCCACACGGACTCATATCCACTGCGGTTGTTGTGACACCACATGGCCAAGCGCTCCGCCAATCCTCTCATTTTCACCCCTGATTGCAAACACGCAGCACCTGTGCACACTGCTCCACCTTACCCTTTAAAATGCCTCCAAGCTCCACTCACTTCCTCATCTTCACCTGTGAACAGAGTGGCGTGGAACCTGTAGATAGTAGCAATTTCAACCGCACAAACAGGCTGTACTGCCGAACAACGAGGTTGTTAATCCCTCTGTCACGATCCAGACCTGAAAGACGGAAAAAACGCTCAAACGCAAGTTCAAACTCTCGCTATTTCAACAGTGACGTCATCGCACGGACGCGCTCTACATTATCAACTTTACAACGGATGTAAGTTCCAAACCGTCCTTGTTGAAAAGAAAAGTAAATGAAAACTCAAACTTACCTGAAAATCTTTTAAAGGAAAAGTGAAACTTGCCTTCACTGGACTGCCAGCTGAAGAGATCCTCCCATCACACAGCTGATCTACTAAAACGTGAGTTCTAAAATGAAATTAAGAATCTGGTTTTGCTTATGTGATGGGATGAATATAAAAAATTAAAAGGGGAGAAACTTTTGTGTTTTAGTGAGACTGTGTTTGTGTCAAACCGCTCGTCACTTTGATTTTGCTAAAAGACGACCTGTCAAGTAAGTTTATTTGTTTAATTATTTTGCATATATATATATATATGAAAAAAATTATATTGTAAATACTTTTTTTTTGTGTGTTCCTTGAACACCATGACTCTACGAACTTCCTCCTTATATGGATGAAGATGAATCAATAAACTGGACCTGTGGAAAACTTCAAACCCTGGTTGTTTACTCTGGACTATTGATTGAACTCGTACTTCATTGTCATGCAAATTTTAATCAGCATAAGGGTATATGTCCAGTAATGTATGTCCTTGTGTAACGGGTATTTTTTTATATTATTCAACTTGAAAACAAAAGAATTCTCCAAAAATCCTATCTGTCAGGAGGGAGACTTGACTGGTGCCCTAAACAATATTCATCCAAATCAATAAAGCAAAAATCAGAAACCTTTACCAACTTTTGAACAAACAAAAGTCTTCTTTCTCATCCTTCACAGTTCAATGAATGTGGTGTAACATTTACTGACCCCTATTTAATCTCTTGTGAATTTAATTATTTTTTTGCGCAAGGGGGTTCCTCTTTGTCAAAGACCATCAAACCTTCTAACAGAAACCCATTGGATTACATAAAGGGTAACTTCCCTCCCCTTTTACAGTTTGAAAATACGGAGACAGCAGAGATGATGGAAATCATTGGCAAATTAAAAACATCTGCTCCGGGCCATGGCGATATTTGTGCTTCGTTGATTAAATCTGTGTCTTCATCTATTGTAGTACCATTAACATATATTTTCAATCTATCGTTGCAGAAGGGATGTGTGCCTAAAGACCTAAAAATTGCTAAAGTCATCCCACTTCATAAAATTGGGGATACAAGATTATTTAATAACTATCGACCAATTTCTATTTTACCATGTTTTTCAAAAATTTTAGAAAAACTGGTACAAAAAAGAATGTTATCTAAATAAACACAGCATTTTACACGAGCACCAATATGGTTTCAGGAAAATCCTTCTACAGATATGGCGCTCTTACAGCTGGTTGAAAAAATCTATACAGCCATGGATAATAATAAAAATGCTTTGGGTATCTTTTTAGATTTACCAAAAGCATTTGATTCTGTTGACCACACTATTTTAATTTCCAAGTTACATCGTTATGGTTTTCATGATTTTTCATATATTTGGCTTGTTAATTATATTTCAAAACGAGAACAGTTTATGTTAATGGTTGTACTTCCTCCAGAGTCCAGTTAACATATGGTGTCCCCCAGGGTTCCATACTTGGTCCGTTATTGTTCCTTGTTTACATTAATGACCTTGCAACTGTTTCTTCCACGATGCTACCAATACTTTTTGCTGATGATACTAATCTGATTTTGACTCAGTTACTTCGATTCTTTAATTAGTGAAGCCAATTCTGGGATTATTAAATTTTCTGAATGGTTCCAAATAAATAAGTTAACATTAAATGTAAAAAAAGCTAATTTCATTATATTTACGGGAAAAAAAAATATTGTAAATCTAGCGCCAAGATCACTATTGGGGATAATGATATAATCCAGGTTTCCTCTACAAAATTTTTAGGGGTATTAATTGATGAGAGGTTGTCATGGTCTGAACATATTAAACTTGTCAATAACAAAGTACTGAAATCCATTGGTATCATCAGGAAAATTCGTGATTTCATATCTTAGAAAGCTTTAAATATACTGTATTATAGTTTAATTTATCCATATCTCAGTTATGGTAATATTGTTTGGGCCAGCACTTATCCTTCTAATTTACAGAAATTATTTATCGCTCAAAAGAAATTTGTTAGATTAGCCACCTTCTCTAATTATTTGTCTTCATCTGCCCCTCTGTTTAAGAATCTTCACATAATGTCAGTCTACAATATTAATATACTTCAATCATTCATATTTATTTATAAATATATTCATCTTTCCCATTTGCTGCCCAAATCCTTTCATGAATTCTTTACAGTTAATTCTCAGGTCCATTCTTATAACACAAGACACACTGATAAACTTCATCCCCCTTTTTGCCGCACTCTGTTTACAGAGGTTCCCTACTTTGGAATTCTCATCTTCATGTAGTTAAATTATCGTCATCTCTCAATACTTTTAAGTTAAGACTGAACGCTTACTTGTTAGATCAAGACTCCTAATAGTTTCTTTCCCAGTATAGTTGTCATTGGATCATTATCTCTTTACATGCCCATACACTAAAGCCGCGTTCACACGCAAAACACACACAAAAACGTGCTCAGAAACATGAAAATAATTATTGTAAAGCTGAAACCTACATCATTTTGCTACTACAAAGTTTTGCTATTTATTATTAGTGCTAGCAGTAGAAGTATTTGTGATCTTGGTATAAAGCATAATAAACAGGAGGGTCAATAATATTCCTTTCTGTCTTGACAGATCCAGCTAACATGGAGGCAGGTGACATGGCTGAACCAGAGTCCCCTGGCCCTTTTCTTTTCTGCTTCTGACCAGCCTGGCCCTTCCCCTGCTCCAGCACCTGCAGGTGTGTAGTGCTGTTTGGAAAGGTTGGGAATGTAGGTTTTATTCAAAGATGTCAATCTGTTTCTTTGGGTTCCCAGACACTTGGCGAATTACTTTTTGTACTTTCTGAAATGTCTGTGTATACCCTGGAATTCACACTCAGCCTTTCATACAGACTTAAAATGTTGCTTCTAATTTGTATATTTGTTCAACATAATTGTAAGCATTTTTAACACATTTTTCTACTGTGTTTTTTCACAGGCCCTCCAAGAAAACGAAGGCGGAGGCAGCAGGACTTGTCAGTGCCAACAGAGTTCCAGCAAAAGCTGCTTGATGCGCTCAAGGCCCGGCCTGAACCAGCTCCTGCTCCTCCTGCAGATGATGACATGAACTTCCTTCTCTCTCTTCATCCTCTCCTGAAAAGGGTATCACCTCTAGAAAGAGACATCCTAAAATTTGACATTCATAGACTGATTTTTGAAAGAATTAATGTAACACTCAATTTGACCCATTTGGACAATACTCAGTAGTTTTACTGATCGGGCTGACACCTTTTTCAGGGGAGGAAGGAGACTCCTTTCTGTGTCCCTCCTGTCTTCCACCGCACTTCCTCCAAATAAGGTCCTTTCTCTTCCTGTTCTTTATTTTATTGTTTGTTTATTATATGTATATATGTTGTATGTATTTTTTTTATATTAAATATTTTTATATGTAACATTTTGGTCAGCTACTTTCCTTAATTTAATTCTACTGTCCTATGTAATGCCATTTGGGTGAAAATATTATTTTTAATAACAGATAATAATTACCTTAATGAAATATACCTTTTTATTGACTATATAAAATACCACAGAAGTACAAAAGCAAGAACTATTTGAGTTTATTTGATTTTCACCATATCCATAGACGAGTTTGTGGGAGAAAGCAGAGCAGTCTGTCAGTGATTACCTGGAAACGAGAGCTACAGGTGAACAGGTCAAAAGTATATAGGTACAGAACAAACAATAATCCATAAATGAAAGGGATTTGTGAATGTATATATGAATGTATAGAGAAAAACAAATTACTAAAATATAATATAGTAAATATAGATGTGGAAATTTTCAGAAAGTTTTGCTCTTAATTTTTTTTACTGGGTGGCTCTTAAAAGAGCCGTTTTGGGTCAGTCCTGTATGGACATGACTATTCTGCCGGCTGCCATGGCACTGCCCCCTCCTCACTGAGGTGGGCCATGAAAACTTCTCTGGTCTCCACTGCCTCTCTGGTTGCGTTGTTGGCTCCGATTCGCCCCACAGCTGGAAGTGGTCTTCCTCCATGAGCAGCGGCAGCTCCCCTCACCACTTCGGGGTTGACTTCCAGTCTGCGGTGAAACATTCTCCACTGTGCAGACCAGATCCCGAATGCATCTTCCACCACCAGCCGGGCCCGGGAGAGCCGGTAGTTAAAGACGCGCTGCTGATCCGACAAGATCCGCCATGTTGTAAACAACTAGCAACAGACAAATCCACGCCCGCACGCTGACGTAATGACGTGACGCGCTGATGCCCCGACGCGCCGACGCAGACCACAAGTGTGCAAGCAGCTGGGTTTTAATTTTAAAGCGTCGACTTTCGTCCGTTTGAGCGATTTGGCGCCTGGACGCGCTGACCGGTGTGAACGCGGCTTAACTCAAACAAATGCAATTATTTTACATTTATAGACACCCATATTCTTATTTCGGACTTCTTTGAGTTTTTGCTATAAAATGGCCCTTATGTGTTTTCTTTTTTGTTGTTAATAGTTGTTGCTTTCACATATTGTTGTTGATTTATCTTTTGAATGTTTGTATATTTCTTTGGGAGGAGCTTTTTATAAGCCCATAATGGGTTTTTTAACCTCTCCTGCACTTATTATTCTTGTTTCATTTGTTTTGTAATTGTCTTTTATGGTGCAAATAAATAGATACAAATTTAAATGCATTTTGAATAATGAGTTTAAAATGCAGGTTAGCTCCTGTGTTTTGCACAGAGATAAGTTGCAGCTTTTTTTTACGGCTTTTGAGGAATTTGAACAATTAATTTAAATGTACTTTAAATAAGAATAGTCCAAATGTAGGTTAGCTGAACACAGGAGCCTGAGCTAAACCTGCAGTTAATCCTAAATGCAGGTTTAGCTCAGGCTCCTGTGTTTTGCTCAAAGCACCCTGAGGTGAGTCGCAGCTTCTGAGCATCAGCATGCAGAAATCTTTGATTAAAGTCCACTGTTTGAGCTGAATTAAACATCCAAAACCACACAATGCAGCATCAAAATCAACTGAAAATGATCTATGTAGGTTTATTGAGCTTCAGAGGCAAGAGAGGAAATTTCTAAGAGTTACCAACACCTGTCTGTTTCAAGGTTTGGAATAATAACTCTAAAAATGTCACAGTTTGTGTTATATGTATGCAGAACAATTATGTCCATTCAACGTCCCTCACACGGGCAGCACCAATGTTGTGACACAGAGTGAACGAGTTTTTTTTCTGGTTTACATAACCAATAATTATATTAATATTAAATTATTGATCAGTGAAAAAGCTGCAAATTAATTGCATGCCCTGGTAGAATTTAATTCAGGTGCTACTGTAACTGCAGGATTAGTTCCACTGTCTTTCCACTGTTGCAAACAGAGTCCGTGCGTTATTCATATTTCTGTTAATGATTTCAGAGAAGAGATATTCCCTAGCATCTTTTAAAGTGAAGTCACATATGTTAAGTCTAGAGTGGTAGAGTCACCATCCCGTTCAGTCCGACGACCTCATGCTCCGATCTTTAGCTGCTGTTTATTCTAAACCCACAATACCAATAATGTTCCCATCTGATTTTTTTTTTTTTTTTTGCAGATCTAGACCTCCCACAGCATTCTGTCTGTAAGGAGGACGACGTTCTGGACCAGCAGTCCTCTAACCAAGACAGGAACTCCAGTTTGGAGTAGGAACCTCTCCAGGAGGAGGAGCAGGAGGAACTCTGCGTCAATCAGGATGAAGAACTGCTTGTTCTAAACCAGCCAACCGAGCCTTTTTATCCAGTTTGAGGAAGAAGAGCACAGAGAGCCAGAACCACAACGTGACCAGCTAGTCTCTCAGAACTTTGCTGTACCTCCGAACCAAAATCAGGAACGAAGCAACGATGAAGACTCAACATCAAGTCGAGATGAAGAGTCGAACCAAAGTGAGAAAGCGAAACTAAACAGAAAGAAACCGAGCTGCTCTGCAGGGAGCCTGTTCTCCTGTAAAATATATGGTAAATATTTCACCCAAAAATATGTTCGCATCCACTTGGCGAGTCACACAGGGAAGAAACCGTTTTCCTGTAAGATCTGCGGGAAAAGCTTCAGCTTTAGGAGTACGCTGAGTAAGCACATGAGAACCTACGGGAATCAGAACCGCTGCTCCTGCAGAATATGTGGTAAAAGGTTCCACCAGAGTTATCTGGCTGACCACATGAAAACTCACAGCGGGGAGAGACCTTTCTCCTGTCACACCTGTGGGAAAAGCTTCATTAAGAGCCACGAGCTGAGCGTTCACCTGAGGAGCCACACGGGCAAGAAGCCATTCTCATGTCCTACCTGCAGGAAGAGCTTCAGTCGCAGAACCAGCCTGATGGAAACCCATTCAGGTGTGAAGCCTTATCTGTGTCAGACCTGCGGGAAAAGTTTCAACCAGAAGGTCCATCTAACCGTTCACCTGAGAAACAACACAGGGGGACAAACGCTATCCATGTCAGGTCTGCAGCAAATATTTCCTCCGCAGTGATCAGCTGAGGCGTCACATAAAAACCCACACAGCTGAGAAACCGTTTCCATTAGAGACGTGTGGGAAACCTGTTCAGAGCGAGGAGGCGTGTCCTCAAAGGGAGGAGGGCGGCAGCCTGACCAACCTCCTCAGCTAAACACAGACAAACTGGAACCACAGCCAGTTTAAATAGAATAAACATTTGGAGCTTTTTCATTTCCTGACTCTCCTGTAGAACATGTGGAAGGCTTAAGAAAAAAAAAGTACATTAATTTTTACATTACTGATCGGTCATTTCCACAAAATAATTGAACGTTGTGGTGAGATGACCCCAGTGTTGTGATAAACTTTCAAACTAAACCGTTGGTTATTACTATTATTATTATTATTAATCAGACCAAAATCACTCAAAGCATTTCTAAGCAGGTACAGTGGCTTGCAAAAGTATTCGGCCCCCTTGAACTTTTCCACATTTTGTCACATTACAGCCACAAACATGAATCAATTTTATTGGAATTCCACATGAAAGACCAAAACAAAGTGGTGTACACGTGAGAAGTGGAACGAAAATCATACATGATTCCAAACATTTTTTACAAATAACTGAAAAGTGGGGTGTGCGTAATTATTCAGCCCCCTTTGGTCTGAGTGCAGTCAGTTGCCCATAGACATTGCCTGATGAGTGCTAATGACTAAATAGAGGCACCTGTGTGTAATTGTGTGTAATCTAATGTCAGTACAAATACAGCTGCCCTGTGACGGCCTCAGAGGTTGTCTAAGAGAATGTTGGGAGCAATAACACCATGAAGTCCAAAGAACACACCAGACAGGTCAGGGATAAAGTTATTGAGAAATTTAAAGCAGACTTAGGCTACAAAAAGATTTCCCAAGCCTTGAACATCCCACGGAGCGCTGTTCAAGCAATCATTCAGAAATGGAAGGAGTATGGCACAACTGTAAACCTACCAAGACAAGGCCGTCCACCTAAACTCACAGGCCGAACAAGGAGAGCGCTGATCAGAAATGCAGCCAAGAGGCCCATGGTGACTCTGGACGAGCTGCAGAGATCTACAGCTCAGGTGGGGGATTCTGACCATAGGACAACTATTAGTGGTGCACTGCACAAAGTTGGCCTTTACGGAAGAGTGGCAAGAAGAAAGCCATTGTTAAAAGAAAACCATAAGAAGTCCTGTTTGCAGTTTGCCACAAGCCATGTGGGGGACACAGCAAACATGTGGAAGAAGGTGCTCTGGTCAGATGAGACCAAAATGCAAAACGCTATGTGTGGTTCTACAAAGTATTGACTCAGGGGGCTGAATAATTATGCACACCCCACTTTTCAGTTATTTATTTGTAAAAAATGTTTGGAATCATGTATGATTTTCGTTCCACTTTTCACGTGTACACCACTTTGTTTTGGTCTTTCACCTGGAATTCCAATAAAACTGATTCATGTTTGTGGCTGTAATGTGACAAAATGTGGAAAAGTTCAAGGGGGCTGAATGCTTTTGCAAGCCACTGTATATAACCTTTTTTTTCCATAATTGTTTTTATTTTATAGTTTCCAATACATCTCATTTAAACACTTAAAAAAGGGCAACGAACAAAGGATACAATAAACACAAATAAATTACCATGGGGATGACAATACAATTATACCAAATAACTCTCAAGACAAGGCCCATATGCAATAAGGCCTACACACAACACCCCCAAATAAAACGCACACACACACACTTGCCCTCCAGAGAAAAGCTATCGCCCAAATCCTAAATTTAATATGTTCAGCTGATAGTGTTGGGCTACTTACAGGGCTTCCAATATTTTTTTCCACACAGATTCAAATTGTTTTTGCCTATTAAAATCTATTAATATAGATTTCTCAATATTTAAATAATACTTCATAAATTTTTTCCACTTATTCAATCCAGGAGTCTCCTTATTTTTCCAATGTTGTAATAATATTTTTTAGTAAATTAATGAAGAAAATGTTATTTGCCATCCCAAGGGATATTTCATTTCCATCACATTATGGAGAAGACAGGTCTCAGGTGAAAAAAAGAAATTGGCGTCTACAAATACTAGAGAGCCATTTTCCAATGGCGTACCATGTTTGCTGAACCTTATCACAGTACCAAAATGAGTGGGTGAGGGAGTCACTTCTGCCGCACTTTAAACAAGTGGAGGGGGAAGATGTGTCAAACTTATTAATTCTATCCCTAGTATAATAAATTATTGTAATTAATTTATACTGGATCAGTCTGTTTTCAATGGTTGTGATTTTATATGTAAGTTGTAAACATTCCTTGCATTTTGCATTGGAGTCGAAGTTCTTAGTTTCTTAGTATCTCTATTTCAGCTTTCGTATATTTTACTCAATAAATCGTTTATTTATTTTAGCTTTAACAAGAGTGTCATAAAAAACGCTAATAAGTTTCTTTTTATTTTTGCTTGGATCCAAAAGTGTTGATATAAAACATCTGAGTTGCTATCTGATACAATTCCATGTTGGGGAGATTTAACCCTCTCTCCTGCTTAGGGTAGAACAGAAGTTTCATTTTAATTCTTGGTGTTTTTCCAGCCCAAATGAAAGCTGTCATTATTGAGTTTATTTCATTAAAAAAAAGACTTAGGTGGTACTTGCGGTATACACTGGAATACATATATAAACTTAGAAAGCCACATAAACTTTATTAAATTTATTCTCTAAGGAATGACTTTAAGCGGAGTCTAAATAACTACAGAGATCTTAAGTTAAATTTTATAATTTTCGTATAGTTGCTTTTTATTTGCACTAATATAGCAACGAGGTATTTTGTTTTATTACATTGAATCTGAAATTGTTTAAAGGGGGCGTGGCATGTAAAATCCACTTTTTAAAGCTTTTCATCACATTCTTATGCCATTCCCTCCTTGAAAACATGCCTAAAGTGTTTCTTAGGTTAATTTATGTATGTTTGAGTAATATCTATAAACTCTCGCGGCCGCCATGTTGAGCACTGAACGCCAGGGTCCTCATAGGAACTCCCTAACCTCCCAGCAACGCCCCTAAATTTTGATTACCGCCCACGTCTCTCCACAGCCCTCCCTCCCGCGCTCCCAGAGCACTAAAGCAGAGTGTCGTCAGCAGCAAACAGGTAGCACCCATACTACATATATTTGTATAAAAAAGTTTTTTTAATGTAGACTGATTTTATTACAAAAACGGAATTGCATTCGGATGGCTTCATGTTTACAAAGAGTTTTGTTACTACAGATATCAATAACTTGGGGAAAAAAGTAACAAGTTTGATTTTTCTTGTGAATGAAACATCAATATTTTACCAAGCAGACACGTCTTGAATGAGCCGCTGAACGCGCTCCAGTTCATCCAATATTTCACTTTCAGGGTCAGAGACGGGATCAAATGCATATGCTTGTACCATGTCCTGCGTGGCCATAGTAAACCCAAAGATATGCCTGTCTTCCAAAAGTCCGGCGCACCGATGCTACAGTGCTGTAATGCTTCGTCCCCATGCGACTGGAGAATGTTTTGATGACGTTGACGGCAGCGTGTTGAAGGGGGCATGTCCGAGACTCTTAAAGAGACATGCAGCTAATTTCAAGGCGCTCAGTGCGGACATGCTGTGAGTGCAAAATTTCAAACAGGTAGTATAAATCATTTATTGAACTTGGAGATCTATTTCAGGTAATATTATTGATGTACTGGACCTCAGAATTGCTCTTTCTGCATAAGAAGAACGTGCCACCCCCCCCTTTAAAGCAGGTATATAACCTGAATACGGCTCTTTTTTCCCTCTGAATGTATTTTATGAGTCTTAATATCCGTAATTATTGTCACTGGTTTGGCTCCCTTGGTGAGAGTAGCTTGATTGTTCCCTCCAAGTTCATCTTCTCCACGTCCTTCCTAATGAAGAGGAACTGGTCCTCCTGCAATCTGTCCGTTGGTTCCAGATTAAAATTGACTGGGTTTGCATTGTTAGTCTTTAAATAAATCTAACATGGATCATCCTTACTGTGTGCCTGCTGTCCTCAGGGCTTTTCCACGAAGAGAGCTAATCTCAAAAGTCAGGGTTAGTTTAACAATCCTAGTTTAATTTCCCAAAATTTGGTTCCATGAAAGAGGCCAACCTGAAGCCCTGTTTAGTCACCATGGTAACAGATGCTGCAGGACAAACATGCTATGTCGCAGGTTAGCTGTGAGGCTTATTTTATCTTGATGAATGTGATTAGACAAGCCATGTGATGTCACACACTCCCTCCAATATACAGTTATTACAGCAGCAGCAGTTTCGTGTTTGGTGGCTAAATTATGCAATGCATTGTGGGGTTTTATCTTTTAAAATCTAGTTCTAATTAGATTTAATTTTTTACCATTTTGAAGAGTATCACTGTATTTAATCTTTACTTGCTGTCAGAATCTTTTTGTTCCACCCTGACACCAAGCATTATTAATAATTACAGATAAATCACTGTTTGTCTAAGACTGACCCATAAAATCAACATGCTGTCCTGTTTAAATGTGTTAAAATACCCTTCAAGTACCTTAAAACTGGTAACAAAATACAAATACATTTTTTGGGGCAGGAACCACCTGTTAGGACCAGATGGGCTCCATCTAAATAGACAAGGCACTCTTACACTGACATTGAGCCTGGCATGTCCACGCCTAGCCCCCCCCCCCCCCCCCCCCGTCAACTACACTGGCCACAGCTGCCCCTGCCCTCTTTGATTCCTCCGCCACATCCTGATGTGCAAATGGTCCCTGCTCCTATGAACTCACCCCTGATTTTAACAGTAACTCACATACTGGACTTGGACCTTGTTCTACCTCATTCATACCTGTTATCAGCAGAGAATGGACTAAAAATCATAAACCGAACAAATGCAATCCAAATAATCTCAAAAAGTTGCCAAAAGCCCCACTTTCAGTAAATCATACAGTCCCTTCATCTTCAATCACTATTAATATGGCACTTTTTAATGTTCACTTTTTGCTGAACAAAACTTTTATAATAAATTATCTGATTTTAGACCATAATCTTCATTGTTTATTTTTAACAGAAACTTGGCTGAGTGCAGATTCCCCTGTTGTTCTTACAGAGGCCTCCCCACCTAATTTTAACTTCACTTATTCTACGAGGAGTAGCAAAAGGGGAGGCGGAACTGCTTTTTATAAGTTCATCAACACTTTCCGCCAAACCTGTTTTATTTGATAACTATTTTACTTTTGAATATAATGCAAATGTTTTTAGCACTCCTCAGATTTTACGTGTCACAATTTATAGGCTTCCTTAAAAGAGTGCACTTTTTATTCAAGAATTTTCAGAGTTTTTATCCATTTTGCACAACTCCTTTGAAAGGATCATTTTAGCAGGTGATTTTAATCTACATATAGATAACCTTTTAGATCCTTTATCAACAGGTTTTTTAAACATCCTGACTTATATGGATTTTAGCCAACATGTCATGCCGCCGACTCACAACAAAGGACACACCCTGGACTTGGTCATCACGCATTGCCTGTCCACCCGTGTGTCCTCTGTTGTTGACTTGGCTGTCTCTGACCACTACTGTGTGTTTTTTAACATCACCAGTTTTATTCAGTAGGAGACCTCTGTGAGAACTGCCAGGAAGCGCCATCTAACCCCTGAAGTGGTTGCAGGTTTTCTGGAAATTAAAAAAAAAGAATCCTCCTATTGTTTTACCTGCCCCCTGTGATTTTATTGTCAAGGATTTTAACAGAAGGCTTCAGTCCACTCCTGACCGGCTTTCTCCACTACAAGTTAAAAGTTTAAAATCTAAAGCTGCAACGCTGTGGAAAAATGAAAACCTCCGAAAAATGAAGAGAAATTGTAGGGCGGCAGAGAGAAAATGGAGGAAAAGTAAAACCACAATAAACCATCAAATATACTGAGATCTTCTCAAATTATACAACAATGCAGTAAGAAACTCAAGAAATTCATACCTCTACAAAATCATCTCGAAACATAAAAATAATTCCAAAATCCTTTTTTCCACCATTGATAAACTTTTTAACAGAGCTACTACTGCATTTCCTAATAACCCCCTCAAACACTCTTTGTGAGGAGTTCGCAGACCACTTCAGAGGGAAGGTAGACACCATCAGATGTAAGATTTTATCTTCTCAGAGTAACATGGTTTTAGACAAATCTGAGTTTGTGTCTTTACCAGAGGAAACGCTGGACAGTTTTGTCCTGGTAGAAGCTGGGACTCTTGATAAAGTTTTCTCCTCAGTGAGGCCCACCACATGTGTCTTGGACCCCATTCCCACAAGGTTTTTTTAAACAATTTTATGGATCCTTTAGAGATGAGATTTTAACTCTGATGAATTGCTCCCTTCAGACGGGGGTCTTTCCTGCTGCCTTTAAAGGGGCGGTGGTGAGGCCCCTGTTGAAGAAGAGCAATTTAGATTTTAATGATTTTAACAATTTTAGACCGGTATCTAACTTACCTTTTTTAAGCAAAACTTTAGAAAAAATTGTTTTAATTCAAATTAATTATTTTATTAATGAGCACAATGTCCTGGAGAAATTTCAGTCTGGTTTTAAGGTGAACCACAGCACATAGACGGCCTTCCTTAAGATTTTTAATGATTTTAGATTAAACTATGATGCACAGAGGGTGACAGTGTTGGTTCTACTGGATCTAAGCACTGCCTTCGATACAGTAGACCACACTATTCTTTTAACCCGTTTAAAACAGATCGGCCTCTCTGGTGCTGTTCACAAATGGTTCACATCCTATCTCTCAGACAGGACTTTTATGGTAAGTTTAGATACCTGCTCCTCTAGGGTCCACAGGATTACATGTGGTGTGCCCCAGGGTTCGATTTTAGGCCCAGTGCTTTTTAACCTGTATATTCTCCCTCTTGGCAGCGTCATCAGAAGACATGGAGTCAACTTTCACAGTTATGCTGATGATACACAGCTGTACGTCTCCATGTCTCCCGATGACACACGACCAATGGATACACTTTTTAACTACATTTTAGACATTAAATCCTGGATGGCAGAAAACTTTCTCCAGCTCAACCAGGACAAAACTGAAGTTTTAGTCATTGGTCCTGAGGCTCAGAGAGAGAAACTTTTACCAAAACTACAATCACTGTCCTTTAATCCTTCTTTACAATTGAAGAACCTGGGCGTGATTTTTAACTCTGAAATGACTTTTATCCCTCATATTAAAAATATTACTAAAATAGGTTTTTATCAACTAAAGAACATTACCAGAGTCCGCCCCATTCTCTCTCAGGCCAACACGGAGACACTGATGCTTTTATCACCAATAGGATTGATTACTGTAATGCCCTGCTTTCTGGTCTTCCCAAAAAGAATATATCAGGTTTACAACTTCTACAAAATTCAGCAGCACGTGTCCTGACGAAGACCAGGAGGCGGGAGCACATTACACCTGTTTCAAACTCATTGCATTGGCTCCCTGTATGTTTTAGGATCTATTTTAAGGTTCTTTTAATGGTTTTTAAGTGTCTTAATGGTCTTGGGCCTTCTTATCTCTCTGAACTCCTTTTATCATATAAACCTTGGCGTTCTCTGCGCTCCTCTGGCAGCCATCTCCTTGTCATCCCTAAGGTCAGGACACACACGCATGGTGAGGCGTCTTTCTGTTATTATGGCCCTCACCTCTGGAACAGGCTGCTGGAGAACCTCAGGGCCGCAGAGAACGTTCATGTTTTTAGACTCACCTTTTATGTGGGGTCATTTTATTCTCTAAAGCACTTTGGGATGCTATTTTGTATGAAAAGCTCTTTATAAAGAAAGTTTGATTTTATTTGTTTCTACTTTAATTATTTGAGAAGACCCATCTGGTCTTTGTTTCTCCTCTTCTTCTCTGGTCCAACATCCTTACAGCTCTTTGATGCTCTTCTTCTTCTTCTGAATCAAAATATGTTTTTATGACTATATTTCACATATCGGAGAAGTATCCCAGACCATAATTGTGCTTTAATATAAGTTAATGATTGCTCTGTGTTTTGCACACAGCATTTCAAACTACTTTAACATTAATAGATTATTTTCATCATCAGATATTTATTATGGTTTTTTGGAGTTTATTTCATTTTATTTTCAGGTGCAACATAAAAAAGTCTCAAGAAAAGTTTAGTGTGTATTTATAGTTAATTCTGTTTTAAAATGTTTTTATTGTTGTGATTTAATATTTTTATCTTAAATGTTTTTTTAATTACTTGTAATTAAAAAATATAATTAATTGAAATAAAGGCTTAACACACAAGTCTGTGAGGGACTAATATATCATATTTTTTTGTTAGTAAACTTATTTACTGAAATATTCCAGTCCAGTGTAGAACCACCTTTGGTTCAAGCTCCAGGTTTTTATAGGTGAATTAAATAAAACAAACAAGATTATTTATTTCAATTTTAATCAGATTTATTTTTTAAGTTGAAGGATGTGATAGAAACATATCTTTATTCATTTTAATGTATTTTTATTGTTGTTTTGTTTAACAGAGATAAAAGCATTTGAAATGACACCATGGTTATATATATATATATATATATATATATATATATATATATATATATATATATATATATATATATATATATTAATGTGAAACATCATATTGATTTCTTTAGATTTTCTTTAGATTTCTTTGATATCTTTAGTTTCTCGTCTTTAGCATTCAGTGATCCTGTCCCAGTCTGCTCAGAAGCACCCTGATCCTCCTGCACAGTTCACGGTCTCTGGTTCTTGCTAAGGTCTTCTCCAGCTTTATGATGCTCTTCTGTCGATAACTGGATTCTACTTGAATCTCTGCTGCCCTCATGTGGTACTCAATGGATCTGTTAATCTCATTTCTGTTGAAGAATAAATAGCTTGCATAACGGTTGTAAAGCATCTGTTCTGCTTCTGGTTCCAGATCTTCTCTTCCCAGCAGCTCTTGGTAAATCTGGTCAGTTTTATCAATGTCTACCTTTGAATAAATGTCTGCTAGAGTTATTTGTTGTCTAACAGAAGATTCACCATAAGCATCAATCACTTGCTCCCACAGACTGATGGCTCGGTTGATCATGTCTCTGGGAGGTTTGTGGTCCTCATACAGGATCTTCGCCACGTAGCAGATTGCAGCAGATTTTTTTAGATTACGTGATTCTGGATGTCTCCTCAGGGCTTTTTCGGCTAATTCAACAGCTTCATCTTTAGATATATAATTTTTATACAGACGCAGTAATGGGTTGATCCCATTGTAAATGCTCGGGGACCTCTCTAGAACCTTTTCAGCCAACACTCGAGCTTCATCCTGAATTTGTTCCCCTTTTGCTGCTCTTGCCTCCAGATAAGTAGCAGCAAGATATAAATTATCTGGATTTCGTTCTTTGGCAGATCTCAGTGTCTCCAAGATTTCAGGCTTCATGTTTTTCATGCTGTGTTCGAAGTTTTGTACTAATAACAACCCCCAGCTGCTCTGCCACTCCACGATGTTCGGCTGCATCCGGATGGCTCTCTGGAAGAGCTCTGCAGCCTGCTGCTTCTTCTCTTTGTCAAACTTCATAAGGGTCCAGGCCTTCTCAGCACAGACCTCTGGGTGGCGCTCTTCCTCAGGTGGTGCTGGATATTTCTTCATCAGATCGTCGAACTTTGACAGGTAATCCTGACTCTTCTCATCTTCACCCATGAGATGATGAAGCCAGGCCAGATTCCCAAAGTTCACCACCAACCAGGGACCTTCATCTGCGTTATTCAGCCTCTGAAAGGTCTCAGTGGCCCGGTTGAAGAGGTTCCGGGCCTGTTTAGAGGAGCCCAGCTTGTACTGGATGAAGCCCTGCAGGTTGTAAATGTGACCCAGCCAGAAATTTCCCTCTTCTGTGCCAATGTCCTCCAGGATGTTCTGTTCACGGAGAAGGCTTCTTCTACTGGGATTGAGGTCCCAGTTGAAGTGGCTCTGCAGGACCTCCAGTTTGTTCTCCAGAGTCTGAGCAGAACTGATGGGAGATTAACATGACAGAAATTAACCTCCAGCAGCAGAATAGATGTATGTTGTGTATAATTCAATTCAGTTTATATAATGTAGACACAAAGCTGATAGAAGAACTAAAAGACTATTTTAATGTTATTGGAGCCTTCAGCCCTTCATTAAATGCAGATCTTGGTTACTTCTGTTATATGGTAAATGGCCTGTCTTTGTATAGCAGCTTTTCAAGTCAGACGTCCACAAAGCACTTTACAGTATATTTAGTCATTTAATGGTGGGGAAAGACATTATTGCCAAACCCCTGGGGCCGCCCTTGGGCACACTGCTACACACAAGCACCACCGGCCCCTAAGGAGGGTGACGTGTCTAAGGACACAACAAAGCAGGGGTTCAACCTTGCAAACCATCGGGCACAAGTCAAAGACCCCTTGACCCCAAAGTCTGTCTCCAGCGACCAGTTACGGGCACCGGATAGAATGTAGTTCAAGAATCATTCCCACAAGAAGAAAAAAATATGTACCAAAAGTACTAATTTTACCCCTCCCTGGCCTGCCACCTTATCGTGGTGGAGGGGTTTGAGTGTCCCAATGATCCTAGGAGCTATGTTGTCAGGGGCTTTTGCTCCTGGTAGGGTCACCCATGGCAATTTGGTTCTAGGTGAGGGATCAGACAAAGTGCAGCCCAAAAGACCCCTATGAAGAAAACGACAGATGGACTCAGTGTTCCCTCGCCCGGACGCGGGTCACCGGGGCCCCCCTCTGGAGCCAGGCCTGGAGGTGGGGCACGTTGGCGAGCGCCTGGTGGCCGGGCCTTTAACCATGGGGCCCGGTCGGGCTTAGCCCGAAGAGGTAACATGGGCCCCCCTTCACATGAGCTCACCACCTGTGGGAGGGGCCATAGGGGTCGGGTGCTGTGCAGGATGGGCGGCGGCCAAAGGCGGGGACCTTGGCGGTCCGATCCTCGGCTGCAGAAGCTGGCTCTCGGGACGTGGAACGTCACCTTTCTGGTGGGGAAGGAGCCGGAGCTGGTGTGCGAGGTTGAGAGGTTCCAACTGGACATCGTCGGACTCACCTCGGCGCATGGCTCTGGCTCTGGAACCCGTCTCCTCGAGAGGGGTTGGACTCTCTTCCACTCTGGGGTTGCCCCCGCTGAGAGGCGCCAAGCTGGGGTGGGCATACTTGTTGCCCCCCATCTCGGCGCCTGTACGTTGGGGTTTACCCCGGTGAACGAGAGGGTAGCCTCCCTCCGCCTTCGGGTGGGGGTACGGGTCCTGACTGTTGTTTGTGCTTACGCGCCAAACAGCAGATTAGATTACCCACCCTTCTTGGAGTCTTTGGAGGGGGTGCTGGAGAGTGCTCCTCCTGGGGACTCCCTTGTTCTGCTGGGGGACTTCAACGCTCACATGGGCAATGACAGTGAGACCTGGAGGGGTGTGGTTGGGCGGAATGGCCCCCCCCGATCTAAACCCGAGTGGTGTCTTGTTATTGGACTTCTGTGCTCATCATGGATTGTCCATAACAAACACCATGTTCAAGCATAAAGGTGTCCATATGTGCACTTGGCACCAGGACACCTTAGGCCGCAGCTCAATGATCGACTTTGTTGTCGTCTCATCTGATCTGCGGCTGCATGTTTTGGACACTCGGGTGAAGAGAGGGGCAGAGCTGTCCACTGACCACTACCTGGTGGTGAGTCGGCTCCGATGGTGGGGGAGGACGCCGGACAGACCTGGAAGGCCCAAACGTGTTGTGAGGGTCTGCTGGGAACGTCTGGCAGAGTCTCCTGTCAGAAGGAGCTTTAACTCACACCTCCCGGGGGAGGCGGGAGGCGGGGGACATCGAGTCCGAGTGGACCATGTTCCGCACCTTCATTGCCGAGGCGGCTGACCGAAGCTGTGGCCGCAAGGTGGTCGGTGCCTGTCGCGGCGGCAACCCCCGAACTCGCTGGTGGACACCGGCGGTAAGGGATGCTGTCAGGCTGAAGAAGGAGTTCTACCGGGTCTTTTTGGCTTGTGGGACCCCTGAAGCAGCTGATAGGTACCGACAGGCCAAGCGGGATGCGGCTCGGATGGTTGCTGAGGCAAAAACTCGGGCGTGGGAGGAGTTTGGAGAGACCATGGAAAACGACTTCCGTACGGCTTCGAAGCGATTCTGGTCCACCATCCGGCGTCTCAGGGGGGGAAAGCGGTCTGCCACCAACACTGTTTACAGTGGGGATGGTGTGCTGCTGACGTCGACGCGGGACGTTTTGGGTCGGTGGATGGAATACTTCGAAGACCTCCTCAATCCCACCAGCACGCTTTCCAATCTGGAAGCAGGGTTTGGGGACTTGGGGTCGGGTTCTCCAATCTCTGGTGCTGAGGTCACCGAGGTCGTTAAAAAGCTCCTCGGTGGCAAGGCTCCAGGGGTGGATGAGATTCGACCGGAGTTCCTCAAGGCTCTGGATGTTGTGGGACTGTGTTGGTTAACGGCTCTGCAATATTGCGTGGACATCGGGGGCAGTTCCTTTGGATTGGCAGACCGGGGTGGTGGTCCCCCTGTTTAAAAAGGGGGACCACAGGGTGTGTTCCAACTACAGGGGGATCACACTTCTGAGCCTCCCTTGTAAGGTCTATTCAGGGGTTCTGGAGAGGAGGGTCCGACGGATAGTCGAACCTCGGATCCAGGAGGAACAATGCGGTTTTCGTCCTGGCCGTGGAACACTGGACCAGCTCTACACCCTCAGCAGGGTCCTGGAGGGTGCGTGGGAGTTCGCCCAACCGGTCTACATGTGTTTTGTGGACTTGGAGAAGGCGTTCGACCGTGTCCCTCGGGGGGCCCTGTGGGGGGTGCTCCGGGAGTATGGGGTACCAGGCCCCTTGATACGGGCTGTTAGGTCCCTGTACGACCGGTGCCAGAGTTTGGTTCCCATTACCGGCAGTAAGTCGGGCTTGTTTCCAGTGAGAGTTGGACTCCGCCAAGGTTGCCCTTTGTCACCGATCCTGTTCCTAACTTTTATGGACAGGATCTCTAGGCGCAGCCAAGGCGTCGAGGGGATCCGTTTTGGTGGCCTCAGGATCGGGTCTCTGCTTTTTGCAGATGATGCAGTCCTGTTGGCTTCATCGGAGCGTGATCTACAGCTTTCGCTGGAGCTGTTCGCAGCCGAGTGTGAAGCGGCTGGGATGAGAATCAGCACCTCCAAATCCGAGGCCATGGTCTTGAGCCGGAAAAGGGTGGGGTGCCTCCTCTGGGTCGGGGATGGGGTCCTTCCGCAAGTGGAGGAGTTTAAGTATCTGGGGGTCTTGTTCACGAATGAGGGAAAAATGGAGCGGGAGATCGATAGACGGATTGGTGGGGCATCTGCAGTTATGCGGGCGCTCTACCGGTCTGTCGTGGTGAAGAGAGAGCTGAGCCAAAAGGCGAAGCTCTCGATTTACCGGTCGATCTACGTTCCTACCCTCATCTATGGTCACGAACTCTGGGTGGTGACCGAAAGAACGAGATCACGGATACAAGCGGCTGAAATGAGTTTCCTCCGCAGAGTTCTGGGCTCTCCCTTAGAGATAGGGTGAGAAGCTCAGTCATCCGGAGGGGGCTCAGAGTAGAGCCGCTGCTTCTCCACATCGAGAGGAGTCAGTTGAGGTGGCTCGGGCATCTGGTCAGGATGCCTCCTGGACGCCTCCCTGGTGAAGTGTTTCAGGCACGTCTCACCGGGAGGAGGCCCAGGGGAAGGCCCAGGACACGCTGGAGGGACTATGTTTCTCGGCTGGCCTGGGAGCGCCTTGGGGTTCCTCCCGAGGAGCTGGAACAAGTGGCTGGGGAGAGGGAAGTCTGGGTCTCTTTGCTTAGGCTGCTGCCCCCGCGACCCGACCCCGGATAAGCGGAAGAAAATGGATGGATGGATGGATGAAGTACTAATTATTGAAAATGGCACAATAAATGGTATGGAGAACCTCTGCAATAAAAACAGCACCAGAGTAATGAGCTGCACATGACATGGTGAGAAACATTTCAGAAAGAATTCTGACAATCATACATCAACACCTAAAACTGGTAAAGCTTGGCATTCACACAGGATCACTTGATGTCAATAAAAATCAATCAGAAATCCTGAAAGAGGATGTCCCTCAACTGATGGAAAAAGTCCAAGAACCTAACATGAACATCTTTGTCAGCAGAGCACTTTTGACAGGTAGATATGAAGGATTTAGTAGACTCTGTGCACCTAATAAATGATTTTGTCGTGTAGGGCATTGTGGTTGATTTGGGAGTTTCTGTGGTTTAGGGCATCCGAGGGGGCGGTCCTTGGGTGTGGGATCGCTGGGGCGATCTGGCGTCGCGACCTTGGCTCCCACCTGGGGTGGGGCTTTGTTGGCTCTTGGTGGTGACTCTTGGCAGCCACATGCAGGGGAGGGTGTACCTGCCTGGTGGCTGTTTAGCTCCTGGGCTGGTATTCTTTACTGTCTGGGTGCACTGGATTTGGCTGTCTCTTAGGTCTTGGTCTTTGTGCACTGCCGAGTATTGGAGTCGGGCATTTCATTGGAGTCTGTTGGGTTCATCGATCAACTGGCCAGGTGCTGGATGAGCAGGGCAGGTGGATGGAAGGAAGTGCTTATTCCTTTTCCTGAGCTATCGGACAGCAGTTGCTGAGTGGAGGGGAAGGTTAGTGTTTCCATGGTGCATTCACCTTCGCTTCAGTCTGCCGTGAGTATAGTAGGTGCTCCGGAGGCATTTGGGTGGCTGCAGTTGTGTGTCTGGTGAAAAGGGTGGCTTTCTCGTGTTGCACATGCGAGGGGCAGTTTTGTGTCCTTGTTTGTATGCATTGCGCAATGGTAAGGGAGCACAGGTATTGCCTGGCATTGGTGTGGAGATTGTTGTCTTCTGTTTTTTTTTTACTCGGTTCGCTGTGTGGTACGTATGGCATTGCTTGACTGGATGGTGTTTCCTGGCACACGGCAGGGCGGGTGTTTCGGGTGTGGTGGTGTCTGTGGGGAAACGGGATGACAGGTGGGGTGGCGGTGGGGCTGCCGTCTTCCCTGCACCATGGTGTAGTGTTGTGTTCTATCCGGCTCCCGTGCGTGGGCAGGGAGGAGGGGGGCAGTGTGACCTGTAGGGTTATAGGAGGATGTGTTAGGTGAGAGGGGGGCTGGTGGTTCTTGGATGGTCCTTGGGGTTGGCTGCGAGTTGTCGACTGCTACTGCGTTGTGCCGGTTGCTGGCGGTTCTGTGCGGCTTGTTTTTCTTTTTCTTCCACTGGGTGGGGCAACGTGATTTGCTTTTGGTGGGCACTGGGGTGAATCTGTGGGGCATAGGCGTGTCGGGGTGGGGCCTTGCCTTTCACTGAACACAGGTGTTCCTGGGTTTTGGCATTCTGTCCTTTGAGTTTGGCCAGGCTGTTTGAGCGTATGGCTGGCTTTGGATTGACTCTGCCGGGAAGGTGTGTTGGCCGGTGCCAATGTGCGGGAGGTGGTGGATTTTGGTCTGGTATATCGGCCGGCTGGTACATTGGTCTGTCCCTGGTCCGGATGGGTATGTTGCTTGGGTTTTGGGCTAGTGCATGCACTGAGCTCCTGCCTGGGCCCGAGGACCTTTGATCCATGGGTGGCGCTTGGGGTCTCCTATGCTGACTGGGAGGTTATTACCAAGTAATTGCAGGTACTCTTTCCTTAGGGAGTGCACTAGGGAGTGCTGAACTCGTTTTTAACCTGTGAACTCAATGTTCTGACGGGCCATCAGATTGTGTAGCCTCCGTAAACACAATAATTAAATATTTTTAAGAAAAAGTGAATGTAATCCAAAAGTAGTGAACACACTGACTCTCGATGATGCGAGCTAAGACCAAGCACTCGCTATCGGAAGTGGATAACCAGTTACCGTGACAACGTGTTGTTCTGTAACACAGAGAAGCTGACGTGTTCCCAAACGGGGGGCTTTCACGGTGGAAGCAGATATTCCAGCTCCTGCTCTCAATTAAGAGTCGCTGGTCATAACATCTGCAAACAGAAAGCTGGGCGGCACTGTTTGTTTACAAAGGTGCATCTGACTAGAGTGCAACTCAGTAATGCTTCCCAGTGGAAACTCAGTACATGTCTGTACCAGACCAAGGGGCCTGTACCAAGGAATTTGAATACAGATCGGTGTACCAACACAACATATATATATATATATATATATATATATATATATATATATATATATATATATATATATATATATATATATATATATATATATATATATATATATAAATAAATGCTCTATTTGTAAAAGTAAACCGGTTGGGCTTCTAATTGGCACTCTGAGTGCCATGCTGCCAGACAGAACACGTAAAACAAAAGAAGAAGAAAATAACTGAGATTTACAGAGGGCTAGAAATGTTACTACAGAGGCAAACACTCAGGCGATGAGTGACTGGCTTCCAGCTCCTTTTATCCTCCTGCTGATCTTATGATGAGCTTCAGGTGTGCAGAAGCCAGAGCTGAGACTGGTGCCTCTGCTGCGGCCTCCAGTGGATCACATGTGGAACTCATGTGAATTCAAAACCACCACACAAACCAAACCTACAGACTGATAACATTGACTCTTTTGGGTAACTAGCTCTCCAGGTCAAGGACCCTACCATGAGCTGAGTTATAAATTTATATAAACCCCCTAAACTTAGTCTGTTTCTTCTGTCTGCCTTCTGTCTATGATAGGTATTGACTATGACTGCTTAGTCATTGTGAGAGATTTCAACATCCATGCTGACAATCTCCAAGAGAGAGGGGCTAAAATGTTATATGATACAATTCAAAGGTTCTGCCTGACTCAGCATGTCAAACAGCCAACCCACAATCAAGGACACACTCTGGACTTGATTATCAGCAAAGGTCTAAATATTTCTAAGATTTCAATAACTGATGTCTTCCTATCTGAGCATTTTTTAGACGTCATTGATTCCATTGTTCGCATTAACTTGAAAGTCGTCTCGAGTAGAAAGAAGTCTCCGTGGACTAGTGATCCACTGGTGACATCCACTTAGATACAGACTGTGGAAGAATCACAGTGCTGGTACTGTTGGACCTCAGTGCAGCATTTGACTCTGTCGACTATGACATAATGTTAAAATGGCTGTTAGTTACCACAACTACGCAGAGGATTCTCAGCTCTACATTACCATATTATCAGGCACCTTTGAACCCTTCCAAACACTAAGCAAATGCATTTAACAAATCAATGCATGCATCTACTACAGCTTTCTCCAGCTGAACAAAAATAAAACTGAAGTAATTATTTCAGGACCTTAAGAGGAGTGGTCAAGAGTCAGCACACAGCTTCTGTTAATACAGCTGGATATGCCTAAAAAGTCAATTAGACAGCTGCAGCTGATCCAGAACGCTGCTGCTTGTGTTCCTCACTAGAACCAGGAAAGTAGAGCACATTACCCCAGTTCTAAAGTCCTTACAACCCACCAGACCACTCAGGTCCTCTAATTCCAGTCTACTCAACATCCCTAGAATCAGAACCAAACATGGAGAAGCAGCTTTCAGTTTCTATGCTCCTCTAATCTGGAACAAACTTCCAGACAACTGCACAGCTGCTGAAACACTGAGTTCCTTTAAATCAAAGCTAAAAACATATCTTTTTAAAATGGCCTTCGATTTATTGATCATTAACAATTGAAATGTTCTTTTATGTCTTTTTTGTTCTTCTTTTCTGTTTTTATTGTAATCATGTAAAGAGTCTTGAATTGCCTAGTTGCTGAAAGTGTCAGTTTGCCACAAGCCAGAAGACACAGCCAAGATGGGGAGGAAGGACCTCTGGGCATCATGGAAAATACTGTGATAGAAAACAAACTATGTACATGAACAAACCTTAGCTTTGGTTAGATTTCAGGGTTAAAAAGTTAACTGCATTTGTCACCCAGTAACTTCACTGAAATGACCCCAGTACATCAATGTTTACTCGTCTTGTCTGATTACATCTCCATGTTGGTTCAGTCAGCTGTTTCTGTCTGGACCGTCATCAGTACCAGAACAGAGAGCAGATTGGCGTTTTTAAGGAACTCTGAACAGAATCCGCTCTGGTTCTGGTCATAAAAAGAGATAAATGTTCATCTCTCTGTTCTCTGCCTTTGTACAGGTTATTATTAAAGCTTGAGTAATGAAATATTTGTGCAAGTAAAAGCAGCAGAAAGAGTTGGTTGTGAAGGCAGCGACTCACCTCATCCTCAAACTGGTTGGTGTCTCTGTGGATTAAAACCTCCTCAGGTTCGGCTCTCATATATTCTCCCCTCCTGAAGGTGCAGCAGCATGGCGATCTTTAATCATATACCTGCTGTTAATAATGTCCAAACGGAATGCTTAATCTGACGTTACCCAAGAAACAGAAACTCACAGGAAGACGTTGACCTCTGAGGTCAAAACTTCACAAATTTATTCCCACCATAAACAGACACAACAATGGGTGGAGGTTCTGATTAAACATGATATTGTTATATCTTTATGAGCAATCAGGAAAATGAAGGTCATAAAAGTAACACTTGACCTTAATTGTGGAGCTCTACCATGAAATAAACAGTTTTTAACTCACCAGTGAAAGTCCAGCTATAATACAGAAGTTTGGGTTTTTGCATCATTAAGGAACGGATTATAGAGACGAGACCAGATGCTTGGAGCCTTTAAATCTGATTATTATGAGCAGAATTAAAATGAATGGCTATAATACCTGACTTTCTTCCTCTTTTACCTTGATACCAAACAGAAAGCTGTCACTTTTATGTCTCTGTTGGACAGCAGAGCTTTATATGCAGGCATCTCTGTTACCCTTCAGAGTTCTAAAACTTTATGTTCAAAGGTCCAAATCTCACTTCTAGATTTGGTCAAAGACCCAGAACAACAAGATATTAGCAAATCTTTTTCATACTAACCCTAATTCTTATGCTGCTATTAATTTAGGCTGCTGTAAGCTGACCACTTGTTTTCACTGTGCTACTTTCTCCTACTACTCTCCAATTTTGCATAATTTATTGTTTTTCCCCAGGTTTTTCACCGTTCATAGAAGCTACACCTGGTCGGGCATTCTGTGTAGCTATGACACCTTCTCTCCTCCCTGGGCTGCCACCTTATCGTGGTGGAGGGGTTTGAGTGTCCCAATGATCCTAGGAGCTATGTTGTCGGGGGCTTTTGCTCCTGGTAGGGTCACCCATGGCAATTTGGTTCTAGGTGAGGGATCAGACAAAGTGCAGCCCAAAAGACCCCTATGAAGAAAACGACAGATGGACTCAGTGTTCCCTCGCCCGGACGCGGGTCACCGGGGCCCCCCTCTGGAGCCAGGCCTGGAGGTGGGGCACGTTGGCTAGCGCCTGGTGGCCGGGCCTTTACCCATGGGGCCCGGTCGGGCTTAGCCCGAAGAGGTAACATGGGCCCCCCTTCCCATGAGCTCACCACCTGTGGGAGGGGCCACAGGGGTCGGGTGCTGTGCAGGATGGGCGGCGGCCAAAGGCGGGGACCTTGGCGGTCCGATCCTCGGCTGCAGAAGCTGGCTCTCGGGACGTGGAACGTCACCTCTCTGGTGGGGAAGGAGCCGGAGCTGGTGTGCGAGGTTGAGAGGTTCCGACTGGACATCGTCGGACTCACCTTGGCGCACGGCTCTGGCTCTGGAACCCGTCTCCTCGAGAGAGGTTGGACTCTCTTCCACTCTGGGGTTGCCCCCGCTGAGAGGCGCCGAGCTGGGGTGGGCATACTTGTTGCCCCCCATCTCGGTGCCTGTACGTTGGGGTTTACCCTGTTGAACGAGAAGGTAACCTCCCTCCGCCTTCGGGTGGGGGGACGGGTCCTGACTGTTGTTTGTGCTTACGCGCCAAACAGCAGATTAGATTACCCACCCTTCTTGGAGTCTTTGGAAGGGGTGCTGGAGAGTGCTCCTCCTGGGGACTCCCTTGTTCTGCTGGGGGACTTCAACGCTCACGTGGGCAATGACAGTGAGACCTGGAGGGGTGTGGTTGGGCGGAATGGCCCCCCCCGATCTAAACCCGAGTGGTGTCTTGTTATTGGACTTCTGTGCTCGTCATGGATTGTCCATAACAAACACCATGTTCAAGCATAAAGGTGTCCATATGTGCACTTGGCACCAGGACACCTTAGGCCGCAGCTCAATGATCGACTTGGTTGTCGTCTCATCTGATCTGCGGCCGCATGTTTTGGACACTCGGGTGAAGAGAGGGGCAGAGCTGTCCACTGACCACTACCTGGTGGTGAGTCGGCTCCGATGGTGGGGGAGGACGCCGGACAGACCTGGAAGGCCTAAACGTGTTGTGAGGGTCTGCTGGGAACGTCTGGCAGAGTCTCCTGTCAGAAGGAGCTTTAACTCACACCTCCGGCAGAACTTTGAACACGTCCCGGGGGAGGCGGGGACATCGAGTCAGAGTGGACCATGTTCCGCGCCTCCATTGCCGAGGCGGCTGACCGAAGCCGTGGCCGCAAGGTGGTCGGTGCCTGTCGCGGCGGCAACCCCCGAACCCGGTGGTGGACACCGGCGGTAAGGGCTGCTGTCAGGCTAAAGAAGGAGTCCTACCAGGTCTTTTTGGCTTGTGGGACCCCTGAAGCAGCTGATAGGTACCGACAGGCCAAGCGGGATGCGGCTCGGGTGGTTGCTGAGGCAAAAACTCGGGCGTGGGAGGAGTTTGGAGAGACCATGGAAAACGACTTCCGTACGGCTTCGAAGCGATTCTGGTCCACCATCCGGCGTCTCAGGGGGGGAAAGCGGTCTGCCACCAACACTGTTTACAGTGGGGATGGTGTGCTGCTGACCTCGACGCGGGACGTTTTGGGTCGGTGGATGGAATACTTCGAAGACCTCCTCAATCCCACCGGCACGCCTTCCAATCTGGAAGCAGGGTTTGGGGACTTGGGGTCGGGCTCTCCAATCTCTGGTGCCGAGGTCACCGAGGTCGTTAAAAAGCTCCTCGGTGGCAAGGCTCCGGGGGTGGATGAGATTCGACCGGAGTTCCTCAAGGCTCTGGATGTTGTGGGGCTGTGTTGGTTAACGCGGCTCTGCAATATTGCGTGGACATCGGGGGCAGTTCCCTTGGATTGGCAGACCGGGGTAGTGGTCCCCCTGTTTAAAAAGGGGGACCACAGGGTGTGGTACCCCATACTCCGGGAGTATGGGGTACCGGGCCCCTTGATACGGGCTGTTAGGTCCCTGTACGACCGGTGCCAGAGTTTGGTTCGCATTGCCGGCAGTAAGTCGGGCTTGTTTCCGGTGAGAGTTGGACTCCGCCAAGGTTGCCCTTTGTCACCGATCCTGTTCCTAACTTTTATGGACAGGATTTCTAGGCGCAGCCAAGGCGTTGCGGGGATCCGTTTTGGTGGCCTCAGGATCGGGTCTCTGCTTTTTGCAGATGATGTGGTCCTGTTGGCTTCATCGGAGCGTGATCTACAGCTTTCGCTGGAGCTGTTCGCAGCCGAGTGTGAAGCGGCTGGGATGAGAATCAGCACCTCCAAATCCGAGGCCATGGTCTTGAGCCGGAAAAGGGTGGGGTGCCTCCTCCGGGTCAGGGATGGGGTCCTTCCCCAAGTGGAGGAGTTTAAGTATCTGGGGGTCTTGTTCACGAATGAGGGAAAAATGGAGCGGGAGATCGATAGACTGATTGGTGGGGCATCTGCAGTTATGCGGGCGCTCTACCGGTCTGTCGTGGTGAAGAGAGAGCTGAGCCAAAAGGCGAAGCTCTCGATTTACCGGTCGATCTACGCTCCTACCCTCATCTATGGTCACGAACTCTGGGTGGTGACCGAAAGAACGAGATCACGGATACAAGCGGCTGAAATGAGTTTCCTCCGCAGAGTGTCTGGGCTCTCCCTTAGAGATAGGGTGAGAAGCTCAGTCATCCAGAGGGGGCTCAGAGTAGAGCCGCTGCTTCTCCACATCGAGAGGAGTCAGTTGAGGTGGCTCGGGCATCTGGTCAGGATGCCTCCCGGACGCCTCCCTGGTGAGGTGTTTCAGGCACGTCCCACCGGGAGGAGGCCCAGGAGAAGACCCAGGACACGCTGGAGGGACTATGTTTCTCGGCTGGCCTGGGAGCGCCTTGGGGTTCCTCCCGAGGAGCTGGAACAAGTGGCTGGGGAGAGGGAAGTCTGGGTCTCTTTGCTTAGGCTGCTGCCCCCGCGACCCGACCCCGGATAAGCGGAAGAAAATGGATGGATGGATGGATATGACACCTTCCTGGAAAGGGACATCAGTGCTGCCAACAACTTAATTGTATCCTTCTAGAGATGATCTAGCTGACCCTGTCTCTCTCCTAGACAAAGCTACAGCTACTGGCAGTGTGTTCACTAACTGTCTCTGTTCTCTTTCATCCTATAGCTTTTAAAACCAGCCCAAAGCTGATCTGTTTAGTTGTTTCTCTCCTAGATGAAGCCACTAAAGGAGCTTCTACTGCCATTAGCTCATTGTCTCTGCTCTATCTTCTTGAACCCCCAGACGGTCGTGGCAGATGGCCGCTTGTACTGAGCCTGGTTCTGGTTCTGCTGGAGGTTTCTTCCTGTTAAAGGGGAGTTTTTCCCATCCACTGGGATTGCTGTAAAGTCAATGACTTGATGGAACCTGATGGGTTCACTCAGAGAGAAAACTGTTAAATTAATTGGAATAATGATGTGAACTTGATGGGTTGGTTGTTAGCGAGGATCAACTGGAATGTATGCATGATTGGATTAGAATTACTTTTCTTTTGGTAAAGTGAATTCAGATGAGGTGTTGTGATTGTTGCTGTTCTTCTTCCGGCTCTCGACGAGGACAGATGCTTTTCTCTCTTCTCCTCCCTCGTGTTTCCATTCCACTCCTGCTCTCTCTCTCTCGTGTCCTATCTGGAGCACCTCTCTGCACTCTCCTCAAAAAGCAACTATGGATCTGGTCGGCTGGTCTCTGAATGCAATTGATCAAACTTTTTCCACCCAAAAACTGGGTAAGGGGAACGTGCATGTCCTGCCGGTACATACCCGTCAGGATATACGATGGATTCCTGGAGTAAGTGGAAGATCGTATGTCTGTCGATGATGTCAGTGGAGAACGTGGAAGATATCTACATAATTGGATTCATGATCATCGGGTTTCTGCTGTTTGGCTTGGGTGGATTCCTGATGTATCGCAAAGAGAAGAAGCGGTCGAAAGTAATTGGTAAGATTTTGCAGCTTCAAGGATTATGCCGTGCTGTAAACACTCAGACTAATGCGCCGAACCAGCAAAACCGTTAACTGGATGCGGTGGAGGGACTTGTACGCGAGGTTGGAAACAACTTGGAGACGTTTCTCAGCCGGGCTGATAGAAACTGAGCCATGATTCAGATGTTTGGAGCGCCACTGTGGCTATGAGACCGTTGAAACAACTTTAAGGCTGAAAAGTGCTCCAGCCTGAACTAAATGATGCTATCTGAATTGGAACCCGGTGCAGCCTTGGAAGGCTAGACATCACAAACTCCCCCTGCGAAGAGAAGAATGTAAACAGACGCTCCTCCTCCCACACCATCCCCCGTGTTTACATGAGTCTACGAGCTGGGACTGCTGGGACTGCTGGGACTGAGGGAGAGTTCACAGACTCCTTACTTACTGACGCACACACATACACGCGCACGGACTTTCACGCCACAACTACAGAAACACACG
Source organism: Valencia hispanica (assembly GCA_963556495.2). Classification (NCBI taxonomy): domain Eukaryota; kingdom Metazoa; phylum Chordata; class Actinopteri; order Cyprinodontiformes; family Valenciidae; genus Valencia; species Valencia hispanica. The sequence goes on along the minus strand of OY747705.1, from coordinate 57,873,282 downwards.
CTCCCTGAGTTTGATGTCCTCGTTGTTAACCTTACAATCTCCTGCCCGCTCTTCGGACAGCGAAATTATGGGCTTGCTTTGATGGCTGCGTCCGGTTTCTCTGTGCGGAGGGTTCCTGAACCCCCCCCGTCCTATTTGGGTTCTCATATGTTATGATCGATACATGTGCTTCAATGTTTATTGCAGTGGTTTTTTTCAGCAACTCGGGTCGGCTCCTTGTAGGGGGCTGGGCAGAATTGCCTCCCCCCCGTTCTACCCCCCCTACCTACTGTGAACCATTTCTATCTGCTAAAAGGGGCGCTGGTAAAGCCGGCTGCTACCGTGGTCTCTCAAATCCTGTATTGTGTCAATGTTTGTATGATCTTCATCAATGATATATGCAATATTTCAAAAACATTAAAAATAGTATTATTTGCAGACGACACTAGTATTTTCTGTTCTGGGGGAGATTTACAAGAACTACTGGGGAGGATCACTTCTGAAATGTGCAAACAGAAAATGTGGTTTGATAGAAACAAATTGTCAATAAATTTAGGTAAAACTAAATTCATATTATTCAGCAATTCCAATAAGAATACACAGGTACAATTAGAGGGGTGGGCATTGAAAGAGTAAATGAAATCTTGGAAATACAGGCCAGGGGGATCCCAGAACAGGCTGAGGACGACGCTGAATCCACCGCCAGAGATTTTCTCCAACATCAGTTAAAGCTCCCAAGCGACACGGTAAAAAACATCACTTTTCACCGCGTTCACCGCCTAGGAGGTAAGAAGCCCAACAACAGCCGGCCGCGACCTATTGTTGCTAAATTCAAGCATTACAAGCAAAAAGAGCAGGTCAGAGGCCAGGGCAGAGAGCTGCGGGGAACCAATTACAGCGTTAATGATCAATATCCGAAGGAGATCCTGGATAGAAGGCGCGTTTTGTTCCCAATCAGGAAGAAATATATATCAGTGAAGGGACCAGAGCTACAGTAGCGGTAGATAAACTGTATGTTAATGGGCAGCTGTTCAGGGACCCCCAGCTTACTCCTTGGGTTTATTAGTCATGTAACACTGGTCAGATAAGAGTTGTTTTATCAGTCAACTATAATCTAATGTTAGCACAGCTCTGTAAAGTTGTTTACATTACTCAATGTGGGCGGGGCCAGGTCTAAGCACTGGGATACTGGCTCTTTTTTCTTTTCTCATCTTCACATGTCTATCACCAAATGTCTTTGTCACTCATTTTTCCTTCTTTTATCACTCACACACACACACAGAACTTCTTCATAATATAACTTTTCCTTTCTCTCTCACCCTCACCCTTCACACCTTCACAACTTTCTTCTATTTCTCTCTTTCTTATATCTCGGCTTTAGGATTTTCAATTAGGCAATCCCAAGCACAAAATAATAATACACCTGTGTTTATCTGTTTCTATGGTGATATGGACTTTACAACTTGTGTCTCAAAACAATGACTACTCTAAGGTTTGTCACGTGGAATGTTCATGGAGCTGGCACCAGAGAGAAAAGAGTTAAGATTTTTAACCAGCTTAAAAGATTGAAGGCAGATGTCGTCTTATTACAAGAAACCCATAAATCTACCTCAGCTGCAGAAGATCTTAAATCCCCTGAGTTTCCTAATGTGTTTTCTGCATGCTATAACTCCAGTAAAAGGGGAGTAGCAATATTAATATATAAAAATTTAAATTTTACAGTAATAGATACAGCTACAGATCCAGAGGGTAGATTTATTATAGTAAAACTATCTATACATAACCAAAAGTTATGTATTGTCAGTATATATGGTCCAAATGTTGATGACCCCTCATTCTTTCATTCCTTCTTCTCGGTGCTCCTTGAACACATGGATTGCTCACTTCTTCTTGGGGGCGACCTCAACTTTGGTTTAAATGAAGAAATAGACAGGCTCAGCACATCAGGGACTCAGCGCAGCTGGAAATCTATAGATATAGTCAAACAGTACATGAGCGATTATGGACTTTGTGATGCATGGCGATCTCGTCACCCCAATGACAAAAAATATACTTTCTTCTCAAATGTCCACCATTTGTATTCTCGACTGGATTATTTGTTAGTCAGCAGCTCACTGTTGACTGACATTTCAGACACTGAGATACACCCTATAGCTGTTAGCGATCATGCTCCTATTTCTCTTACTTTAGCAAATAAAACAGAAACACCTCAAAGCAAAAATTGGAGATTTAATATATCCTTACTTAAGGATAAAGAATTTATTAAATATTTCAAAAAAGAGTTGGCCTCATATTTGGAATATAACGACCTTCCTGGTACGTCGCCATCCATTCTTTGGGAGGCAGGAAAAGCTGTGATTAGAGGTAAAATAATCTCATTCTCATCAAATAAAAAGAAAATGGAAAAAAAACGTATTCAGGAATTAGAAGAAACTATTAATTCATTAGAAGCTTCTCTAGATGAGGAGAGACTAGGCAAAATCCGTAAAGCAAAGCTAGAATTAAATCAAATTATTAATAAACAGACCCAGTTCTTAATTCAAAGACTTAGGATAGAAAACTTTGAACAAGGTAATAAATCAGGTAGAATTTTGGCTAACCAGCTTAAAATTAATAAAGAAAAAAACAACTATATCTGCTATTAAAGATCAGACCGGGAATACAGTATATGATCATGGAAGAATAAACAACACATTTAAAGAATTTTACAAGGCTTTATACTCACCAGAGATAAATCCATCGGATCATGAAATTGAACAATTTTTTGATAACATAACACTACCTAAATTATCTGAAAGTCAAGCGATGGCCCTGGATTCACCACTAACAGCGGCTGAACTCCAGGAGGCCCTCCAAGGCATGCCCAATAAAAAGGCCCCAGGCCCAGATGAATTTCCAGCAGAGTTCTATAAAGAATTCTGGAATATTCTGGCACCAACATTCCACAGAATGCTGCAGGAAACCAAGGAAAATGGCCGACTCCCACCAAATATGAATTCTGCCTACGTTAGTCTTCTACTAAAATCAGGTAAAGACCCTTTGTTTCCTACCAGCTATCGTCCCATATCCCTTATTAATGTTGATCTTAAAATAATCTGCAAAGCCCTCGCAAAAAGGATAGAGAAAGTAACCCCTCTTATAAGACATTATAAGACGAGAGACATTCATCCACAAATTCACGTGGATTAATAGATTTAATAGATTTTTCTTACTGTAAAAATATTAAAACTAATATATTATCTTTAGATGCAGAAAAAGCATTTGATAGAGTTAACTGGAAATTCTTATTTGCAGCTTTACATAAATTTGGCTTTGGAAATTCTTTTATAAACTGGTTGAAAACATTATACAGTTCACCAACAGCATGTATCAGGACTAATAACCAAACATCATCTAAGTTTTATCTTCAGAGAGGTACCAGGCAGGGATGTCCTCTCTCTCCCTCCCTGTTCGCTATTTTTATTGAACCACTAGCTGCAGCAATCAGGCAAACTCACAATATTAAAGGCATAAAATGCAATAACATAGAACATAAAATCAGTCTTTATGCAGATGATGTATTACTTTTTCTCCAGCATTCACAAACCTCTTTTTCTGAGGTAATCGGGTTGATAAACTCTTACTCAAAAGTTTCAGATTATTCTATAAACTGGTTAAAATCTACAGTTCTTCCAATCAATTGTTCTGTCCAGAATCCAACTAATACACAACTGCAGTCAGGGAATATTACTTATTTAGGTATCAATGTCTCACCAAGACTGGCAGATTTAATAAAGCTAAACTACATCCCACCTTTAAAAAAAGTGGAAGATGATCTTGCTAGATGGAAATCCCGACCCATACCACTTATGGGAAGGGTTGCTTCAATAAAAATGATGGTTTTGCCCAGAATCAACTACTTATTCTCAATGATCCCAAGTAAACCTTCACTAGACTGGTTTAGATCTCTGGACTCCTATCTCTAAATTTCTTTGGAAAGATAAACCCCCACGTATCAGCTTAAAAACACTGCAGAAGCCCAAAGAAAAAGGAGGTCTAGATCTACCAAACTTCCATCATTATTTCTTAGCCAACAGGCTCCAATACATCTCAAGATGGTTAAAACATAGCTACCTAGACGAGTCCTGGATAGACGTAGAACAGACACTATGTAATAAGATAAAACTTTCAGACCTACCATTTATTAGCTCAAATATAAAACAATATGAATGCTTTAAAAGCATAAATATCAGCTCCTCTCTGACAGCATGGTGGGAGTTTCTAAAAATGACAGAGTCCACAATAATCCCATGCAGACGTACACCCATCTGGAATAACCCCGACATCTTGCAAAAAAAATGTATGATAAGTTTTCCAGTCTGGAGGTGCAATGGAATTGAATACCTGGAACATATATTTGAAGGAACAGACTTTATCCCATTTAATACATTAATTACACAATACAGAATTGATAAAAACAAATTCTTAGAATATCAACAAATTAAATCTATTATTAAAGGTAAATTTAGGCTCAATACAGTTGAATTACAAATTCCACTAAGAGTTTTAGATTTTCTTAATCTCAACCCCCCCAAATTGCTGTCTAAAATATACAGAACTTTATCTACATTAGATGAATTAATAGCCATCCCTATTTCAAAATGGGAGGTGGATTTATCAGCCAGCTTTGACCAAAACGTCTGGTCTCAGATATGTTTAAGAGCCTTTAAAATAACAAAAAAATCCTAATTTGCAATTAATACAATACAAAATCCTTCATAGAGTACACTATACAGGCCAACGGATGTTTAGGATTGGTTTTACGTCGTCGAATGTGAGGATTTATCAAAGTGTCTATGATGTCACCATGGACACAAAGTCAGTTCTAATGGTTCACATTGCCTTATGCATCGCTAAGAAAACTATCCTCCTGAACTGGAAAAATAAAAAGGCTCTTAATTTTAATCAGTATAGAAATCTCTTGTTGGACCATATTGGTCTTGAGACGGCCTCTGGCTCCATTTCTGATCAATCTCTCTGGGCTCCTTTGATCGGCTCCATCACCTAGTAGGGGTGGGGGGCACTTGGTTTTGTCGTATGGGATACAGTTGCTGATGGGGGGGGGGGGGGTTTGGGGATTGGAGGCGTCTGGGGGGGACCCCTAGGGGGTTCGGGGCTCTTGGGCGCCGTGCCCCCTAGCTGTGGTCCTGGCTGGGGGTCGGCCAGCGTGGGGTCTCTGTTGCCTGTGGGGGTCGGGGCCGGCCTGTGGCCGGCATGTGCAGCCGCCTCTCTCTTTTTCTCTGGGCTGATTGTCATTGCCGGTCCCTGTATGGCCTTGTTTGCTGGTTGGGGTGCCTGGCTGCTGGTCGCGGCGGCTGGGCGGCATTTCTGGGCCGGATCAGTCCCTTTTCGCACTGGACTTGGCTCCCGGGTCTTGGTCTTTGTGCGGGGCGCTGGGGTCAGGCATTTGGCCGGGTTTGGTCGGACTTTGCGGGTGGACTGGCTGGGTGGTGGGCGTGCAGGGCAGGTGGGTGGGGCGCTGGGTTTGGTCTCCTGCCGGGCCATTGAGCAGCAGTGGTCACTCCACAAGGGAATGGGGCTGGTAGATGTCGGCCTAGTGGGTCGGCCGCCCGGCTCATTGGTTTGCTCCTGGTCTGGGCGGGTACGTCGCCGTGGTTTGGGCTGCGGGGGCCTCCGCTGTGCGGGTGGCGCTGGGAGCCTCCTTTGCTGGCGAGGAGGCTGTTGCTATGTAGCGACAGGTGCTCTCCCCCTACGGGGGCACTTGGACGGGGGGGAGGGGTGTGCGGGAGGGGGGGGGGGTTGCGAACTCAACCTGGGTGTCTAGTGTCTTTTGTGTTCTGAGAGTAGAGCGAATGTCAGGGTGGGTTTAGTTCTCCTTCTGGGATGGGGCTGGGGGGACTGCCTTGGGGTCCGTGGGGCTTTGTGGTGCTGTGGCCGTGGGCCCCGGGTCGGACGTGCCGTGGCCTCCCTCCCTTGGTGGTTCCCGGTGAACAGCGGTGCCTATTGGGGTCAGTGGGGGAGCTGGCTCCCTGGGAAGACATTTTGTCTCCCAGTCCTTCCCTCCCCATCCCTGGACACCTCTGTCCACCCGCTCCATCACTTTACCACTCATATAGGGTCTTGGGGCATGGGCACATCACTGGGGTGCGAGGAGGGGCTTCCCTCCTCGCTTCTCTTCCGGCTCTCGACGAGGACAGACGGTTTTCCTTTCTCCTCCCTCGTGTTACCATTCCACCCCCTGCTCTCTCTGTCTCGTGTCCCATCTGGAGCACCTGTCTGCACTCTTCTTGGAAAGCAACTATGGATCTGGTCAGCTGGTCTCTGAATGCAATCGATCAAATTTTTTCAACCCAAAAATTGGGGAAGGGGAACCCGCCTGCCCTGCCGGTACATATCCGTCAGGATATACGATGGATTCCTGGAGTAAGTGGAAGATCGAATGTCTGTCGATGATGTCAGTGGAGGACGTGGAAGATATCTACATAATTGGATTCATGATAATCGGGTTTCTGCTGTTTGGCTTGGGTGGATTCCTGATGTATCACAAAGAGAAGAAGCGGTCGGAAGTAATTGGCAAGTTTTTGCAGCTTCAAGAAGGATTATGCCGTGCTGTAAACACTCAGACTAATGCGCTGAAAGAGCAAAACCGCAAACTGGATGCGGTGGTTGGACTCGTATGCGAGATGGGAAACAACTTGGAGAAGTTGCTCAGCCGGGCTGATGGAAACTGAGCCATTATTCGGATGTTTGGAGCGCCACTGTGGCTATGAGACTTTTGAAAAAACTGTAAGGCTGAAAAGTCCCAGCCTGAACCAAAAATGTTATCTGAATTGGAACCCGGTGCAGCCTTGAAAAGCTAGACATCACAAACTCCCTCTGTGAAGAGAAGAATGTAAACGGAGGCTCCTACTCCCACACCATTCCCCTGTGTTTACATGAGTCTCACAGTCTCACCTACTTACAACGCACACACAAACACACGCACAAACTTTCACGCCACAACTACAGAAACACACGCTCCTTGAGTTCAATGTCCTCGCTGTTAACCTTACAGTCTCCTGCCCACTCTTTGGACAGTGAAATACTGGGCGCGCTTGGATGGGTGCGACCTCTTTTCTCTGTGTGGAGGGTTCCCGAACTTCCCCCTCGTGCTATTTGTGTTCTCATATGTGATGACTGATATATGTGCTTATATGTTTTGCAGTGGGGTTTTTTTTCAGCACCCCGGCTCGGCTCCCTGTAGGGGGCTGGGCAGAGTTGCACTTTTTGTTTTCCCCTGTCCCCCCCCCTACCTTCTGTGAATCCTTTCTATCTGCAATAAGGGGCGCTGGGTAAGCCGGCCTCCACCGCGGTCTTCCATATCCTGTACTGTGTTAATGTTTGTAAATGTTTGTATGATCTTGGATTGGTTGTACTGAAACTTAATTTCCCCACGGGGATTATTAAAGTATTTCTTCTCTTATCTTATCTTATCCCATGGTGTCCTGGGTACCGATTTTAATGTACAACTTAGACACTCCCACTTATAACATTTTCACGTGACACACATGTAGGGACTTTGGGGTGGGCACACTTTTCAGCATCCAGAGGGGGAGCGGTTCAATCAGCTTCATCTCTGGTGCCGGTGCCCACTGCTAAACCACATATAGACACTAAGGGCTCGGGGTGGGGGTTGGGGGATGTGTGGCTGCCTTCCCCACTTCCCACCCCTCTGTTTTAAATGTACATTATAACAACTCGCATCAACACCATACTCAAGCAGGAGGATGGAGGCTAGGGGTCTTTTCACATCCCTGTTCGCTACGGGCCATCAGGGGTTGGGTCCGGAGGAGGAACAGGCGGTCTGGTCGGGGTCCTGGGCTGTCGGGCTGCTTTGCCACTGTAGGCCCCTTGGCGGTCTGCTTGTCTCCGTCCTAGAAGGTAGGGGGTCCATCTCCCAGGTCTGGGGGCCGGTGGCTCTACTGGGGCATCGGTACCTGGACCTGGGAGCATAAAGTGTGTATGGGGTGTGTGAGTGAGGGTACGGCGTCATTTCTTGGGTGTCTTGGTGAGTCAGTGAGAATGTATGTGTTTAGAGGGAGGGAACGTATGACTGTGTCTGTATGTCTTTGTCTACCTGTCAGGTTGGATCTTGGTACATTTAATGGCGGGCCTATTTCCCCTCCGTCACTCCCCGCCGGTGACGGGGCCCCCTGCCTGCCGGTGCATTGGTGGTCGATCCGGTTCGGACCTGGTGCGTGCCTGGCCGGGCCTGGGGGGGCCGGTGTGTCGGTCGGCCGATGCGCTGGGCCGATATCTTCCTTTGGTCGGTTGGGGCACCTCTTTTAGGGGTGCCAGGTTTGGGATTGTTGGGTAGTGCCTGCTTGGTGGCTTGGCGGGATGCGGACCCGGCGTCTCTGCTCATACGATCACCTGTTCTGCGCACAACGTGCGTAGTCGGTTCATTGGCGGGTTGGACCAACCCTGGCCCTTGTTGGATGCCTGGTCTCGGCGCTCTGCATTGCGCGGGATCGGGACCCGGGAGCTGGTACAACTTGGTGTCCAGATGCTGGCTAAGCCCGGCGCGGGCAAGCTGTCCGTCCCCTGCGACTATCGGTGGGGCGCCCTGACGTGGGGCAGGGTCGGGGCGCTGGGATGTTGGCGGTGGGGATTGGCCTAGGGTGGTGGTGGTGCGTGGCCGCCGGCCGCGGCCCCTGTAGTGCCGGGGGCCCCTCGTCGGCCGGTCCCTTGTCGGGTCCCTGCTGGGGGGTGGGGCTCCCCTGGGCCCCGGCTCTCCTGGTCCATTGACCGGCCCGCCATGGCGTGGCTGGTTGCAGGCGGGGCCCGTGGGCTCATCACTGCTGCCCCCCGGGCCCCTGCATAGTAGCCGCTGGACGTTCCCCTGGGGTTCTCCTTTGCTCCTCTCTTGGGGGATGCGGTCGGCCCCGCCCGGGTCCGCCAGGGCTATGGGGCTCCTTTGGACGTCTTTGCTCTGATCTCCTTCATCTCTGCATCGGTTCCTGGGAGACGGATTGATGCCTGCTCACACCAGCTATTGAACACTCTTATGGAGAAACCTTATATGCACCAGCATGCTAACACACACACATAGATGTGGGGTCTCTGGTGTTTAAGGAAATATTCTTGGGCTGAGGTTATCATTATTAGAGCTTGATTAATCGGTACCATGAGTTTTTCTGTGACATTGTTGTTGTATTTTTATATCTATTTTTGTGTGATGTGGTTGTGTAATTCTCAGTTTGTTTGGTTGTTTTTTTTTCGATGTTCCTTTTTCGTGTTTTGTTTTGTTTTTCCCCCTCTCTCTGCCGTCCTGTGGGTATGGAGGCAGACTTCAATGTCTTCCTGTGTTTTCTTTGTTCCCCTTCCTCTCTCGTATTTTCAACTCACCCTCTCTCTTGACTTTTTGTTTCCTACCTCTCTTCTTCATCTTCCTTCTTTCTTCTCTTTAATTTTCCATCTCCATGTCCATAACATCAGGAAATAAAACCCCAACAATTCATAATAAAGATTTTTCACACATATATCAAGTGGAGGACTATAGCAAAAGCTGTACTGCTCCGCTTGTGAAAGTAAATCTGTTGGGCTTCTACTTGGTACTCAGACACCAATTCTGAGCTCCACACTCCCAAACAGGACACATAAAAAAAATTATAATAATTATATAAAAATAAAAATGCTAGTACAAAATTATGATTGCAGAGACTCAAAACTTATTTTCAGACTTTCAAAACTTTATTTCAGGTTTTAAATTTTTAACCACTGATTTTCAAGGTTTCAAAACTTTTTCTTTCGGTTTCAGATTATGTCAGGGTTCTCACCTCATAGAACACAACAAGTCAAGGCTCAAGTCTTTAATCCAAGTAAAGAATTTAAATATTAAGTCACAAGTAAATCTCTAATTTACAAGGGGATACTCCATGTCAAGCAAAGAAAATAAAAAAAAATACAAAAAAATAAAAAAGAGAGAGTAAATGAAAATAAGTTTCTTGGGGTAATAATTGATGATAAAATAAACTGGAAGTCACATATAAAACATGTTCACAGCAAATTGTCAAGGAGTATTTCTGTTCTTAGTAAAGCAAGACATTCTGGACCACAAATCACTCCACATTCTCTACTGTTCATTGATTTTACCACATTTACATTATTGTGCAGATGTTTGGGGCAATATTTATAAATGTTTAACACAATCACTATTCATATTGCAGAAAAGAGCCATAAGAATAATTCATAATACTGGTTACAGAGATCACACCAATTTACTTTTCTTAAAATCAAAAGTGGAGAAGGGGTAGGTTTAAATGAGCTTATGCTTCATCCTACTCCTTTTCGGACATGTTGGTTTCATATTATTATTATTATTAAATGTTTTTTTTTTTTTTTTTCCTTTTCTTCTTTTCTCTCAGTTTACTTTCTTTTATTTGTTTTATGTTTATGTTCGAAATAAAAGCATTCATTCATTCATTCATTCATCTTGGATTGGTTGTACTGAAACTTAATTTCCTC